>VXBP01005924.1:179956-230599 GCA_013400115.1 Rhinopomastus cyanomelas | reverse complement strand
TAGCCCCCTCCGTATTCCCCATAGCCCCCTCCGTATTCCCCATAGCCCCGGTTTTGGGGCTGCAGGAGCAGCAGAAGGGGCTGTTCTGCTCCCCAGACACCAAAGTTCCTCCCCTGTGGCTGCTGCCCTGGAGACCCGCTGCTGTCGGAGGGTGCAGTGGGTCCAGCCTGCTGCGGGCAAGTTGCTGGGTGAGCTGGTGGTTTGGGCTAGAGGTGCCCTGAGTCCTGTGGGGGTCTCCTGGGGTCTCCCAGCTGGTTTCTCCCTTATCTGACCCTCTTAAAGCAGCCCCTCTGGGCAGAGGGGAAGCGCTGCAGCCGGGGCTGCTCGAGCAGTGGGAGAAGGCTGCGTGAGGACCTGCCCAGAGATGAATCACAGCGGCGGTTCCTCCCCTGGAAACACCAGCTCTCCATGGTAGCCACTGCCTTCGGTTGCCCAGACGGCTTCTGCTTGGGATTTCCAGGGCACCCTTCCCAAACCTCCCCGTGGATGAGACAGCTGCATGCGTCCCGTCTGCGTCAGGGTGGTGACGGCCACCGTGTTTTGGTGGCCCCATGGCAACCAGGCACTGGCCGGTTTTCCCTGGCTCTGCTTCCTCTGTCCCTCCAGGGACCTTTGGACGTCCCAGCACCTGAAGGGGGCTGATGTGAAGGCAGAGGAAGGTCTCTTCAGGAGGGTTTGTACAGACAGGACAGGGAGCAGTGGGCTCAGGCTGGGGAAGGAGAGGTTTAGGCTGGACCTGAGAAGGAAGTTCTTCAGTGTGAGGGTGGCTGGTGGCTGGAATTGAGAAGGTGGTGGTGGCCCCATCTCTGGAGTCATTGGAGGTTGGGCTTGCTGGGGCTCTGAGCAGCCTGACCTGGGTGGAGTTGTCCCTGTGTAGGGAGGTTGGACTGGATGACCTCCAGAGGTCCCTTCCAGCCAGGAACAGTCTCTGATTCCATGGCCCTGGCTGGGAGCTCCACCTTGCCAGCCCAGCTCTTGGAGCATCTCCCCATCGATCCTTGTGGCCAAGAAGGCCAACAGCATCCTGGGGTGGAGCAGAATGGGGGTGGTTAGGAGATGGAGAGAGGTTCTCCTGCCCGTCTACTCTGCCCTGGTGAGACCACAGCTGGAATCTTGTGTCCAGCTGTGGGCCCCTGAGCTCCAGGAGAACACAGAGCTGCTGGGGAGAGCCCAGTGCAGAGCCACAGGGGTGATGGAGGGAGGGGAGCATCTCCCTGCTGAGGAGAGGCTGAGGGAGCTGGGGCTCTGGAGCTGGGAAAGAGGAGCCTGAGGGGTGACCCCATGGATGTTGATCAATGTGTGAAGGGTAGGTGTGAGGAGGATGGAGCCAGGCTCTGCTCAGGGGCACCCAGTGACAGGACAAGGGGCAGCGGGTGTGAGCTGGAGCAGAGGAGGTTCCCCATCAGTGTGAGAAGGACCTTGTTCCCAGGGAGGGTGGCAGAGCCCTGGGAGGGGCTGCCCAGGGGTGTTGTGGAGTCTCCTTCTCTGGAGACATTTCAAACCCACCTGGATGTGCTCCTGTGTGACTGGATCTGGGGGATCCTGCTGTGCCAGGGGGCTTGGCCTGGGTGATCTGTGGAGGTCCCTTCCCATCCCTCATGTTCTGTGATCTCAAAGGTTGGACTTGATGATCTCACAGGTCTCTTCCAACCAAAGAGCCTCTGGGGCTCTGTGCAGGTGCTGATCTACCTGCAAGAACTGCACGGAGCCTTTGCTCGTTGGGAGATGTTTATTAGCAAAAATAGAAGATCTCTTTCCATACAGAGGGACACACAGACGGTCACACGGTGACAGGAGCCATGGTGCCCCCCACCAGCACCACCCCGGATGCTCTCGCCGGGTCCCAGGATCCCAGGACCGACCCTGCTTCTCCTATAACACTGAAGTCAAGTCTCTTGGTGGAAGATGAGCAAAGAGTTGGCCCCACAGGAGCTTCACTCATCCTGGGAAGAGGGTCCCTTGAGGTTTCACAGAGTTGGGCTCCCGTGAGCTGGTGCCACCCGGTCACTTCCAGCAGAAGGAGCAACACGTGGAGCAGAATTCTTGCTCCAGCTCTGGGATAACCAGGTCCTCTGGGTGCAGCTGCCAGTGGAGATGCCCTTCCACCACCAGGAATGTGGGACCAGAGGGACCCCAGTGCAAAAGGCCTCTCTCCAGCGCTGAGACTTCTAAATATTAGAAGCAGATGCCTCTGGGTTGAGGGATTCCCCTCTGGCTCAGCATCCTGGAGCTCAGCGGGAGCAGGAACCCCAGAACCAGCTGCTCTCAGGGGCCCTGGTGCTGCAGCCTTCCACCTCCCTGGAGATGCCGCCACCTCTGCTGCTGCTGGATTTGAATGCAGATCACCTGAGCCACCTTCGGATGGTGGTTAACAGCATCTCCTCTCCCTTCTGCAGCTGCAAACCCAGCACAGCATCACCAGCAACAACACAGCAGTGGGTAAAACCCGGGCAAAGACTGGACACCAGTCAGATTCCCTTCCAAAGGCTCCAGAGCGGCTGCTCCGGCGCCTCCGGACGTGGATCCTCGGCGGCTGCTTAGATCGAGTTCTATGAGAACCAAACGTTTCCTTCCTGCTGCTGTTAGCTCCCTCCTTTAACCTGGACTGAAGGTCCCCTGGAGGTGGGACCAGCTGGTCTGTTGCTGTGGGGGGACCTGGTGCTGTTGAAGGCAGCGCAGGTCCTCCAGAGCATCAACCACCACAAGCTAAGGACAACGAAGCTTTGTCCTCACAACCCTGCTGTGAACATCAGCACCGAGGTCCTGGAAGTAATAAATATCTTGAACTGATCCTTAAAACACAGAAGTTCACAAAATAAGGTTTAAATACGACCCTGAGCTGGAAGCCCTTGACCTCTAAGTCTCCGATTGAGCCCTGAGGCGAGCGACTCTCTCGTGAGCTCTCGCAGCCCCAGCCAGGCTCAGAGGTAAAAAGAAATAAAGTTAAAAGTGTGCAGAAGTAGCTAAAATGCTGGATTTTGTGACAAGTCTTCAGTCACTTCCTTCTCCTCATCAGCAGGTACTCCTCGATGTAGTCGATGAAGATGTCGAACTCCCCCATGGCCTTGTAGATCCCGTTCTCCTGCATCTGCGGGGAGAGCCCGGTCTGAGCACGATGGTGTCTGAGAGCAGCTGCTGCTGGGCACCTGCTGCTGCCACCATCATCTCCAGCCTCTCTGCCCAGGACACCTGCTCCTGCCACCATCATCTCCAGCCTCTCTGCCCAGGACACCTGCTCCTGCCACCATCATCTCCAGCCTCTCTGCCCAGGACACCTTCCAGCACCATCTCCTCACCTTGTTGAAGGTCTCCTTGATCTGCTTTATGGTCCTGCTCCTCTTCTCACACGTGAGGAACCTGTGCTACAGGGGGACAGTGCAAACAGCTTCAGCCACAGGGGTTTCCCTCCTGGGGAGACCACAGCAGCTCTCCCCTTCTCCTGCCACTGCCACCAGCTGCTCTCCACCTTCCCCTTGTGTGGCCACGGGGCAACCTGGGGCAGCAACTAGGGAGAAGAGGCCAACTCCCACCTCACTCCAACCTCCTTTCAGGTAGGTGTAGAGAGCAGTGAGGTCTCCCCTCAGCCTCCTCGTCTCCAGGCTGAGCAGCCCCGGCTCCCTCAGCCTCTCCCCAGCAGCCCAGTTGTGCAGTATCCCTTCCCTGCCGGCTATAGCCCCTCCAGCCCCTTCCTGTACTGCAGGAAGTGATCACGTCCTGGCGAGCAAGGGCTGGGAGAAACCCCATCCTTGCAGGGTCTGCCAGCCCCTACCCGCTCCTCTGCACCACCCCGGCACCCTCTCCTAGGGCCACCCATCCCCTGCTTCCCTCCCTGCTGCTGATCTGCAACTGCTCCTGCCTCCCCCACAGCACCGATATCACCCCATCACCCCCGTGACTCTAAGCCCCACTCACACAGCGTCTCATCGTCGCCTTCAGGCTCAGCAGCAGGTTGCCCAGGTCGCCCACGCTCTGCTGGTGATGAGAGCTGCTCCTCATGGCGCTGGGCAGAACCTCCTCGGTGTAGAACCTCAGCATCTCCGACACCGACTGGCAGCCGAGGCTCCCCTGGGGTCGAGAGGACGTGGAGGCGGTGAGGCTGGGCTCCGGCTCCCGCTGCGCGCCGGGTGCCCCAAGTCCACACCGGGGAGCTCTGTGGCTGCCGTGGCCGGGGAAGCCCCGCGGAGCCCCACCGCGGGCACGGAGCGACGTCCCCGTGCGACGCCGGGAGGAAGCGCCCGGGTTTCCTGCCCCTCTGGCAGAGCACTGGCTGAGGGATCGCAGGACACGGAGGGCTGGAAGGGACCTCGAGAGATCCCCCAGTCCCATCCCCCTGCCACAGCAGGATCCCCTAGATCCAGTCATTAGGGGCTGGAAGGGACCTTGAAAGATCATCCAGTCCCATCGCCCTGCCACAGCAGGATCCCCTAGATCCAGTCATTAGGGGCTGGAAGGGACCCCCAAAGATCCCCCAGTCCCATCCCTCTGCCACAGCAGGATCCCCTGGATCCAGTCGCGCAGGAACAGCCCAGGAGGGTTTGAGATGTCTCCAGAGAAGGAGACTGATGGAGAAGGACACCCGGGATCGCGGTGGGAAGCAGGATTCTTACCTTAAATTCATCCAGCAGGTCGGAGCTGAGCAGCTGGATGCTCAGTTCGTCGTCTTTCGATTGCTGGAGGGGATGAGAAGGACCCGTGAGCCTCGCTCGCTGTTGCCCTGTGCCTCACCCACCGTCACTCGGCTCGTTTGTGTTTGTGGCCCTGCTGAACCCGAAGAGCCCAACCCAGGCACCGGAGCCATCAGTCCTTGGCTCCACGTCCCGCAGGTGCAGCTGCCGGTCGGTCGGGCCAGCGGGAGAGGGAAATCGCAGCCCCGGGTACCCGCGGCTCTGCGCAGGTGAGGCTCCTCCCTGTGTTGGCTCCCGGGGCTCTAGCGTTGGCTCTTTGCCCTCGCGGTGCCTCTGCTGCACCGGGGAAGGCAGGAACCACCCAGAGCATCACCCCGGGGGCACCAGGGTACCAACCCCCTTCCCCTGAGAGGCTGCAAATGCTCCTTCCCGACGCTGAACTGGGCGATTTACAGCAGCTCTGAGCCGGGGCGGCGGGTGTGAGCTGGAGCAGAGGAGGTTCCCCATCAGTGTGAGAAGGACCTTGTTCCCAGGGAGGGTGCCAGAGCCCTGGTAGAGGCTGCCCAGGGGGGTTGTGGAGTCTCCTCCTCTGGAGACGTTTAAAATCCCCCTGGGAACGTTCCTGTGGGGGGGTTGGACTGGCTGATCGTTCGAGGTCCCTTCCAATCCCCACTGTGCTGTGATTCCAAGTAGGACCCGTGACATGAGCCTGAGGTTTAACCCCAGCTTGTCCCTAGATGGGGCTGATTTGTCTCGGTTTAGTATTAACCCCACGGTTTGGTCTTCACCCCCTGGGGTAACGGGGCTGTGACCAGCGATCTCCGCCGGCGCCGACGCTCCACCCAGGCTCCGAGTACATCTCGTTCTGCTTCCTCAGCAGCCCCGCGGCTCCAGTTTCAGCTGCGATGCAGAGCCGCGACCTTTTAGAGGGCAGGTTGTTGCCGCCTTTCTCCTTTCCCATCAAATTACCTCTCTTTCGGGCTTTTGTGGTTCGATCACAGAGAGCCAAGCTGCAGCTAACCCTTTCCCTTTCCATCCAGCACCGGCTTGAGCAGGGCTGGACCTGTCAGCCCTGGAGAAGGGCAGTGGAGAAGGGACTGTTTCCTTCCTATCGATTCACAGAATCACAGATCTTTGGGGATTGGAAAGATCACCCAGTCCACTCCCCCTGACACAGCAGGATCCCCTAGATCCAGTTGCACAGGAACATCCCAGGTGGGTTTGAGATGTCTCCAGAGAAGGAGACTCCACAACAACCCTGGGCAGTTGATTCAGTGAAGAGTTTTATGTGATGAAACCCCTCGGGTTCAGTTGAGCTCAAACTGGGGAGAAAAGTCTCTCGGCAGCTGGTGACCTCCACTGGCCTCGCTCGGGCTGCAGCCCGCCGCCCCGACCGAGCCACTTCAGCCGCGGGGAAGCTCACCCAAAGCACCGGACCCTGCAGAAGGGAAGCTCGAGGTACTCACGAAATAGTCCTTGACTTCCTCAAACTTCATCCTCAGCTCCTTGAGCATCGCAGGCAGGAGCTCGGGGAAGTGCAGGCAGCTGGGCTCAGCCGGCTGGCAGCGGGCGGGCAGGGCGCTGGTGGCCAGGAGCAGCAGGAGCAGGGCTGAGCTCATGGTGGTGCCGGGAGCTGGTGAGGCCGGTCCAAGCTCGGGGTTGGATTTCGGAGGGGAGGGCGAGGAGCTCTTGGTCTGCAGCCTTCACCTTGATGGAGCCCCTCATTTATACTCTCAAAACATCGCTCCGTTTCCTTTCCCCGTTTCCTGGCGAGCAATATTGGGGTTTTAAGTCATTCATTAAACCCAAATGTCACTTGGGTTTCCCGTCAACTTGGGTTTCCTGTTCTCTCGACCCCCCTCCTCTCCTCACACCCCATCAAATCTTTTTGTGCTTAGACTCTGCAGTTTTTTTTTTGCTCCCTCTTGGCTGGCTTCTTGTAAATTCGGCGGTGGCTGAGGAGGAAAGATGCACGGGCAGGGCGAGGGAAAGGTGCTCCGTGAGGTTCCTCCTGCGTCCGCACCGCTGCCACAGCGCCCTGCTCGTGGGAGGAAAGTAAGGTGGGTGCTGCTGGCTTTGAGCCTCCCATCAGAGCTGCACTGCCAGCCCCCCAGACCAGGGGTAACTCTGCAGAGCTGCTTTCAGTGACCCCCACAGGCCCCTTTGCCACCCCAGTGTGACCCTCATGGGCTCCTTCGCCACCCCAATGTGACCCTCATGGGCTCCTTCGCCACCCCAATGTGACCCTCATGGGCTCCTTTGCCACCCCAATGTGACCCTCATGGGCTCCTTTGCCACCCCCCACAGGCTCCAGGCTCCTTCACCACCCCAATGTGACCCCCACGGGCTCCTTCGCCACCCCAATGTGACCCTCATGGGCTCCTTTGCTACCCCAATGTGACCCCCACAGGCTCCTTCACCGCCACAATGTGACCATCATGAGCTCCTTCACCACCCCAGTGAGACATCCACAGGTTCCTTCACCACCCTAATGTGACCCTCACTGGCTCCTTCGCCACCCCAATGTGATCCCCACAGGCTCCAGGCTCCTTCATCACCCCAATATGTCCCTCATGGGCTCCTTCATCACCCCAAAGTGACCCCCCACGGGCTCCCACCACCCCAACAGATGAAACCACCTTAACTCTTGACTTCTCCCTCTGTCATTCTTCCAGCTGACACCGAGGATTTTCATGCCTGCCCCAAGCTCAAGGGCTGAGCCCCGTCGCAGCTGGGACAGGCTGCTGCTCGCTGGGGTTGGTGCTGGGGAGCTCACACCGGTCTCGGGGTGCTCAGGTGTGTTGGCAGCTCACGAATATTCACGTTCCTGACTTCACAATCCTGTTTCATTTCCTAGAAATGGATTTGTTCCCCATCCCAGCAGCCCGCAGTAGGAACTGGGTGTCTCTGTGCTCACAGAGACTTCTTGTCCCAGCCCTGATAAAGCGACGATCCCGCTGACGTCTCCCGCTTTCCTCCCTTCCCATGTAAATCAGGGCTTCCTCGTGCTGCAGGTTTCACTGATAACCCTGGGCATCTGGTGTCTGAGAGAGAGAAAGTGGAGCTGAACTGGGCTTCTCTGGAATCAGAAGGGTTTCCTTTGACAGCTCCTGTTGTTAAACCCCCCCGGGCGTGTTCCTGTGTGACTGGAGCTAGGGGATCCTGCTGTGGCAGGGGAACTGGGCTGGATGATCTTTGGAGGTCCCTTCCAACCCCTCATGACTGGATCTAGGGGATCCTGCTCTGGCAGAAGGATGGGACTGGATGATCTTTTGAGGTCCATTCCAACCCCTCATGACTGGATCTAGGGGATCCTGCTCTGGCAGAGGGATGGAACTGGATGATCTTTTGAGGTCCATTCCAACTCCTAATGTCCTGTGACTCTGTGACAAACCCCTCCTGTTCTCATGTCCTTCACTGCACCCAACATCTTTTGAGCTGGCTTTGCAAACCCCCTGTGATGGGATCAGTAGCAAAAACAACCCCCTAAAAGCTGGAGGAGAGGGGAGCATTGGTTGTTGATGTGTAATTAGGATTGTTAATGGTCTTTCGAGGTCCTTTCCAATCCCTAATGCTAAACATGTCTCCGTAGCCCTACCCCTAAACCCTAACCACTAACCCCAACCCTAAACCCTACCCCTACCCCTAAACCTTAACCTCTAAACCCTAACCCCTAAACCTACCCTTAACCCTACCCCTAAACTCTAAACCCTAACCCCTACCCCTAATGTTCTGTGATTCTGTGGGTTCCAAGGCGCCCAGAGGGGAAAAGAGGGGTGTGTGGGGTGCAGGGGTGTGTGAGTAACAGGAAAGCATCGGTGACTGAAAGGCTCGAGGGTGACTTCTGTGGGATGTCTTGGGATGGGCTCTGTTTTCCTTCTGTTGTTGGAGCTGCCTCTTCCAGAGGAGCTGCGGCAGCCCCGTTCCCGTTGAATCACGGCCGACGCTCGGGTGCGTCTGAATCACAGCCTGTGTCATGGCTTCGGTGACCCCTTCCTCTTCCCCTGCTCTCACGCAGCCGGGTGGTTTCAACCTCTGCCCTCCGGCGGTGCTTTGCAGCTCAACTCTGTGATGGTGTCAACCGGCTCCCGTGGGAGACCAGAGCCTGGAGCTCAACTGGTTCCCCTGGGAGACCAGAGCCTGGAGCTCAACTGGTTCCCCTGGGAGACCAGAGCCTGGAGCTCAACTGGCTCCCTTGGGAGACCAGAGCCTGGAGCTCAACTGGTTCCCTTGGGAGACCAGAGCCTGGAGCTCAACTGGTTCTCTTGGGAGACCAGAGCCTGGAGCTCAGCCGGCTCCCTTGGGAGACCAGAGCCTGGAGCTCAACTGGCTCCCTTGGGAGACCAGAGCCTGGAGCTCAGCTGGCTCCCTTGAGTGAAGGGTGCAGCCCCACCACCTCTCAGCAAACCAGCTCCCCTGTAGCTGAGGGGTCACTCCCAGTCTCAGCTGGAGCTTTGGATGCTCATGGAATCATTCCAGTTGGAAAAGACCTTGGAGACCATCAAGCCCAACCAATAACCAGACCCCTTTACCAAGTTCACCGCGAGACCAGACCCCTGAGCACCACATCCCGCACGCTGTGGGCTGCAGGGTGAAGGCTTTCTGAGCGCAGGGCCGTCTCCAGCAGTGGTGGGAGCTGGTGCAGCAGTGACATGGGGCTGCTTGTTGTCTTCCCTTCCTTCTTGCTCCTCCTCTACCTTCCATGAGACCACACCTGGAGTATTGTGTCCAGTTGTGGACTCCTCAGTTCAAGAGGGATGTGGAGCTGCTGGAGAGAGTTCAGCGTAGGACAATGAAGATGATAAGAGAGGTGGAGCACCTCCCTTCTGAGGAGAGGCTGAGGGAGCTGGGTCTCTTTAGCTTGGAGAAGAGGAGACTGAGGGGTGACCTCATTAATGTCTACAAATATTTGAGGGGTGGGTGTCAGGAGGATGGCACTGGGCTGTTCTCGGTGTTATGTAGTGATAGGACAAGGGGCAATGGTTGTAAGCTGGAATATAGAAGGTTCCACATCAACCTGAGAAGGAACTTCTTCACGGTGAGAGTGACAGAGCACTGGAACAGGCTGCCCAGGGGGGTTGTGGAGTCTCCTTCGCTGGAGATGTTCAAGACCCGACTGGACGGGTTCCTGTGTGACTTGGTCTAGGGGATCCTGCTGGTGCAGGGGGTTGGACTAGATGATCTTTCGAGGTCCCTTCCAGTCCATAATGATTCTAAGATTCCATCCCTCCGTCCAAGGGGCCGAACCCCAGCTCCCCCCGAGCGAGCCGCGGGTCTCCGTGAAGCCACTTGGCTGTGGCGCCCAGCGTGGCGAGCGGTGGCCTCCCGTGGAAGCCGCTGTCGCGGGGTTTGTTGCGGTGCCCCCGGCGCACAGAGGAAGCGGAGCCCCGCTCCAGCCCGGCTCGGCTCTGTTTACCTGCGCTTCCTCCGCCGCGTCGCAGCGCTTGACGCTGCAGTTTCGCTCTGAGTGGCCCCGCTGGCCGCAGCCTGGAAACGCTCTGACTCTGCAGTCCTGGCGAGCAGCTCTATGAATGAACCAGGCACCTCTTCCTACACAGGGTCCGGGGGGTGTCTCTCTCTCTCTCTCTGAACCTTTCGGAAACGGCTGCGGTCGCTGCCCAGAGGTCACTTCAGGAAGGAAAGGGAGTCACTCGGAAGCCTCTCGCACCCTTCGAGAGGGGATCGGGGCTGGAACAGGGGTGTCGGGGTCAGCGCTTCTACCCCACAGTGCTGCACGGGGAAAGGTTTGTGTCAGGGAGCTGGCAAGGGCTGAGCTGTCCCCAGAGCTGTTCAAGGGCAGGGGTGATGGGGATGATGAGACCCCATCCTGGGAGACATCAAGGTCAGGCTGGATGGGGCTGATGGAGACCCCATCCCTGGAGCCATTCAAGGGCAGGTTTGATGGAGACCCCATCTCTGGAGCCATTCAAGGGCAGGTTTGATGGAGACCCCATCCCTGGAGCCATTGAAGGGCAGGTTTCATGGGGACGATGGTTCTGTGTTTCCTGTGTGCCTTGGTCTAGGTGATCCTGTTGTGTCAGGGGGATTGGACTAGATGATCTTTCGGGGTCCCTTCCAATCCCTAATGATTCTAGGATTCTATGGAGACCCCATCCCTGGAGCAATTCAAGGTCAGTCTGGATGAGGCTCTGGGCAACCTGCTTAGGAGAGTGCTGGCCCTACTTGGTGTGAGGGAGGTTGGACTGGGTGCCCTTTGGAGCTCCCTTCCAACCGTGTGATTCAATGATTCTACGACCCTGATCGAGCTTGGTGCTCCGCAGAGGTCCCATCCCCTGGAGCCTGGTGGCATCTTGGGCTCCTATTAGAGGAGCTGTAGCTGTTGTTGAGATTTCACGTGAGCAACGTTTTTGGATTCTTCTCGCTGCCTTGGGCTCTGTCGTTGCTTTTGGACAAGGGAACCTGTCTGAAGCTCAACCAAGGGAGCCTGAGGCAACTGAGGTCCTGAGCAACCAAGTCTATTCAAGAGGTGTCACCACCCGTGGCAGGGAGTCGATGAGCTCTGAGGTCCCTTCCAACCTGAACCAGTCTATGATTCTATGAACATCGTGAGGAGAGACCAGCACCAGCATCTCTCCAGTGGCCTTTCAGAGAGCTGTGAGTGTCCCGTGTTCCTCTTCCAAGAATCCCCCATGTCTCCCCCCTTCAGAGTCAGATCTGCTGTCAGCGAAGCTCTGGGGGAAGCCTTTTGCTCACCTCGTGTGAAGAGCAGCTCCGGAGCAGCAGCATCTGCTCTCTCAGCAGCCCCATCGCTGATGACTAACAGTTCCTGATGGCTCTGTCTGCTTTTTTTAGTGTTTCTCGAGAACTTTGTTCTGCTGCACCTTCCTGCAGAACTTGTGACTCAGAAGGACCTCAACAGGTGACTCCCAAGTTACTCTCTGGAAATTCAGCCAATGTCATGGATTCCTCTTGTGAGCGCTAAGTGTCCAGAAACGGGTCACCAGTGATGAGTGGAAGCTGCCGTGACCTCTGGTGTGACGCAAGAGGACCTTGCGCAAGACGCCCCTGTCAGGTCCAGAACTTCCACGGGATCTAAATCAGGCTGGAATCGTCACCTAGAAGCACCAGGCCATGGACACTTCCTCCTGCCTGGAGACCAGTGGTTTGGTAAGGACTTCAGTGAGGAGGCTGAGAGAAGACCTTGCTCTCCACAGCTCCCTCAAAGGAGGCTGGAGTGAGGCTGGGGCCGGGCTCCTCTCCCAAATTCCTGATGACAGGATGAGGGGAAATGGCCTCCAGTTGCATCAGGAGAGGTTTAGGTTGGATCTTAGGAAGAAGCTCTTCACTGAGAGAGTGGCTGGGCACTGGCACAGGCTGCCCAGGGAGGTGGTGGAGTCTCCATCCCTGGAGGGGTTTAAAAACCGAGAAGCTGAAGAACCTGAGGCCAGGGTCTGGGGGTTAGAGAGCTGTTGGGGTGAGGGCTGGCCTTGCTGACCCTGGAGGTCCCTTCCAGCCAGGATGACTCTGTGAACTGAGCTGAGGGTTAATTGTACCTCGTTAATCACAGGCACCAGCCTCCCAGGATCTGGAAGTCTGCTGCATCCTATAAGGCAGAGGGAGAAGGACGTCTGGGGCTTCCTCAGATGAGTTTGGCTGTAGTTTAAGAAGGTCAAAGAACATGACCCCCCCATAACTGGTCCATTTTGATCTGCTCAACTGTTTCTTGTGCTGCCTTTTGTTTTGAGCAGCCTGCAAGGTGGTCGTGAGCAGCTCCTGCCTGGAACAGGTCATCTCAGGAGTGCTGCTCTGACAAGCTGCTGCTCTCTGGTTTTGCTATTACTGGGAGGGGTGGATCTGCTGGGGAGCGTCGTCCTGTCCTCACTGAACAGCCTCGCTCCAGCCACGAAACACAAACTGTTAGTAGTTATGTGCAGAGAGATGGAGAGGATGGAGGGAGGGGAGCATCTCTCTGCTGAGGAGAGGCTGAGGGAGCTGGGGCTGGAGAAGAAGACCCTGAGGGGTGACCCCATGGATGTTGATCAGTGTGTGAAGGGTGGGTGTGAGGAGGATGGAGCCAGGCTCTGCTCAGGGGCACCCAGTGACAGGACAAGGGGCAGCGGGTGTGAGCTGGAGCAGAGGAGGTTCCCCATCAGGGTGAGAAGGACCTTGTTCCCTGGGAAGGTGGCAGAGCCCTGGCAGGGGCTGCCCAGGGGGTTGTGGAGTCTCCTTCTCTGGAGACATTTCAAACCTTCCTGGGCTGTTCCTGTGTGACTGGATCTAGGGGATCCTGCTGTGTCAGGGGGATGGGACTGGGTGATCTCTCAAAGTCCCTTCCCATCCCTCATGACTGGATCTAGGGGATCCTGCTGTGGCAGGGGGTTGGACTGGTTGATCTTTAGAGGTCCCTTCCAATCCCTAATGACTGGATATGTGGCAGGGGGATGGGACTGGGTGATCTTTCAAGGTCCCTTCCAACCCCTCATGACTGGATCTAGATGATCCTGCTGTGGATGAGGGATGGGACTGGCTGATCTTTGGAGGTCCCTTCCAACCTCTAATGACTGGATCTAGGGGATCCTGCTGTGGCAGGGGGATGGGACTGGATGGTCTTCTGAGGTCCCTTCCAACCCCTCATGTTCTGTGATGAGTGGTCACACAATCACCGACTCATCTGGAGCAATAGAGCCTTTCAAGACCATGACGTCCAACCGCCCACCCTACGACCCCAAACCGCTAGCCCAGCTCCCCAAACACCCTGTCATGAGACAGAAACCAGTTATCACGGCTTGAGAAATCCTGGGTTTTCTCTTCCACCCCCCTGAGACACAGAGAAGCAGCTGCCGCACGTGACGGCACGTGATGGTGGGTCACGTCCACTGCCATGAGCGACGCTGCAGCGGCGCCGGCGCCGCAGGGAGGGGGTTTCCCCCGTGTCCCCACCGTGGGCTTTTTGATCCAAAAGCATCCGTGTGGTAATTGCACGGCCCCTGGGACTCGACTGGAGGAGCAGGAGCAGGCTGGAAGGTTGGGTTTCCCTGAGGAGTTTGTTTAAGAGCAGAGGCTCCTAAGGGAAACCCTCAGCACAGGGAGCAGGGAGAGGAAGAGCTGCCTTAGCTGGACCTCCCCTGGGCAGTCAGACTGTTTTTGATTGAAGACCACCACAGGGTCACAGCATGGCCAGGGCTGGAAGGGATCTTGAGGATCATCCAGTTCCAACCCCCCTGCACAGGCGCCTTCACTAGAGCAGGTTCCTCAGGGCTGCAGCCAACCTGCCCTTCAGCACTGCCAGGGATGGGGTGGCCACGGCTGCCTTGGGCAACCTGTCCCAGCATCTCCCCACCCTCACAGGAAAGAATCTGTTCCTCATGGCCAACCTCCATCTCCCCTCTTCCAGTCTGGAGCCCTTCCATCTTGTCCTCTTGCTACCACCCCTGTCAAAAGCCCCCTCCCAGCTCTCTTGTAGCCCCCTTGAGAGACTNTTGAGGATCATCCAGTTCCAACCCCCCTGCACAGGCGCCTTCACTAGAGCAGGTTCCTCAGGGCTGCAGCCAACCTGCCCTTCAGCACTGCCAGGGATGGGGTGGCCACGGCTGCCTTGGGCAACCTGTCCCAGCATCTCCCCACCCTCACAGGAAAGAATCTGTTCCTCATGGCCAACCTCCATCTCCCCTCTTCCAGTCTGGAGCCCTTCCATCTTGTCCTCTTGCTACCACCCCTGTCAAAAGCCCCCTCCCAGCTCTCTTGTAGCCCCCTTGAGAGACTGGGAAGCTGCTCTAAGTCACCTGGGAGCCTCCTCTGCTCCAGGCTGAACAACCCCAACTTGCTCAGCCTGGCCTCAGAGGGGAGGTGCTCCAGCCCTCTGAGCATCTGAGCTGCTCTCTAGAAGATCTGCCAGGAGCTGGTTAGAACTTTCAACCCTGTGAACTGAGGGCTCTCTGGTTAACTTTATTCTTCACTATTATTTGCCAGCAGGCTGGGCAGGTGATGGGACCCTGCTGCTTCTCCCCTGAGAAGTCACCAAGAGCCAAAGCTTGACCTTGACTCCTGAAAGCAGCAGAGCTCAGCAGTGGAGAAGCTGAAATCATGTAGCTCCCAGGGCTAGGAGCTGCTTCCCACTGTGGTGGCTGCTCAGCACCAGCTTCATCCTGCTCCTGCCAGCAGGTGCCTGGGATGTGTCTTCCCATGGAAGATCCGTTTCCATGATGGGATCAGGCACCGAGTCCTCTCCTGGTTCTCCCTGTCCATGGAGTTTCTGATGGCTGGAGCGAGGAAGCGGAAGGTGAAGGGTGGAAAACCCCCCTCCCTGGGCAGGAGCGGAACAGAGGACAACAAAAAAGGAAGAAGATGAAGAGGGGAAGAAAGTCTGAAGCAAACTTCCTCTGCCGGGAACAGAGAGATGGGCAGTGCAGGGTGGCCAGGAGCCAGCAATGGGCCCTGCTGGCCACGGCGGCCAACTGCATCCTGGGGCGGTCCAGAAGCGGAGTGGTTAGCAGGAGACAAGTTCTNCTTCCCATCCCTGATCTAGGGGATCCTGCTGTGTCAGGGAGATTGGACTGGATGACCTTTCAAGGTCCCTTCCCATCCCTCATGCTCTGTGATTCCTTGGGAAAGGCAGGGCAATACAAACTCAAACCTAAAGTCCTTGCAGTGCCTCTGATTTGGATTTATGGCCAAAGGGAGCATTTGGGGGTCCCACAGTGCTGTGGGATGGGGGCTGCAGCCCTGTCAGACCAGCCTGGCTTGAAGGAGCGATGCAAAAAGAGCTCAAGAGCCTTTCTATGTGCCAGCACCACCGAAACCAGCGGTGGCCCCTCAGGATTGTGCAATAGAGACTGACCCAAGCCCGGAGCTGATCCGTGCTCAGGGCACCGCGAACCCAGGCAAAGCGAAAGCTGGGCTTGAGCCCCGGCTCTGCGCAGGCTCCCCCGGGGACTTCCTGACGCAGGGTTTCGGTTTTGGTGAAAGCTGAATCCGTGGCAGCTCTGCCTCCCTGCCCCAGTGATTCATTTGCTCCCTGAGAGGACTCGGAAAGCAGCAGAGCTGGCAGCAGGGAGGGCTCGGTCCCGCCTCCGTTGGGCGTCATTTATTGCCTGTCCCGTCAGCAGGTTCCACCCCAGCCTGGCCAGCCCGGGGGCTATCTGGGGCAGCAGCTCCATCACTGCTCTGAACCCCAGGTCAAGCCCAGCTTCCCAAGAATTGCCCAAGAATCTCAGCAGGGGGAGATCCCGCAGCTGCCGGTGACTTAGGGGGCTCCGGGGAAGCTGCAGAGGGGCTTTCTCTGAGGGACTCTGGTTCTAGGACCAGGGGGCTGGGTTCCAGCTCAAACTGGGGACATTGAGATGAGATCTGAGGCAGAAACCCCTCCCTGGGAGGGGGCTGAGGCCCTGGAACAGGCTGCCCGGGGAGGCTGTGGCTGCTCCATCACCCCTGGCAGTGTCCAAGGGCCGGTTGGATGGGGCTGTGGGCACCCTGCTCTGGGGAGAGGTGCCGCTGCCCCTGGCAGGGGGTTGGTGCTGGGGGAGCCCTGAGCTCCCTCCCAACCCAGCCCAGTCTGGGGTTCTGTGGTAACTGGTGCCATCTCTCTTCATGTGAGTTTCCAAAGTACAGAAGCTCAGCTTCATTTTGCTAAATGCTAGCAGCCCTTTCCCAAAGATGAGGCAGTTGGTGGGGAGCAGCACTCCCAGAGCTGCCTGCATGAGCTCCTCTGTGACTCATGGGAACATCCATGCTCCCTCAGCTTCTCCTCAGCAGGGAGATGCTCCCCTCCCTCCATCATCCCTGTGGCTCTGCACTGGGCTTTCTCCAGCAGCTCTGTGTCCTCCTGGAGCTGAGGGGCCCCCAACTGGACACAACATTCCAGCTGTGGTCTCCCCAGGGCAGAGTAGAGGGGCAGGAGAACATCTCTCCATCTTCTAACCACCCCTGTTCTGATCCACCCCAGGATGCCAATGGCCTTCTTGGCCACCAGGGCTCTTGGCCATCCTGCTGGCCAGCAGCACCCCCAGGTCCCTTTCTCCTTGCTGCTCTCCAACAAGCAAAAGAAGAAGAGATCCTGTGCAGAACCATCCTGGATCCCACCCTGTTCATTGTCCAAGCCCGGCACTGGAGCATCCCCAACACATCTGGAACATCAGCCTGAGCCCTACCAGCTGTCGAACAGCCCACGAGGGTGTCTGAGGTGCAGGGACAGAAGTGGCTGCACAGAGCACCCCGACCCCAGACCGTCCTTCATTGTATCTGATGCTCTTTTGTCTCTCTGGCACTTCCCATCCATCTCAGGAAAAGACTTCCTGCTAAAACCCAACTGCCAAGTGAACGAGACCAGGAGGTCATTGTCACTTCTTCTGGAAGAAGATCACAGAGTCACAGACCATTAGGGACTGGAAGGGACCTCGAAAGGCCACCCAGTCCAGTCCTCCTGCCAGAGCAGGGTCCCCTAGCCCAAGAGGAATGACTTTGAATGAGAAGCAAGAGGAGTAAACCAAGGCAATCCTGCAGGGAGGACGTGCAGGAGGGCTCCTGTGGCTTCTGAAAGTGGAAGTCTGATGAGCTTTGAGCTGTTCTTCAGGTTCCTCAAGCACAGAGCTCTCCCTCAGAGAGACCTTTCAAGACGGTTTCGTTTCTCTGTGACATGCTGGTCCTGCCAGCAGCGCTCAGCCCCACGACACCAGTGGGGCAGCTCCAGCTCCTCTCCATCACGTTGGGATGACGTCTGCTCAGGGCAGCCCAGCTGCTGCTGCGTCGGGTGGCCACGTCAGAGCTGCTTCTGAAACCTCTGGGAACCAGAAAAGCCTCCTTCACTGAGTCAGAGCTTGTTGGAGATCTGAGCCTCTGCAGCTGGTGCTGGTCTGGGGACTGCTGTGAATCCCAGTTGGGCACTGGGCTCTGCACCCTTCTCACTGGGATGTTTCTGCTCAGCAGGAGCTTGGAAGAGGTTGGAAGAGACCCCTGAGCTCATCCAGTCCAACCATCAACCCAACCCCAGCCTGTGACTAAATCCTGCTCCCCAGGGCTACAGCTACTCAGTGTTTGAACCCCTCCAGGACCAGTGACTCCCCCCGTCCCTGGGCAGCCAGCACCTGGATTTAGCAGGACCCTGCTGAACTGCCCAGAGCTTGGTCCCTAGCACAGACTCAGAGAATCAGAGAATCAGAGAATCATAGAATCACAGAATCACTCAGGTTGGAAAAGACCCCTGGGATCATCCAGTCCAACCAGCAACACCACTCTGCAAGGTCACCCCTAAATCACATCCCCCAGCCACAGCAGGATCCCCTAGATCCAGTCACACAGGACCATTTCCAGGCAGGATTTAAACATCTCCAGAGAAGGAGACTCCACAACCCACCCTGGGCAGCCCCTGCCAGGGCTGTCACCCTCTTCCAGCCCCTTCAGCATCTTCGCTGCCCTCCTCTGCCCTCGCTCTAGCACCCTGGAGACAGGGTTTAGTCGCAGGCTGGGGTTGGGTTGATGGTTGAACTGGATGAGCTTGGAGATCTCTCCCATTGCATCACCTGCAGCTCCCAGTGCTGAGCTCAGAGGTGCTTTGGCTGCAGCTGAGAAGCCTCGGGCACAGGGGATGGCTACTGGAACCTAAGTGAAGGACCACCTGGAGGAGAGCTACGAGGAGCTGCTCTTCTCCTCCTCTATCAAAGAGCAGAGACCTGCTGGGGACATGCCCTCTCTGTGATGGTGCTGGCTACCTCAGTTCTTGTGACCTGCACGGCCAGGAGGTGACCAGCACCGGGGTGAGTGATGGGGTGATGCTCTCCAGGGGAGGCTCATCTGCCTCCTCCCTGGTGAGACAGCACGTGGAGCTCTCTGGGAGACCTGAGACATCCTGGACTGGGCTGTAGGCAGCGAGAAACAGCCCCAGAGGGACAATCATGGGGGTGCCCCCCGTCAGGATGGCTCAGATATTGTTCTGGCTGTCCCAGACACCCCTGAGATCCCTCAGCTCTGGGTGAAGAGCTGCTCAAGCCCACGACAGGAGATCCCAAGGCTGCTGAGAGCTCCCAGCTTGGGAAGAGACCCCAGAAAACAGCCTCAGGTTCTGCTCCCCTGGCTTTGGGCTCAGCTTTGCTAGGCTGAGCCTTGCTCGGAGGCAGCACCCAGCGTCGGACTGCGAGGAGCACGCGAGGTGATGGTTAGAAACGTGAGGAGGAGAGGCACCTACCAGCCCAGAGCCTCCTCGTGGAGCCTCTGCTGAGTCATTTGTTGAGTTTTCTCGGAAAAAACAAGGTTTTACTTTTGTCAGCAGCACTGCAGGGCTGGGCCAGTGGCCTCGAGAGGAGAGTAGCCCCTGCTTTCTGCTGATTGATGAACGGGGAGAGGAGCAGCAGGAGTCCTGGAGGCTGGCAGCGGTGGAGCTTGTGTCTGGGGTGAGGAGCAAAGGACAGGGGTGAGGATGGGGGGCTGCTGTGACTCCCTGGTTGTGGGAGGGCTGTGCCAGGTCAGTGCTTGTTCCAGTGATATGGGAATCACAGGACATCAGGGACTGGAAGGGACCTCCAAAGATCATCCAGACCAACCCCATTGACACAGCAGGATCCCCCAGATCCAGTCATGAGGGATGGGAAGGGACCTCCAAAGATCACCCAGTCCCATCCCCCCACCACAGCAGGATCCCCTAGATCCAGTCACACAGGAACAGCCCAGGAAGGTTTGAAATGGCTCCAAAGAAGGAGACACAACAAGCCCCCTGGGCAGCCCCTGCCAGGGCTCTGCCACCCTCCCTGGGAACAAGGTCCTTCTCACACTGATGGGGAACCTCCTCTGCTCCAGCTCACACCCGCTGCCCCTTGTCCTGTCACTGGGTGCCCCTGAGCAGAGCCTGGCTCCATCCTCCTGCTCTGGAGACGTTCAGACACCCCTGGGTGTTGCTGTGTGCCCTGATCTAGGAGATTCTGCTCTGGCCAAGAGGGGTGGACAGGATGATCTTTGGGGCTCCCTCCCAACCCCCAACACTCAGTGCTTCTCCTGCCTGTGGCAGCAGAGTCGTGTCCCTCTGGCAGGGGGTTTGGGGGCTCCTGGTGTCACCAGGGGGGCTGGAAATGCCTGTGAGCCCTCTGGTGCTCGAGATGCTCTCCTGAAGGATGCTGCTGTCGCTGCACTCTGCATTCGATCTTGATTTCTCTTGTGTTTCACTTACTGGAGGCTTTTCTACCCTTCACACTCTGGGGGATCTGTGAACAAACCACTATCGAGCTCCTATCTGAGCTGCTGGTGTGAGAATGGCAGAGAGAGGATGGTCTGGGGAGCTTTATCAGATCTGCTTATGGTGTGAGGCTCTGTTGAGATGTGCTGGTGAAACTGGCACCTCATGGCTCGGGGGAGCTTTACTGGAAACCCTGATGCTCTCTTGGTGGCAGCCCAGCTCCTTCAGCTCATGGTGGCTGGATGAGCTTTGGGTTTAGGATCCAGTAAAAGCTTTTGGCTGTTTGAGGTGCATGGAGCTGGTCAGCAGAGGGTCACAGCCAGGAGATCCAACCACATCCTGGGTGTCAGGAGGATGGAGCCAGGCTCTGCTCAGGGGCACCCAGTGACAGGACAAGGGGCAGCGGGTGTGAGCTGGAGCAGAGGAGGTTCCCCATCAGTGTGAGAAGGACCTTGTTCCCAGGGAGGGTGCCAGAGCCCTGGGAAGGGGCTGCCCAGGGAGGTTGTGGAGTCTTCTTCTCTGGAGACATTTCAAACCCACTTGGGCTGTTCCTGTGCAACTGGATCTGGGGGATCCTGCTGTGGTGGGGGATTCAAGGTCAGGCTGGCTGGGGCTCTGGGGAGTCAGTGTCAGTGGGTTGGGCTGGATGCCTGTTGGAGGTCCCTTGCATCCCTGGGATTCTAAGGGCTGGAGCAGGACCTGCTGCCGAGTCTCCCTGTCGGTGCATCAGGGTCTCATCTCCTGTCCTGCTCCTGGGCTCTCCAGGAGCTGGTTCCATAGTCATTTCAAGGGACCATTTGCCTGCAGCCAACTGCTTTCTGTGCTGTTTCTCTTTCCCTTCCCACGGCAGTGAGAGCAGCCCTGAGCCCTGCTGGGCTGAGGCTGTGGTGGCCACTCGCTGGGGTGAGACTGAGCATCCCTCGGGTCCGGGAGGCTGCTCCAAGGGGGTGCCCTGGGGATGACCCCTCCTGCTCCTTCTGGATGTGCACCTCCTGCACCGATGTGCAGCTGCAGGACCTCAGCATCCAGTTCCCATCTGAGCTCGTCAGCAGCTGCCGCGTTCCCCAGGTCCTTTCCCTCTTCCTTCCCAGAGCGTCTGCGACAGGGCTGGCGGCTCCGCTGGGAGGCTTCCACGTTGCCGTGGCTGGCAAGTAGCTGAGAGCCTCCCTTGGGCCAGCTGCCAGGGGAAAGCCAGGCCTGGCTGCTCTAATGCCATCAGGACTCGGTCCAACGCACGCGATCATCCCCACTGGTGCCATCCCATCTGCTCCGAAGGGCCAGGGCCTGGGTCCTCCTGTGGTCCAGCACTTGGGTTAGTCCATCTCCACCATCACACACATCCCAAACGAGAAGCTCCCTGGATCAGATCCTCGCTCTGATGTGGTGGTTCTCCTCCTCGCCCTTGGCTGAGGGTCTCCCCATTCAGTGGCAGGATGGGGAGACCAAGGGACACCTGGCCAGGACCCTGCAGGCCTCTGGAATGGAGAAGATGCTGGACCTTGATAATTCAACATCTCACTCCTCTTCTCCTAGCACCCAACGTCTTTCCTCCATCTCATTCCTCTTCTAACATCCAACATCTTTCCTCCATCTCATTACTCTTCTCTTAGAGCCCAACATCTTTCCTCCATCTCACTCTTCTCCTATCACCCAACATCTTTTCTCTATCTCATTCCTCTTATCAACCAACATCTTTCCTTCCATCTCACTCCTCTTCTCCTAGCACCCAACGTGTTTCCTCCATCTCATTCCTCTTCTAACATCCAACATCTTTCCTCCATCTCATTACTCTTCTCTTAGAGCCCAACATCTTTCCTCCATCTCACTCTTCTCCTATCACCCAACATCTTTTCTCTATCTCATTCCTCTTATCAACCAACATCTTTCCTTCCATCTCACTCCTCTTCTCCTAGCACCCAACATCTTTCCTCCTCTAGCCCGGACGGTGTTTTTTAACCCCTGATTCTTTCACCAGAGAATCATTCAAGTTGGAAAAGACCTTCAGGATCATCCAGTCCAACCATTAACCCAACAGTCCCGACCCACCGCTGAGCTCCAGGGATGGCTGTTCAACCCCGTCCCTGGGCAGCTGAATGACCCTTCCCCTGCCAAGGTTTCTCCTCCTGGGCACCAGTTCAGTTCCTACAAGGAAAAATCAAACCATAGTCGTAAAGATCCTCCCTCCCTCTCATTTACATGATGAAGTAAGAAGCTCGTTGCCTGGTCCCTCGTTTCCTCCCCAGGCTGGGTGTGCACCGGGTGCCTGGGAACGCCGCCGCTTCCTCTGCTCCCAGCAACTGGGAGGCAGCAGCTGGGAGCTGGGGGGAAGAGGACCTGCTGAGGACCCTCGAGACACCTCAGCAAGGCAGCCACAACCTCGCTGCAGCCCTGGACCTGCCTGTTGGCTGCTCCCCGGCGTCGGGAGGATGAGGGAGGCTCGTTTGGGGCGGTTCCAGCAGCGCGCCCTGCAATCCTGCAACTAGCCCAGGCATAAGATCCATTTGCCTAAGTCTTCTCCCGATGGTGGTGGAGATAGGCCAGGGCTGAGCTCGCTTGTCGATCCATTAATCACCCAGCAAAACCCCACAGGACAGCCCTGGCCAACAGGCACCCACGTGGCAACGGGGACTCGCTCAGGCGGCTGCGCTCGCCCCCCAGCATCGTGAGGTTGGCTGTGGGATCCGAGGGGTGGCCTCCAAGTCCATCCAGCCTGGATGGCCAGGCCAGGAGTTGGTTTGGATGGCTGGTTTTTGTTTGCAGCTGGTCGACTCCAGAGGGGCTGAAGGAGGGACCAGCCCAACCACGGTGAGGTGGCCCGGGGTTTGCACCAGGACTACCAGGTTCATGTGGCAGCACGTGCCAGCTGGCAAAGCCTGGCTCCCCGGGGGGACAGGCTGGCTCTGAGGGGTTGGCACTGGGGTTGGCTGAGGTCCTGGTGTGTTCCAGGACCTCAGCTGCGACGGGTTTGCTCAGCAGCTGGTGCTTGTGGCCGGATGGGAGCTGCTAAAGGCGACCCCCCAGGCAAAGTCTCTGCTGCTGGTGGGTTTGCAAAGGTCTGAGTGAAGCTCCTGTCCTTCTGCAGGGTGATAGCAGTGCACTGGCCACAAACCACCCGTTGCGCTGAAGCCACCCAAGATCCTCAAGACAAAGTGGCTTCTGGCGCCGTGGTGGGAGCTGCCCTGAGCAGCTCCACTCTCATCAGCACCAGCGATGTGCTGGTGGAGAGAATCCCCTCACTGGAGGAGCAAACCTGTGGGTAGTGATCTACACACCCCAGGGTTGAAGGTCCCTGTGCCAGAGCAGCGATGGAGAATGTTCTTGCCAGCCTTGAGTCACTCTACTGCCATCAACACCCCAAGTCCTGCTGCCCTGGTGGGTGTTGGACCACTGGCACCTCAAGGTGGGTGATGCTGCTTCTCGTGATCCTGCTGTGGCAGGGGGATTGGACTGGATGATCTCCCAAGGTCCCTTCCAGTCCCTAATGTTCTATGATCCTGCTCTGCCAGGGGGATTGGACTGGATGATCTCCCGAGGTCCCTTCCAGTCCCTAATGTTCTATGATCCTGCTCTGCCAGAAGGATTGGACTGGATGATCTCCCGAGGTCCCTTCCAGTCCCTAATGTCCCGTGATTCCCACATCCCAACACATCCCTGCTGAGCTGGGAACAGCCCCTCTTGCCTTGGCAGCACCGGGGGACCCCTGAGGGTGGCATTTAGGGGGATGTGGCCCCCACGATGGTCCGTCCTTTGGTCGTGACCTTCCCGAATGGAAAACACTCGGGCGATGCCAAGACGTCCCGCCTCCGTGGGTGAGGGAAGCACCCGTGGGTGAGCGCTGGTCCCTCTCGCTGGCTCATTAATTCAGCCAATTACAAAGGGAAATACTTGCCGGGAAGAGCAAGAAAAATCCCAAAAGTTAATCCCAGAGTCATTTCCTCCCCGTGCCGGGATAAAAACGGCCCCGGCGCCGCGACCGGGCCAGACGGCGGCGGGACGGGCGGACCCACGGCCGAGAGCGAGGTACAGCCCCGGGGTTCCTCCCTGTGCTCTGCCTGCCCCTGCCCAGTTCCCTCTGCTCCCCTCGTGTGCTCTGCAGCTGGGGGGATGCTCATTATGAACCTCAGTGCTCATCCTGCTGTGCCAGGGGGATGGCAATGGATGGTCTTTCAAGGTCCCTTCCAGTCTCTGTCCAGTTCTGGGATTCACTGCTGACAGAAGTGATGCTGGAAGTTGCTGCTTCTAGGGGAAAGGGTTTTATTTTGGGGGCAGGTGTCGGGATCTGCTGTTTTCAGTGTCTGTTACCTCCTGCTGCCTGAGTCAGGAGACTTAGTGTGTCCAGCTGTGGGGTCCTCAGCTCCAGAAGGACACAGAGCTGCTGGAGAGAGCCCAGTGCAGAGACACAGGGGTGATGGAGGGAGGGGAGCATCTCCCTGCTGAGGAGAGGCTGAGGGAGCTGGGGCTCTGGAGCTGGGAAAGAGGAGCCTGAGGGGTGACCCCATGGGTGTTGATCAATGTGTGAAGGGTGGGTGTGAGGAGGATGGAGCCAGGCTCTGCTCAGGGGCACCCAGTGACAGGACAAGGGGCAGCGGGTGTGAGCTGGAGCAGAGGAGGTTCCCCATCAGTGTGAGAAGGACCTTGTTCCCAGGGAGGGTGGCAGAGCCCTGGCAGGGGCTGCCCATGGGGCTGTGGAGTCTCCTTCTCTGGAGACATTTCAAACCCTCCTGTGTGACTGGATCTGGGGGATCCTGCTGTGTCAGGGGGACAGGACTGGCTGATCTTTCCAGGTCCCTTCCAATCCCTCATGTTCTGTGACTCTGTGGAAACCTTGAATTCCTCTCTATTTTTATCCAATTCACAATCCCGAGGTGATTTTTGCCTACTTTCATGCAGTCTTGAGCTGGATTGTTGATGTGTTGTTTCCTCCTTCTTTTGGGATCATTTCTTTTGGGTCCTTTGGTGTTCTTCTCTCACATATGGAGAGAGAAAACTGAGATGGAGAAGAGCCATCAGCTTCTAAATGTGTGTGCACAGGTACTATAAGGATTAGAGGTGTTTTCCAGGAGCAGCACTGTTGAGGTGTTTGGGAAGGACAGAGACCCCCTGGTGATGACCTGTGATGCTGTGATGATGCTCTGGTGATGGTGTCTCCCTCGGGCAGGTCTCCCAGCAGCCTGCAGCAGCATGAAGGGCTCCCACTTGTTCCTCTGCCTCTTCTCCGTGTCCTGCTGCTCACGTTTGACGTCGGCACTGGGGAGCAAAGTCCTTCACTTAGGACACTGCAGGGTTTCCCTGAGCAGCCCCGAGATCAGGGCTGGCTTCAACGCCATCAAGGCCAACATCGTGAGTAGGGCTGCGGGTCCTGCGGGGCTGGGGAAGCTCTTGGAGCCCCTCTGGAGCTAGAACATCCATCACAGTCTCTGTCTGCTCTCTCTCCTCCCATGCAGCAAGCCAGAGACCCCATCAGGACCCTCAGCATCCTGTCTCACCCCCACTCTCTGCACAAGGTGAAGGTAGGTGCCATGGCTCCTTGCTAACTCTGACCAGTAGCCCATCCCATCTTCAGCCACGAGGTGAAGCAGCCTTTGGGGAGGCTGGTCAGTACCAGCAGTTGCAGCGGAGGGCAGGCAGTGCAGCTCAGGGGGGCTGAAGAGGTGATGTGGATCCTGAATGTGAGCAGAGGTGGGTGTCCCACTGCAGGTGCCTGCAGCAGATCTCAGCCTGTTTGCAGAAGATGTGGGCAGGGAGGTGTTTTGGTTGTTGCTGCATCTCATGCTGCAGCTCCAGGAGCTTTAGCTGCAACTCCCTGCCACCTTGGTCAGTAGAATCACAGAACATGATGAAGGGACCTCCAAAGATCACCCAGTCCTGTCCCCCTGCCTCAGCAGGGTGCCCTAGATCCAGTCACACAGGAACAGCCCAGGAGGGTTTGAAACGGCTCCAGAGAAGGAGACTCCACAAGCCCCTGGGCAGCCCCTGCCAGGGCTCTGCCACCCTCCCTGGGAACAAGGTCCTTCTCACACTGATGGGGAACCTCCTCTGCTCCAGCTCACACCCGCTGCCCCTTGTCCTGTCACCGGGTGCCCCTGAGCAGAGCCTGGCTCCATCCTCCTCACACCCACCCTTCCCATATTGATCAACATCCATGGGGTCACCCCCATCTTCTGAACCCAGCTACAAAATTATGTTTTCTTGACTCAGAGAGCCTGGCTGAGGATGGACCTTCTGACAGATCAATCTCCAGTTGCCTGTATTAGTTGCTTGTGCTCGAGGTTAGAGATGGGTGGTTCTAGCAGGGGCAAAAGGGCTGGAGATGTAGAATCACAGAATCACTCAGGTTGGAAAAGACCCCCAGGATCAGCAAGTCCAACCACCAACCCCACTCCACAAGGTCACCCCTAAAGCAGATCCCCCAGCACCACATCTGAACAACTTCTAAACTCATCCAGGGATGGGGACTCAGCCCCCACCCTGGGCAGCCCAGCCCAGTCCCTGACCACTCTCTCCAGGAAGAATCTCTTCCTGATGGCCAGTCTGACCCTCCCCTGCTGGAGCTGGAAGCCCTTCCCTCTGCTTCTGTCACTGATGACCTGTGAGAAGAGCCCAGCACCAGCATCTCTGCAGGGTCCTTGCAGACAGTTGTAGACAGTGATGAGGTCTCCCCTCAGCCTCCTCTTCCTCAACCTAACCAGCCCCAACCCTCTCCATCTCTCATCAGACTGATTCTCCAGGCCCTTCCCCATCTCTGTTGCCTCCTCTGCCCCCGCTCCAGCCCTTTGATGTCTCCCTTGTCCTGAGGTGCCCAGACTGGCCCCAGTCCTCAAGGTGCAGCCTCAACAAGAGGCTCAAAGCCCTATTTAAAAACGCACTGTGTTCCCTCAGTCTTCAGACAGGTGCTGCATCACCCACCACCTCTTGGACTTCTACATGGACAAAGTTTTCAGGCACTGCAAGACCGAGGATCCCTTCATCGACCGAAGGATCAGCAGCATAGCCAACTCCTTCCTGAGCGCCAGGAGGAAGCTCGAGCAGTGTGTATGTCTGGGGTCTGAGCTCTGCTTTGNTCCCATCTTGATCAACATCCATGGGGTCACCCCCATCGTCTGAACCCAGCTACAAAATTATGTTTTCTTGACTCAGAGAGCCTGGCTGAGGATGGACCTTCTGACAGATCAATCTCCAGTTGCCTGTATTAGTTGCTTGTGCTCAGGGTTAGAGATGGGTGGTTCTAGCAGGGGCAAAAGGGCTGGAGATGTAGAATCACAGAATCACTCAGGTTGGAAAAGACCCCCAGGATCATCCAGTCCAATCCCCCAACACAGCAGGATCCCCCAGATCCAGTTGCACAGAAGCAGTCCAGGTGGGTTTGAACCATCTCCAGAGAAGGAGACTCCACAACAACCCTGGGCAGCCGCTGCCAGGGCTCTGCCACCCTCACTGGGAACAAGGTCCTTCTCATATTGATGTGGAACCTCTGTTAGTAGACAAATAAACCCCAGAGCTTTAGAAAGTCTCCAAATATTTGTAGCAGTGGTCTAAACAAGAGTGTGAAGAGGTAGGAAGTGAGGAGTGTGAGGCTGCTCAGGAAGTGTTAGATTCAGCCTCTCATCAGCCAGCTCCCACCTTCACTCTCCAGAGCATCTTGTCCCTCACAGATTCCTGTGCAGCTTGGTCTAGGTGGTCCTGCTCTGGCAGGGGGACTGGACTGGGTGATCTTCCGAGGTCCTTTCCAATTCCTAATCTTCTGTGGTTGTTGGCTGAGGTCTGGCTTGAGGACCTGCTGCCTTCACCACAAGGTCTCAGTCTGTGCAGTAAGTTGCAGCAGGTCTGGATTTGATCTCTTGTTCCTCAAGACAACCCCCAAAAGTAATGATCACATTAGGGGTTGTGATCAGTGACTAAGGGTTGCAAGGGGTCCATGATCAATGATTAGGGGTTGGAAGGGGTCCATGATCAGTGATTAGGGGTTGGAAGAGGTCATGATCAATAGTCAGTGATTAAGAGTTGGAAAGAGTCATGCTCAATGATCAGTGATTAAGTGATTAGGGGTTGGAAGGGGTCATGATCAATGATTAGGAGTTGGAAGGGGTCCATGATCAATGATCAGTGATTAGAGGTTGGAAGGATCATTGATCATGACCAATGATCAATGATTAGGGGTTGGAAGGAGTCATAATCAATAATTAGGGGTTGGAAGGGGTCATGATCAATGATCAATGATTAGGGGTTGGAAGGAGTCATAATCAATAATTAGGGGTTGGAAGGGGTCATGATCAATGATCAATGACTAAGGGTTGGAAGGGGTCATGATCAATGATTAGGGGTTGGAAGGGGTCTATGATCAATGATCAGTGATTAGAGGTTGGAAGGATCATTGATCATGACCAATGATCAATGATTAGGGGTTGGAAGGGGTCATGATCAATGATTAGGGGTTGGAAGGGGTCAAGATCAATGATTAGGGGCTGGCTGGGGTCAAGATCAATGATTAGGGGCTGGCAGGGGTCAAGATCAATGATTAGGGGCTGGCTGGGGTCAAGATCAATGATTAGGGGCTGGCAGGGGTCCATGATCAATGGTGAGGGCATGGAAGACACCTCAGAAGCTTTCCATCTGGCCCCTCTAGCACCTGCAGAACCAGTGCGCGTGCGGCCAGGAGTCCAGGGAGAAGCTGACCCAGGTCCTTGCCAACTACGCAGCGGTGAGTAGGTGTCGAAGCTGTTCACGGCCGTTCGGCTCCTCGAGAACGTGGACACTCAGCTTCTGTCTGCACGGGCTCTGCTCACAGCTCCTTCCTTCCAGCTGAACGTGACATCAGCTGCCATCAAATCCCTGGGGGAGCTGGACATCCTGCTGGACTGGGTGGAGAAGTCTCCCTAGGGAGCAGCAGGCGCTCAGGACCCACCAGCGGCCGGGGCTGATGAAGCTGCTGGGACACCACCCAGTCCCACCAGTGTGGTTTGTGCTGGGTTAGGAGCTGTGTTCACTCCCATCCCTGGGTGAGTTTAAAAGTCACTTAGCTGTGGTGCTGAGGGATGTGGTTTGGGGGTGACCTTGCAGAGTGGGGTTGCTGGTTGGGTTCGATGATGGCTGGGCTGGTCCTTTCCAGCCTGGATGATTCTGTGACAAACCTGGGCTCAGCCTGGCACAGCTGGTGCTGCCCTTCGACGTGGCTCGGAGGAGGAGCAGGGTGTGAGAGCTGCCCCCTGAGCTGGCCCCAGGGGTTACCCAGGCTCCAGCTCCCTGCCCTCATCAGCAAATCTTCTGGGCTGCTCCGTGTGATTTACTGACACCCAGGGGTGATGGGTGTCACCTTCGGCGTCGATGGGTCATGGTTACTGTAAATAAACCCCCCTGAAACTGTGCCGAGGCTCTGTCCCAGTTCTGAAGGGTTATTCATGCCGGGCAGACCCGAGTCTAGGCCTGACTGGTGCTGCATCACCGCAGGCTCTGGCTGTGTGCTGGTCTCTGCTCTGCTTCACCCACTTGAGGCACCTTCAGCACCTCACACAGGGCTGGTGCCTCCTGTCCCTAACCCCCAGGAGGTTTGGGGCCACCTGTGTGTGGAGAGGGGTTCGGTGACTTCCCTCAAGAGGAAAGATCTCCTGGATTCCTCACTGCCCTTCCCTAAATCCCTGCTTAAGCCAGAGCCTGTTGGGGCTTGGACTTGGGATTCGCTTTCTCCTGGCTGCTCGTGCTGTGACTTGTTCTGGGGGATCCTGCTCCAGCAGGGGGATTGGGCTGGGGGACCTTTCGAGGTCCCTGCCTATCCCTGGCGTTCTGTGGTGCTGTGGCTTGGAGATGCTGGAGCGAAGGCAGAGGAGGGCAATGAGATGGGTGTCCTGCAGGAGGATGGAGGGGCTTGTCCCCCTGCACTCAGCACTGGGGAGGCTGCACCTTGGGTACTGGGGACAGTTTGGGCACCTCAGGACAAGGGAGACATCAAGGTGCTGCAGACCTTTCCGGTGGTGGGTTCGTGTCAAACTGGGTTTAGAGTCTCCAGCAGAGGGGTTTAGAGTGTCCCCCTGGGAATGAGGTCCAGGCAGCAGCAGGAAGGAGCAGGCACCACGGGCAGGCAGCTGCAGGGGCTGGCAGGACGCTCACCCACCACGATCCTTGGCCCCTGCACCTGCTGCTGCCAACGGGCGCCGGCGGGCAGGCTGGAGAGGAAGAGGATTTGCAAAGGGAGAGCAAAGGGGGTTTTTCCTCCTCCAGGTGGCCAAGCCCTCACGATCTGGCAGCTCAGCACCTGCTCCCCCCCGGGGATACTTTCCGAGCTCCCGCCTCTCCTATTGCACCAGAACCCTTCACCCAGTTCCAGTAGCTCCGGGCAGGTGCAGACCTGTCCTGGCTGCTCGTCCCCCTCCTCTCCTGATGGCCAGGCTCCTTCCCACCCTGCTGCTGGGGGGATGCAGCCCAGGACTGGGGCAGATGGGCTCTAACTGGACATCAGGGGCTGGGCAGCCCAGCCCAGTGTCTCCAGGAAGAATCTCTTCCTCATGTCCACTCCCAGACCCTTGTTGGAGCTCAAAGCTCTTCCCTCTGCTTCTCTCACTGATGACCTGTGAGAAGAGCCCAGCACCAGCATCTCTGCAGGCTCCTCTCAGAGAGCTGTAGAGAGCGATGAGGTCTCCCCTCAGCCTCCTCTTCCTCTGACTAACCAGCCCTAAGTTTCTCCTGCTGCCTGCCCTGCTGATGCTGTGATGCAGCAGGAGAAGGAGGAGACACCCCCAAACCCAGATCCAGCCTGGCTGCCCTCCTCACCGAGCTCTCCCCACGCACCCCCCTCCACGGATGGTGAGTCCCTGCTCTGCACAAAGCCAGCAGGATCTTTATTGCTCGTGATGGCAACCCTCCAGACACGGCTGGAAGGGCTCTGGTGGGGCTGGGGATGCTGGTGGGCTGAGCCCTGCCTTTGCACCCTGCTCAGACCTGCACCTGCAGCCCAGCCGCCCCCTCTGGCACCGGATGCTTCCTCCTAAGTGGCTGCTCAAAGCTGAACTGAAGCAAAAAAAGGTCAAGCGGTAGCAAATCCTGGCAGCAGTGAGTGCTGAGGTCTTGTTCTGATCCTCAGTGTGGAGCTGGTCCTGGTGGCCACTGCCTCTCAGCCCCTTGTCTTCAGATCTGGCCCTCCCAGCTTGGGTGGGATGAGTCTGGGGCTGCACTGTCCCCCCCAGAGCTGCCCTGCATGATGCTGCTGGAGGTGAAGAGGAAGGTGGAGTAGGCGAGGTCAGCGTCCTCCTTGGAGCTCTGGGGAAGGACAGGACACCGTGAGGTGGTTGGGGATGGACAGGAGGACACGGTGGGGTGGTTGGGGATGGACAGGAGGACACGGTGGGGTGGTTGGGGATGGACAGGAGGACACCGTGAGGTGTTTGGGGATGGACAGGAGGACACGGTGGGGTGGTTGGGGATGGACAGGAGGACACCGTGAGGTGTTTGGGGATGGACAGGAGGACACGGTGGGGTGGTTGGGGATGGACAGCAGCACATGGCAGGGAAAGGGCCACGTCTGGTGGGCTGTGAGCTTCTTGAGATGAGACAACCAGTGGGACAGGACAAGGATGCTGATGTGGGACCATCACACCTTTGCTTGGCCCCTGGGAAGACCCCAAATATTTGTGGGCTTGGGACTGGGTCGGATGCCTGTCCTTGTGTGCTGGCACCCAGCTCACCTGCCCTAAGTCTGTGAGGCTTTACTGGTCTCCTGAGAGTTCCCATTACGGCTCTGGTTCAGCTCCTGGCACTCACAGCAGCTACACCTTGCTCCACATTTATGGTACCAACCCAACCCCAACCTTCCTGATGCCACCTGGGGGCTGCATCGCTTCCCTGTGGGAAGCAAGGTGACCACTACTCCTGTCTCTGCTAAAACATAGGGTCAGGAAAGGGTTAAGATTCCCCCACTGATGCTGCTCTGCTGCAGCTGGGGCTCCAGGTGAGCTGGAGAGCACCTGGGTATAAATAGAGGCCCTGGCAGGAGGCAGCTCCTGGGGCAGAGGCTGGAGGACTGCGCTGGAGCCTCCCAGGTCAGTGGGCTCCCTCCTTCTCTTACCCTTTTTGCCTTCTTGGGCTCAGCAGCACTTTCTGGGGTGGCTGCGGTGGTGATGAGCTCTGGGGGGAGAGAAGAGGTGTTAGGGCAAGGGGCCACCAGTGGGCAGGTTGTGGCTGGTGTGGGGCCCTTCTGCAAAGCCCAGGGCTGGCATGGACAGCAGCCACCCACCGTCCCCTCCGATGCTGGTCTCCATGTTGTCCTTCCCCCGGGCACTGCTGCTGCTGCTGGCACCGTCCAGGTCTGAGAGGCTGATGTTTGTCCTGTAGCTCCCAACTGACACCAGGTCTGTTGAAGGGGGGAGATAAATGCCCCAGGCTCTTGCTCAGAGCTGGTGCAAGGGCAAGGGGATGCTGTGCAAAGCCCTGCCTCAGCCTGGGTGATGGAGCCACAGGGGTGAGGCCAGAGGGAGAATCACAGGAGCATCACGGATTGGAAGGGACCTTGAAAGATCATCCAGTCCAAACCCCCTGGACACAGCAAGATCTCCTAGATGCAGTCACACAGGAACAGCCCAGGAGGGTTTGAAATGTCTCCAGAGAAGGAGACTCCACAACAACACCCCTGGGCAGCCCCTGCCAGGGCTCTGCCACCCTCCCTGGGAACAAGGTCCTTCTCACACTGATGGGGAACCTCCTCTGCTCCAGCTCACACCCACTGCCCCTTGTCCTGTCACTGGGTGCCCCTGAGCAGAGCCTGGCTCCATCCTCCTCACACCCACCCTTCACACATTGATCAACATCCATGGGGTCACCCCTCAGGCTCCTTTTTCCCAGCTCCCCCAGCAGGGAGAAGCAGGGTCCCCTCTCTGCCCATCACATGCTGGGTGCTCATGGAGCAGCTCAGCCCAGTAAATGTGCAGCTCAGCCCATCTCCACCTCAGTGCTTCTAGAGAAGCCAGTGTCATGGGGCAGGACTCACCAGATCTCTTGAACCGCCAGTACTTGAAGACGGCGAAAGCCGTCATGAGGACCACGAGCGCGGCACCGATGACACTCAGGGACAGAGTGAGTGCGTGGGGGCCCTGGCTGTCATCAGACCTGGGACAGAGGGGAAAGATGCTGCTGAACTGGGGAGCTTCTAGTTCCTCCTGGCTGAATAAGGTCTCTGAAGGTCTAGAATCTGCATGGGGTGGCAGGAGCTGCGCTGCTGGTCCGCTCGCAGGCTGTGATCGTGGTCACCAGTGGTGTGAACCTCACTGAAGTGAGATACCAGAGGCTGGGAGACGACCAACCTTCCTGAGCCAGCTGCACCTGGCACCCCGGCATCACTAGAGGCCCTTCCTTCAGGGATGGAGCCCCCCTCAGCTTTCTGGGTGTCCTCTGTGCGGCGGGTGTCCTCAGCGTTGAGCAGCTCCAGGTCTGAACTCTTCTCCGTGGCTCCTAGGGAAGAAGGGTGGTTGGGTTGTGTGAGAAGCAGCGAGGAGATCGTGATCCAAAAGGGACTGGGAGTGTTTGGTGCAGGTGGAGCTGTGGTGGGGTTTGGCTGTTGGTGAGATGCCCTTTAACATGGGGCTTGAGGACCTGGAATCACCTAATTCCAGAGTGAGGGTCTCTCTGCCTTTGAGAAGTTCTTGTGTTTCCAAGGTCTGCCTCCAGTGTTCCCAGAACTGCTTTAAATCCTTGTTATTAGGTTTAATTTCCAGCTCTTTGCCTGCCAAAGGCACTGAAATGGGGGTGGTCCTGTCTCTGTGGTCACTTTGGCCATCGTCAGCTTAGGGTGGATGTGTGTGGGATACCTGCTGCTCAGCTTTCTCCCTCCTTCGAAGGATGGTCCTCCCATCTCACCCCCAAATAGAACCACAGAATCATTCAGGTTGGAAAAGACCCTCAGGATCCTCCAGTCCAACCAGCAACCCCACTTCACAAGGTCACCCCTAAACCACATACCCCAGCACCACATCTGAGTGACTTTTAAACTCACCCAGGGATGGGGACTCAACCCCCACCCTGGGCAGCCCAGCCCAGTCCCTGACCACTCTCTCCAGGGAGAATCTCTTCCTGATGGCCAGTCTGACCCTTCCCTGGTGGAGCTGGAAGCCCTTCCCTCTGCTTCTCTCACTGATGACCTGTGAGAAGAGCCCAGCACCAGCATCTCTGCAGGGTCCTCTCAGACAGCTGTGGAGAGCCATGAGGTCTCCCCTCAGCCTCCTCTTCCTCAACCTAACCAGCCCCAACTCTCCACCTCTCAGTCCCATCAGATGGATTCTCCAGGCCCTTCCCCAGCTTTGTTACCCTCCTCTCCCCTCACATTAACCCCTCGATGTCTCCCTTGTCCTGAGGTGCCCCAAACTGGACTCAGTTCTCAAGATGCAGCCTCCCCAGTGCTGACTGCAGGGGGACAATCACCTCCCTACTCCTGCTGGACACACAGTTTCTAATCCAGGCCAGGATGCCACTGGCCTTCTTGGCCACCTGGGCACCCTGCTGGCTCAGATTCAGCCTCCTGTTGATTAGAACCCCCAGGTCCCTCTCTACCAGACTGCTCCCCAGCCTGTACCAGTGCAGGGGGTTGCTGAGACCAAAATACAGCCCTAAAGCTGAGCCCAAGCCCTTGGCTGCTGGTGCCATCCCATCCTTTCCTGCCCCCAGCCCTTCTCCTGTTTATTACAACACTAAGCCCCTGGGACCACGGGCTACATGTGGTCCTTCGCCTGGTGGGTGTCAGGTGATGCTGAAGCCAAGTGATGCTGCAAATGCAGTGGTAGGAACTGGTGAGAACTGGGTTAGACAGTAAAGATGGTGCAGAAGTGCTTTCTGGGGGCTGGAGGGGTTTGTGTGGCTGGGATGCAAAACCGGGGTGATGTCTCGGACATCGGGGTGCTGCTGGCACACGGCGCCGGAGGCTGCTTCTGCTTTGAGATGCTGCAGCCTAGCGGCTGCGGGGCGGGTTTCGCCGCCGGCAGAAGGCAGCGCGGTGCCGGCCCTCGCAGGGACGTCCCCGCACCTCGGAGCTCACCCTCGGTGACGGTCAGGTACACGGCCATCGTCTCCCCGAAGTCGCCGCCGCGCTTCACCCCGCACCAGTACCAGCCCTGCTCGGCCCGCGTCACCGGGTCGAAGCTCAGGAGCACGGTCCTGTTGTCAGTGTCGCAGGCGACGTCGGGCCCCGGCTGCCGTCGGTCGGAAGCGGCCAGGGGGCTGCAGGTGGCGTTGCCCCACGAGCACCAGTACTTCTGGTAGGAGTAGTACTTGCAGGGGTAGGAGCAGGTCAGCTCGACCCGCGAACCTGCTTGTGCCTCCACTTCCTTCTTTCCCTGCAGTCCGGGCTCTCCTGCAAGGGCAGAGAACCCCGAGGCTGGTGTTAGCCGTGGGAATGGTGGCCCACAGGGAGAAGAGGTGAATAGGGAAGGGGCTACTTCCAGAAGTGAATGCATGTTAAGGGAGCTGTACAGCACTACTGGGGAGAAGCTGAGGAGGGGCTGCAGAAAGACCTGCACGAGGCACTTGTGTGACCACTGCCCCCCAAAACCCAACCCCTGTGTTTCCATTTTTGAGCTCCTGGCCGGGGGGAGACCTCCCATCTCTCCCCCAGGCAGCCAGGTCTGCTCCTTGGTGGTGCTCAGGAGGCTGGTCCATCCCTCCCGAGCTGCTGGAGCTCCTACCGTCTATGACCTTCAGCTCGGTGGACGACTGCTGCTCCCGCTCCTCGTCCGTCATGCACCAGTAGTAGCCCTGGTCACCGTCCTTCAGCTGGTTCAGGATGACCGTGAAGGTCTTGTTGGCCGGGTTCTCGAACATGGCCACTCGCCCCTCGTACGAGGGCGACACGAAGCCGGAGCTGTCTATGATCCGAGCGCAGCCTTTCTCCCTCCACTTGCACCAGTACTTGGTGGAGGAGCTTCTCAGCGGCTCGTAGTGACACTCGAAGGTGGCCGAGCTTCCCTTCACGGCGACCACCGAGGGTCTGCGTTGGGGGACACCTGACCCTGGAGATAAAAACGGGAGGAGCAGCCCTTGGTGTGGTCAGTGCCAGGGGAACAGGGGTTGGCAGGGCCAGCAGAGCTCTCTTGGCTACAGGAGGGGTGGGGAAGTCCAGGGGTGCAGAGGCTGCCACAGTGAGGAGCTGGCTGGAGACCTGTCAAACCCTCCTGGGCTGTTCCTGTGTGGCTGGGTCTGGGGGAGCCTGCTGTGGCAGGGGGATGGGACTGGGTGATCTTTGGGGGTCCCTTCTGGTCCCTCATGATTCTAAAGGGTCTCTTTGCCACATTTACTGGGTAGGGGGTGCCAGTACCAGTGTTTCAAAGTCCCAGGATCACAGAATATTAGGGGCTGGAAGGGACCTCCAGAGATCAGCCAGTTCAAGCCCTCTGACACAGCAGGATCCCCCAGATCCAGTCACACAGGAACAGCCCAGGTGGGTTTGAAACGTCTCCAGAGAAGGAGACTCCACAACCCCCCTGGGCAGCCCCTGCCAGGGCTCTGCCACCCTCCCTGGGAACAAGGTCCTTCTCACACTGACGGGGAACTTCCTCTGCTCCAGCTCACACCCGCTGCCCCTTGTCCTGTCACTGGGTGCCCCTGAGCAGAGCCTGGCTCCATCCTCCTCACACCCACCCTTCCCACATTGATCAACATCCATGGGGTCACCCCTCAGGCTCCTCTTTCCCAGCTCCAGAGCCCCAGCTCCCTCAGCCTCTCCTCAGCAGGGAGATGCTCCCCTCCCTCCATCACCCCTGTGGCTCTGCCCTGGGCTCTCTCCAGCAGCTCCGTGTCCTCCTGGAGCTGAGGGGCCCACAGCTGGACATGAGATTCCAGATGTGTCCCTGTGTAACTTGGTCTAGGTGGCCCTGCTCTAGCAGGGTGATTTGACTAGATGATCTTTTCAGGTCCCTTCCAATCCCTAATGTTCTGTGATGCTGTGATTTGGTCTCACCAGGGCGGACTAGAGGTGGAGGAGAACCTCTCTGAGTCTACTATCCACCCTAGGATGCCACTGGCCTTCTTGGCCACCAGGGCCACTGGCTCCTGGCTGTCCTTCTGGCCACTAGAACCCCCAGGTCCCCTTCTCCTATGCTGCTCTCCCAAGGCCTGCTGCCTCTGCTCAGGGAAGGGCAGATCATCTGCATCTGTCACTTGGAGATGGAAGCAGTTAAGGCTGGAAGAGACAGCTTGCCTGTCTCACACTGGAGCTGGGGAAGGTGCTGGGAGAGCTGTGTCTGGGCACGAGGTTCTTGGTGATGGTCTGTTAGGCTACAGGTAGCCCAGTGGGCAGGAAGATGAGAGGATGAGGAAGATTGGGATGAAGGGATGGGGCAGTAGCACTGCAAAAGGAAACCAAAGCCCCCTCCTTGAGCAAAGAGCTGCTGCTAGTGCTGCTTCTGAAGAGAAGCAGGGGTGAAGGGAGAGGTCCCCAGGGACTCACTCTCATAGACGTGCACATCCAGCTCCTTCGTCTCCCCGCTCTCTCCGTAGAAGCCAAACCCACACAGGTAGAAGCCGGAGTCTTCCCAGCCGATCTGAGTGATCAGGACGCGGAAGGAGCCTGGCGTGTCGTCGTTGCTCAGCAGGATCCTCCCCGTGTAGTCCTCGTCGATGTCCCCGGTGCTGTCGATGATGTTGTGGCAGCCTGCCTTCCCCATCCGGCAGAGGAACTTCCTCTCGCTGGCTGCCTCCTCCCCGAAGCTGCAGGACATGGTCAGGGTGCTGTGCAGCTCCGCGTAGAAGAGCTCCGCTCCCTCGGGCAGGGGGGGACCTGCGCACGGAGACACCGGTCAGGGGCTGCTGCCTGCTCCGTCCTGCTCCCCTCATCCCTGAAGGCTTCCTCTAGCGTAGGGTCTGCTCTGCTTTGCTGTGTTGATGGCATCACCCCGGTTGGAAAAGACCCCCGGGATCATCCAGTCCAACCAGCAACCCTGCTCTGCGAGGTCACCCCTAAACCAGACCCCCCAGCACCACATCTAAGCGGCTTTGAAACTCATCCAGGGATGGGGACTCAGCCCCCACCCTGGGCAGCCCAGCCCAGTCCCTGACCACTCTCTCCAGGAAGAATCTCTTCCTGATGGCCAGTCTGACCCTCCCCTGCTGGAGCTGGAAGCTCTTGTAGGGTTGTGTGGATCCCTGGATGTGCCCCGTGGTGTCTAACCCATCTCAGGAGTGGGACAAGGTCTCTTGCTGCTGGGGTTCCACCCAGACCCTTCCTTCCAGGGGCTGCTCTGCTCTGAGTTCTGAGCCAGGTGCAGGGTCAACACAACCAGTTCTCCCAGAGCCCAGGCAGCTGCTGCTTCTTGGGAGCATCGTGAGCTCTTGGGTGCTGAGTGGAGCTTTGGCTCAACCAAGGGCAGGGAATCATTAATTGATGAGGTGGGGAAAATTATTGATAGAAGAAGGGGGAGAAATTGTTAATGGAAGGAGGGGGGGATTAATAGAAAGAAAAGGGAATTAATGGGAGGAAGGGGGAGATTAATAGAAAGAAAAGGGAATTACAGGAAGGAAGGGGGAGATTAATAGAAAGAAAAAGGAATTACAGGAAGGAAGGGGGGAATTAATAGAAGGAAGGCGGGAATTAATAGGAGGAGGGGGGAATTAATAGGAGAAGGGAGAAAATTAATGGAAGGAGAGGGAAATTAATGGAAGGAGGGGGTTTTAATAGAAGAAGGGGTAAATTAATGGAATGAAGGGGGAAATAATAGAATAAGAGGGGGTAAATTAATAGAGTGAGGAATTTAATAGAAGGGAGGAACTGATGGAACAGGAGGGAATTGGTAGAAGAGGGAAATTAATAGTAGGGCGAAATTAATAGTAGGGGAAATTAATAGAAGGAGTGGGGTAAAAATAATAGAAGGGGGAAATTAATAGGAGGAGGAGGGGAAATTAATAGGAGGAGGAGAAATTAATAGAAGGAGGAGGGGGAAACTGATAGAAGGAGGAGGAGAAATTAATAGGAGGAGGAGGGGGAAACTTATAGGAGGAGGAGAAATTAATAGAAGGACGAGGGGGAAATTCATAGGAAGAGGAGGGGGAAACTGATAGAAGGAGGAGGTAAAATTAATAGAAGGAGGAGGAGATGTTAATAGGAGGAGGAGGGGGAGAGAGTAATAGAAGGAGGAGGGAGAAACTGATGGAAGAAGAGGGGGAAATGACCAGGAGAAGGGGGACGGCGAAGCCCGCTCCCAGGAGCGGCAGGACCGAACGCACCCTCAGAAACGTCCAGGCTGACCCGGTGGGAGAGCCCTCTGCCGTTGATGCCAACCCCGCACTGGTAGGTGCCCGCGTCCGCCGCGCTGAGCTGCGACACGGTGATCTGGAAGGCGTGTGCCTGCGGGTCGTCGGTGATGGAGGCTCTGCCCCGGTACCCTGGCGCCGTGTAGCTGCTGGTGGAGACGATGGTCTCGCAGCCCCTGGCCCACAGCTTGCACCAGTACTTCCTGTCGTGCCGGTTCACGCTGGTGGGAGGGTAGAAGCATCTCACGGTGACCGAGCCGTTGACGAGGCCGTAAACCTGCCGTGGCCCGAACACGGGGCTGGAGACTGCGAGAGGAGAACAGGGTGGCTCTGGGTGCCGGCTCCTGGGTGCCGGCTCCTGGGTGCCGGCTCCTGGGTGCCGGCTCCTGGGTGCCGGCTCCTGGGTGCCGGCTCTGCCCACAGCCCCGGCTCGGGGGGACCTCGGAGCAGGTCGGGTGCTGCGGGGCAGGCACCCACCCGGGGCTGTGCAGCAGCCTGGAGGCTCCCAGGGCACTGATGGGGTAGAGAGGCTCCCTGAACCCGCTCCCTCCACCGCCGAGACCTGTGCTCCGGGCTGGTGGCACTTACTTGCCGACTTGGGGAGGTATCTGCTGCCTTCACCCTGAGCCGGGAGGAGGGCGAGCAGGAGGGCGAGCACCAGGGAGGGCATTTTCCTTGCATTCCCTGGGGAAGACATGGAAGCTGGTGAGGAATCCTTGAGTTACCTGGCCAGGTCACCTAGTAGTCCTCATGGCCGGGGTGCTGGGGCTAGTTGAGCTCAAGAGAAACACTGAGCCTCGTCCTGGGACTAACTGAATAGGCAAGAGGGGGGTGATGACTCTGTTCTTGCCCGTGTGGCATCGTGACTGCCCACGGGGCTCAGCTGGCTCCCCCAGCTTCCCTTCTGTCACTGAGGGGAGCAGTTGTGCTTCCTCTGCGAGTCAGTCGGAGCCCAGACAGGGTGCCCTGGGCAGGCAGCAGCGCTGGTGTGTGCAGCACCCAAGCAGCTGGATTCAAAATCAGAGTGGCTACCAGGACTGGCAACTGGAGACCAGGCTGGTCCAACAGCTGCTGAGCCCTGGCACGCAGGAGAGGCAGGTGGCAACCTGGAGCTCAGCGGCTCTCTTGACCCTGGCTGGGAGATCAAGCACCGTCCAACTCAGTGCTGGGGCCCTGTTTTCCTTCCATGTTGATCCTGGAGTGAAGGGCAGGTCTGTTCACGCTCAGCCTGGGTGCCAACCCCTTCCTTCTGAGAAAGCTGCTCTTGTTGCATGGGTGGGTTTGGAGAGGGTGGTTGAAGATCATCTAGTTCAACCCTCTGCTGTGGGCAAGGGCATCTTTCACTTTTCATGGTGCCCAGAGCTCCATCCAACCCTGTCCTGAACACCTCCACCAGTGGGGCATCCACAGCTTCCCTAGTGTCTCTCCACCCCTGCTGTGAAAATGACTTCGCCTGCAAAACCCCAGGATGATTGAGGCTGGAGAAGCCCTCTGAGCTCAGCCAGCCCAGCCCAGGAGCTAGCATCACCCCAGTGGCCAGACCAGGGCACTAAGGGCCACAGCCAGGACCTAACCCTCAACAGCAGTGGCTACTGATGCTGAACCAGACCAGGAGGCTTCTGAAACATGTCCAGTGGTCTTCAGGGTGAAGAACCTGCTGCTGGGTTTGGCCTGAGTGATGGCTCAGAGCAACACAAGGGAGGGGAGCATCTCCCTGCTGAGGAGAGGCTGAGGGAGCTGGGGCTCTGGAGCTGGGAAAGAGGAGCCTGAGGGGTGACCCCATGGATGTTGATCAATGTGTGAAGGGTGGGTGTGAGGAGGATGGAGCCAGGCTCTGCTCAGGGGCACCCAGTGACAGGACAAGGGGCAGCGGGTGTGAGCTGGAGCAGAGGAGGTTCCCCATCAGTGTGAGAAGGACCTTGTTCCCAGGGAGGGTGGCAGAGCCCTGGCAGGGGCTGCCCAGGGGGGTTGTAGAGTCTCCTTCTCTGGAGACATTTCAGACCCTCCTGGGCTGTTCCTGTGTGACTGGATCTGGGTGATCCTGCTGTGGTGGGGGGCTTGGACTGGGTGACCTTTGGAGGTCCCTTCCAATCCCTGATGACTGGATCTGGGGGATCCTGCTGTGGCAGGGGGATGGGACTGAGTGATCTTTTAGGGTCTCTTCCAATCCCTGATATTCCTGTGTGACTGGATTTAGGGGATCCTACTCTGTCAGGGGGTTGGACTGGGTCATCTTTTGAGGTCCCTTCCAGTCACTGATGACTGGATCTAGGGGGATGGGACTGGGTGATCTTTCGGGGTCCCTTCCCATCCCTAATGCTCTGTGAGTCTTTGAGTCTCCTACTTCTGAGCAATCTGCTCTAGTGAATGATGACCCTGCTTCTTGTTCTATTGGGGGTTGGACTAGAAGCCCTTTGGAGGTCCCTGCCAGCCTGGCCTGAGCGCTGGGTGCTGCTGTGCCCACCTGCTCCAGGTCCCCGGGGTGCCAAGTGCCAAGGGAAGTCTTTACAAACCCCGAGGAGTTTGATTTTGGGGTGTCAAGTGACACCCTTTCACAGAGGGTAATTCCCAGAAGAAGAAAAACCTCTTCTGCTTCCGTGTGAAGATGAAAGGTGCTTCTGTTCTGCCCTCTTCCTTGTGCTGCCACTCGGGATTGTTCAGCGGCCGCTTGCCCGCTGGCTAATAATTAACATGGTGAGCATGAAAAATGCTCTTTCATAAACAGCCCCCGAGTGGCCACTGAGACAAACAAACAGATTCTTGCAGAGAGCAAACAGTGGGGCACAAAAAGGGCCTTGAGGTTTGCCCCTTGCTCCCAGCTGAGGGTCGCCCCTTGCTCCCAGCTGAGGGTCACCCCCTGCTCCGCAGTGTGAGGAGGTTCCCAGTTCAGCTGTCTCCAGCTCTGCACCTGGAGAAGCAGAGAGGGACCTGGGGGTTCTAGTGGACAGGAGCCAGCAAGGTGCCCAGGTGGCCAAGAAGGCCAATGGTCTGGATTAGGAACCGTGCGTCCAGCAGGAGCAGGGAGGGGATTGTGCCCCTGGACTCAGCACTGGGGGGCTGCACCTTGAGGACTGGGTCCAGTTTGGGGCAGCTCAGTCCAAGATTAAGGGTCTGGAGTGAGGGCAGAGGAGGGCAACAGAGCTGGGGAAGGGTCTGGAGAATCAGTCTGATGGGACTGAGAGATGGAGAGAGTTGGGGCTGTTGAGTTTGAGGAAGAGGAGGCTGAGGGGAGACCTCATCACTCTCTACAGCTGCATGAAAGGACCCTGCAGAGATGCTGGTGCTGGGCTCTGCTCACAGGTCGTTGGTGACTGGAGCCCACAAGAAAGGGCTTCCAGCTCCAGCAGGGGAGGGTCAGACTGGCCATCAGGAAGAAATTCTTCCTGGAGAGAGTGGTCAGGGACTGGGCTGGGCTGCCCAGGGTGGGGGGTGAGTCCCCATCCCTGGATGAGTTTCAAAGTCACTCGGATGTGGTGCTGGGGGATGTGGTCTAGAGGTGACCTTGTAGAGTGGGGTTGCTGGTTTGACTCAGTGATCTCAGGGGTCTTTTCCAACCTGAATGACTCTGTGATGATTCTTGGGGAACAATCCCTTCCCAAAGCCATCAGCTGCTTCAGAGTTGTCAGCCTTGGGGTCAAGATCTCTTGAAGAGCTCTGCTTCCTTCTTGCTTTCAGAGAGAGTGTTTGCTGCTGGATTTGCTGTCTCTGGTCAAAGCACCAGGACTGGACCTCTGAGCTCCAGGAAGAGAAGAGGCTGCTGAGCTTGTGAAAGGGAGAGCAAGTGAGTGGTTGGTGCTGATGCTCCTGTGGGTGGAGGGGATGGGGCAGCAAAGGTTGGCAGGGGGGTGGAGAAGAGTCACAAGGAAGAGTCCTTTTGACTCCAGTCCTTTTGAAGGCAGCTGGGAAGCCTGTGGCAAGTGCTCTGGTAGGTCTCAGTGCTCTGATCCTAACCAGTGCCCTTCTCACACCCTAACCAGTGCCCTTCTCACACCCTAACCAGTGCTGGAATAGGTGAAGTCCCTGTTTTAACCTCTTGCTTTACAAGCCCAGTGAGAAGCTGCCTGCAGAGCACTGGTCCCAAGGACAATCAGGGAGGGATCCCAGTCATTCCCACTGGGAAGGTGTCTCTGAGGAGCTGGCGGGTGGCAAGTGCCAGTCTGGCAGCACCCTGGAGCCTGTCTGCTGGCACCTTGGGCTCCAGCTCCCCCCGTGCTGTGGGCTGCTGGGCTCTCTGTGCTTAGAACCTTTTGCTGGGAGGGCAGTGGGGGTGGAACCCTTGTGGGGTTCAGCCCCAGTCCCTTTGCTCTGCAGAAGCTGCTTTCGGGGTGACTAGCGCGACTGTGGGCTCTGCAGAGTCCCTGCTGCCACAGTCCTCTTGGGATGGTTCCTGGCTGCAGGCTGGGGCTGTTCTCCTTCCTCTCTGGGGTTTTGTTTGAGCTAGAGCTGGTTTCTGCAGATTCACTTTCATTTTGCATCATGGAAACTGCCAGGTGCCTTCTGTTCCCCATCCCTGAGCGACAGGGTTTGGAGGGTCTGGAGCTGCAGCTCAGCCCAGGAGATGGGGGTTTGCACGAGGTGTCCACCCGTGAGCCAGGGCTGTGGGTGCTGCTGCTGGGAGCAGGGTGATGGGACCTTGGCCTGGGGGTCTCTGGCTGCTTGCAGGGTCCCTCGGGGTCTAGGGGTGCAGGGCAACAGACTGACCTTGTCCAAAGCCAGACTGGGGCTGGCTGATCACTGGTGACATCGGTCCTGACAGACCTGAGGGTTTGGGTGCTTTAACATGAAAGATGTGGCCATCACCAGGGACATGGACATTAACTTGCTCCTGGCTGCCCATTTCCATCCTCATCCTGAGCTGCCTGGAGCTTGGGGAGGTCTCAAACCCCACTGAAGGATGGCTGTGCCTTGGAAACCTGGGAGGTGTCACACAGGGTCCCAGAGCATCGGGGATGGGAAGGGACCTCGAGAGATCATCCCCACTCCAATCCCCCGGCCACAGCAGGATCCCCTAGGTCCAGTTGCACAGGAACATCAGGGATGGGAAGAGACCTCAAGAGGCCACCCAGTCCAATCCCCCACTGCAAGACCTCCTCTGGTGCTTTTGTGGCCACAGCAGCCTCAGGGAGGCTGTTTCGATGCCCTGGAAGGGATCAGGACCTGATCATCCCAGTGTCACAGTGCAGGAGGGATGGGAAGGGACCTCAAGGATCATCTAGTCCAACTAGACAGTCCAGCTTCCCCGAGTTATGCAAACCTGAGTGTGAGTCCAGAGCGCAGATTCTGCTGACTCAGCAGCAAGGCTGAGCCCAGAGAAGCTGGGGCACCCCTAGTGTCTCCTGCCTGGGGTCAGCACAGTCCGGCCCATTAGCCATTAACTACTGCTCCCAGCAGTGACCAGTGCCAAGGCCATGCTGTGGCATCGACACAACACAAAGGTTCAGCCACTGCATTTGCAGCTCCAGCCCAGGAATCCAAAGAACAACGACACCTAGAGCAGGGTAGGACTTTGCTTCTCTCTTGTTCCCCCCTCAAATCCTTTTAAAGACCCTCTGATGCCAGGAGGAAGCTGCAAAGGTGCTGCTGTAGAGCCTGGGGTTGTGCTGTGAGGAGCAGTGGGGTGTTGAGGGTCATCACTGGAGGGTCTGAAGACTCTGAGCCTAGCAAGGCAGAGCAGCTGGATTCTTGACTGGGTCTATCAACATCTTTGTGCTGCCCAGGACTGGGGCTTCAACATCTTTGTGCTGCCCAGGTCTAGGTCTATCAACATCTTTGTGCTGCCCAGGTCTGGGTCTATCAACATCTTTGTGCTGCCCAGGACTGGGTCTATCAACATCTTTGTGATGCCCAGGTCTATCAACACCTTCATGCTCCCCCCCAAGATCTCTGCACTGGTGGGTTTTACTGATCTGGGAATGAGCAAGACCAACCCAACCCAAACACACCCAGGACCCAGGCACTTCACATCCTCCCAAAGAGGTGTCTCCTCTACCATATGGAAGAAGAACCCTCGGGAGGTGCAGGATTTGTGATGCCACGAGGCAGACCTCACTCCAGATGATCAGGGTTTCCTAAGACACCAGCAGGGTTCAGGGCTTTCTGCAGCATCTGTGGCCCTCCCAGCTAAGAATGGGCCAGTCCCAGTTAGAACTGTCCCATAGGATCAGCACAGGAAGGGGGTGGTTAGCAGGTCAACAGAGGTTCTNAACCCTCCTGGACTGTTCCTGTGGGACTGGATCTGGTGGATCCTGCTGTGTTGGAAGACTTGGACTGGATGATCTCTTGAGGTCCCTTCCCATCCCTCATGTTCTGTGATTTTTGTGACTGGGGTTCCTGCTCAGACACTGCTGCTGTCGTGATCTCCCTGTAAGCCCTTAGACTCAACCTGTGACCCAGTCTGGAGCTCCTGTGAGCTGCTGGATGCTCCTCACACCACTCTCTGAACTAATCCTCTGTGGGTTTAAGTTCCTAGATGCCTCATGCACCGACTTGCTGCTGCTCAGCTCGGAGCGTCGCCGCTCCCGTGTTCCTCACTCTTTACTTCTCGCCTCTGGGCTGGAAACTGAAACCAGCTTCAGGACGGTTAAACTATTCTAGGGACTGGACTGGATGATCCTTCGAGGTCCCTTCCAACCCCTAATGTTCTGTGATTACTCTGGCTCAATAAGACTCCTGTTGTAAGGAGCAAGGACTCACCGAACAGCCGCAGTCTGCGTGGACACAGCTGCTGGACGCGTGGGTAGTGCTGGCACGGTTGCTCCTAGGAGATGGGGTTCCTCTCTGTTCTAGATTAAATAGACTAAAAGTCCTGTTTTAAAGAGGAAACACTCAGCTGTGGGGTAGCCCAGCTCTTTGCTGTTGGTCTGAGTGTGAAAGGAGCCTCTTGAGGGGGGTTGTGGAGTCTCCTTCTCTGGAGATGTTTAGAAGCCACCTGGGCTGTTCCTGTGGGACTGGAGCTAGGGCATCCTGCTGTGGCAGGGGGATGGGGCTGGGTGATCTTTGGGGGTCCCTTCCCATCCTCAATGATTCTATGATTCCTACAGTGGTTGGCAACGGTAGCGACCAGCTGTTCTCTTCCATCTGGCAATATCGGAACCAAAATCACCCCCTTTGCTTTTGGCTTCTCCAGAAGGGTTAAAACTCCCTAGCACAGACTCACAGAACATTAGGGGTTGGAAGGGACCTTGAAGGATCACCCAGTCCCATCCCTCTGCCACAGCAGGATCCCCCAGATCCAGTCACACAGGAACAGCCCAGGAGGGTTTGAAATGTCTCCAGAGAAGGAGACTCCACAACCCCCCTGGGCAGCTCCTGCCAGGGCTCTGCCACCCTCCCTGGGAACAAGGTCCTTCTAAGATTTATGAAGAAAACACCAGCTCCTGGTGCAGCTCAGTCCTGCTCCTGGGCTTCCAAAAGATTCAGCCCCGACCCCACCAGCCAGCTCCACACCCTGTTCCCAGCACAGAACCGTGAGGGACGGTCCCTGCGAGCGTCCGGGCGCTTGCGGTCTTCTCCTTCCCCATCTCGGGGCTCTTTGCCTTCCAGAGACAGAAGGAAGGAGCAGTACTTACAGTCTGAGATACTTCAGCAGGCTGCTTGGACTTCTTGTTTCCCCTCTGGCTATGCCTGGTGCCTCGGTGGCCGGCCCCCAGGACCCGCTGCAGGTCTCCTGCGGCAGCCGGAGAAGGGCTTTGGCAGTGCCGGGCTGTTTGGAAAGGCTCCTGCACCTCTAGCCCTGCTTGTCCACCTGTTGTGCCTTAAAGGAACAGCATCCAAAAGAGGAGGTGAGCACCACCCCAGGCTGGGGCAGGGGAGCCAGTGCCCGCCCCAGCTCTGCTGGCCCTCGGGGTGATGGCAGCTGTTTACTGACTGATTACACATTGCACAACAGCCACCCATGGATGGGCTCCCGGACCTGGCTCAAGGCTCCTCTGAGCCACAGGGTCACAGGACAGGAAGGGACCTCGAAGGATCACCTGGTCCCACCCCCCTGCCACAGCAGGATCCACCAGATCCAGTCATTAGGGATGGGAAGGGACCTTAAAGGATCATCCAGTCCCATCCCCCTGACACAGCAGGATCCCCCAGATCCAGTCACACAGGAACAGCCCAGGATGTTTTGAAATGTCTCCAGAGAAGGAGACTCCACAACCCCCCTGGGCAGCCCCTGCCAGGGCTCTGCCACCCTCCCTGGGAACAAGGTCCTTCTCACACTGATGGGGAACCTCCTCTGCTCCAGCTCACACCCACTGCCCCTTGTCCTGTCACTGGGTGCCCCTGAGCAGAGCCTGGCTCCCTCCTCCTGACACCCACCCTTCCCATCTTGATCAACATCCATGGGGTCACCCCTCAGGCTCCTCTTTCCCAGCTCCAGAGCCCCAGCTCCCTCAGCCTCTCCTCAGCAGGGAGATGCTCCCCTCCCTCCATCACCCCTGTGGCTCTGCCCTGGGCTCTCTCCAGCAGCTCTGTGTCCCTCTGGAGCTGAGGCCCCACTGCCTCCCCTAGGAAGGAGCCTGAGAACCACAGAGGGTCTTTTTTTAAGCTGTTGCATGTTTTTGTAGACACCAGCACCTCTGAGAAGCCCATGGTTGGCCATCCTGGTAGAGCTGGTGTCTCCATTCCCTTCTCTCTCTATCCCCTCAACCTCATGGGCAGAGCAGGGGTTGGGGTGGGCAAGGGCTGGTCTTGTCTGCACAGACCAAGACCTCTAGAAGCAATTTAACAGGAAAATTAATTAACAGGAGCTTTGGTGTCATCTTTACTCTCATTTCTTTGCCCTCTCCTGCCATGGAGATGTCAGTGGCCCAGATTCCCTGAGGAGTCTGGGCTTCTCAGAGGTGGGTCCATACAAGAAAGTGAAATGACTGAGGATGGAAGTGTTTGCTCTGTGTGGGATGAATCATCAGCTGACATCACCTTGCCCCAGTGATGGAAAAGCAGCCTCTTCCCCTAACTGGGGGGTCACACGAAGCTTTTCTCACCCACTGATGAGCTGAAGCAGGATGGTAGCTCTGGGTGCTCCTGCTACACCTGGTGAGTGAGATCCCAACCTGGAGTTGGGACATTTAGGCACCTTGTGAGATCCTGGGTGATCTTTGGAGGTCCCTTCCAGTCCCTAGCTGTGTGTCAAAGCCCTTCTCTTCCACTGATGTCAGCCTGTTGGGGTGGTGATGGAGCCTTTTGGGGTGGTGATGGAGCCTTTTGGGGTGGTGATGGAGCCTTTTGGGGTGGTGATGGAGCCTTTTGAGGTGATGATGGGGCCCTGCAGGGTGATGAAGGGGCTTCTAGGGGTCATTAAGGAGAAGCCAGGGGAGGTTGAAGGACCTTTCTGGGCTGAGGAAGGCTGTTGCTGTGCTTGCACAGGGTGAGCTGGTGGGGATCTTGAGCTGAGGGAACAGCTGTGGTGTCTCCTGGTGGGGACAAGTGGTGGCCCCCTTGGAACGGTGTCCTCTCCAGCAGTGCTGCTCCTCTACCTGCTGCTGGGTTCAGCTGTGTTTGCTCTCCTGGGCACCTCTCCTTGGGTTCCCCACTCCCCTCGTCTGACACTGGGCCCATGGTGGGTGCTCGGGAAGAAGGCGCCGTGGCTGCGCCCAGAGGAACCAGCCGTGGGGAACCCTTTGTCCCCCTTTGGAAACCAAAAGTCAGCCCAGGGTGGGTGCAGAGTTTCTCAGCCCAAGCTGCTGTCTTCACCCCTCAGGCTGCTGGTGAGAGGTGTTTACTCACTGCAGCAGAGGAGGAAGCGACCTCCTGCCAAGTCCCAGGCTTGAAGCACTTTGGCATCTCCAGAGAACAAACAACCTTGAGCTTGGAGTTTCTCCTTGGGGAGCAGGGGTTAGGCAGAGCTTGCAGCAGGGCGAGCAGTGGGTTTGGGCTGAAACCATCCAACTTCAGCTCTGCGGGGGGGTGGAGGGAAAACAGAGCCTGGGGAGCTGGCTGTCACCAGCAGACTGAAGCCACGTGAGGTTTAAGCTCTGGAAAGGGGTCCCATGGGTGAGGAAAGTCAATAACTAACTGGGGTGGTTTCTCTTTGCCCAGCTGCAGCCAGGAGGGTCTTCCATCCCCACGCCTCCTCCCCAGCTTCACCTGAGGATGCTCTGCCTCTGCCCCCCAGACCCATCTGCACACACAGAGCCTGGCTGGAGATGAACTGGTTTATTCTTTCTCCTAAAATCCTCTGAGCAAGGGGCATCTGAGTAGTAACTGTACTGGGGGTACTGGGGAGGGGGAGGCTGAGGGGAGACCTTATTGCTCTTCCAGTCCCTAATGACTCTATGATTCTTCACAGCTCCATGAGAGGAGGGTGTGGAGATGGAGGGGTCGGTGTCTTCTCCCCAGTCAGCAGCGATGGGACAAGAGGAAACAGCCTCCAGCTGGCCCAGGGGAGGGGTAGGTTGGCCATCAGGAGAAAGCTCTTCCCTGGTCAGAGGGTGGAACAGGCTGCCCAGGGAAGGTGGGGGGTCACCATCCCTGGAGGGGGTTCGAGTAGCTGTGGGCAGGGTGGGTTGGGGTGCTGGTTGAACTGGACGAGCTCAGAGGGTGCTTCCAGCAGTCAGGATCCTCCATCAGCTGGTCATCCTGCACCCCCCAAGGACTGCAGCACGGGGAGGGGGTCTGCCCCTGCCAGCCCCTGCAGGGGTCAGGGGCCGCGGGACTCGGCCGGGGCGAGAGCAGGAAGAGCCAGAAGGGCTGTGCTGTGCGTGAGCAGAAATCACAGTCACCCCTCTGGTAGGAATTCATGAACCCCAGGGAGGGATTCACCCAGGTCCTTTGAAATCCCTGGCTCGGGGCGAGGAGCAGAGGTGGTAGCTGGGGGTCAGCTGGGCTGTGGGGTCATAACCCCTGGGCTGAGGACCTGCTGTTGGGGGGGAAGGGGGGTGTCTTTTACCCCCTAAACCACAAACCCTCTGCTTAGGACTTGGCTTCACTCCCTTTACCCAGGAGAGGTGCCAGCCCCAGCAAACACCCACCTGGACCTGCTGGGGACCGCCCTGCGCTCGTCGGGGTCGGGGCTTGGGGCTCGCTCCATCCTTTGCTCTTCCCTGGGGCTCACGCCAGCCCGGGCCAGCAGGTTTCCTGTGGGGCTTCCTTGTCCTTAGAGAACAAACCCAGATGCAGTGGGGGGAGCACCCCCACCGCCTGTTCAAACACACCAGCGGGTCACAGGAGCCTCCAGAGCAGCCCCATTGTTCCCCAGCTCCATGTCAACAGGGCGCTTCCACTGGCCGCCCTCTTCCCTCCAGGGTTTGGTCCCTCAACTTCTCTGCGGGGTCCCTCCACTTCTCTGTGGGGTCCCTACACTTCTCTGCGGGGTCCCTCCACTTCTCTGCGGGGTCCCTCCACTTCTCTGTGGGGTCCCTCCACTTCTCTGCGGGGTCCCTCCACTTCTCTGCGGGGTCTCTCCACTTCTCTGTAGGGTCACAGTACGTTACAGGACATGGGAGCAGGAAGAGAAGGGTCTGGGGAGGACCTCACAGCAACCTTCCAGCACCTGAAAGGGAGGCTGCAGGAAGCTGGACAGGGGCTGTCTACAGGGGCAGGGGGTGAGAGGACCAGGGTGATGGTTTTAACGTGAAAGAGGAGAGATTTGGGATGGAGATTAGGAAGAAGTTCTTTAGTGTGAGGGTAGGGAGACCCTGGAACAGGCTGCCCAGGGGGGTCGTGGCTGCTCCATCCCTGGCAGTGTCCAAGGAC
>VXBP01005924.1:155884-179943 GCA_013400115.1 Rhinopomastus cyanomelas | reverse complement strand
CACTTCTCTGTAGGGTCACAGTACGTTACAGGACATGGGAGCAGGAAGAGAAGGGTCTGGGGAGGACCTCACAGCAACCTTCCAGCACCTGAAGGGGGGCTGCAGGAAAGCTGGGCAGGGCAGGGGGTGTCTACAAGAGCAGGGGGTGAGAGGACCAGGGTGACGGTTTTAACGTGAAAGAGGAGAGATTTGGGATGGAGATTAGGAAGAAGTTCTTTAGTGTGAGGGTAGGGAGACCCTGGAACAGGCTGCCCAGGGGGGTCGTGGCTGCTCCATCCCTGGCAGTGTCCAAGGACAGGTCAGATGGGCTCTGGGCACCCTGGTCTGGGGAGAGGGGATGGATGTTGGACCTTGATGATCTTTCAGGACCCATCTGCCTTCCTATGACTCTAGAATAAGCTCCATGGGTGGATTTTTGAAAAGCAGGGATTCTGGGGGCAGCTCCTTGTCACCTTGACACTTGGGCTCTGCGAGAAGCTGCCCAGCAGCCACCAGCAGCCACCAGTTCGCTGCCCTTTCTCCTCCAGGACTTCCGAGCACTTGTGCAGCCATAAACCTTCTGTACACAAACCTTCAGCCCCACTTGCAGCAGGGCTCCCCCGGTTCCACCTCCTTCAGCTGCTCCTTGGTCCAGGGCAAAGGAACCACCCAACCAGCAGCAGCTTCTCCAGGACTCCAGCCCCATCCAAAAGGGTGCTGCCTGGCCAACTCACCTGGCTTCCTCTGCAGCTTCACTTTGGTCAGGATGAGGATGGTGACAGTGATGCAGATCAGCAGGATGAGGGCTGGGAACACAACTGGGAGCAGGCGGGATCCACCTGATGGGCTGGAAGGATGAACCATGAGAATGAGACAGGGTCTTCCTGGCCTGGGTCAGGAACTGGTGTCCAGCAGGAGTAGGGAGGGGATTGTCCCCCTGCACTCAGCACTGGGGAGGCTGCACCTTGAGGACTGGGTCCAGTTTGGGCACCTCAGGACAAGGGAGACATTGGGGGGCTGGAGTGGGTGCAGAGGAGGACAGTAAAGCTGGGGAAGGGCTGGAGAATTAATGTGATGAGAACTGGGAGCTGGAGAGAGTTTGGGCTGTTTAGTTTGAGGTCTCCCCTCAGCCTCCTCTTCCTCATCGCTCTCTACAACTATCTGAAAGGACCCTGTAGAGATGCTGCTGCTGGTCTTGGCCAAGAAGGCCACTGGCATCCCGGGGTGGATCAGAAGAGAGGTGGTTAGCAGACTGAGAGAGGTTCTCCTCCCCCTCCAATCTGCCCTGGGGACACCACAGCTGGAATCTTGTGGCCAGCTGTGGGCCCCTCAGCTCCAGGAGGACACAGAGCTGATGGAGAGAGGCCAGCGCAGAGCCACAGGGGTGATGGAGGGAGGGGAGCATCTCCCTGCTGAGGAGAGGCTGAGGGAGCTGGGGCTCTGGAGCTGGGAAACAGGAGCCTGAGGGGTGACCCCAGGGATGTTGATCAAGATATGAAGGGTGGGTGTCAGGAGGATGCAGCCAGGCTCTGCTCAGGGGCACCCAGTGACAGGACAAGGGGCAGCGGGTGTGAGCTGGAGCAGAGGAGGTTCCCCATCAGTGTGAGAAGGACCTTGTTCCCAGGGAGGGTGGCAGAGCCCTGGCAGGGGCTGCCCAGGGGGGCTGTGGAGTCTCCTTCTCTGGAGACATTTCAAACCCTCCTGGGCTGTTCCTGTGTGACTGGATGTAGGGGATCCTGCTGTGGCAGGGGGATGGGACTGGATGATCTTTCGAGGTCCCTTCCCATCCCTAACGCTCTGTGACTCTGTGAAATGGAATCCGAGCTCCTTGGGCAGATGGAGCCCTGCCCAGGAGGGAGCAAAATCTGCCCCTTTGCACAAGAAGATGGTTTGTGATGGTTCACAAGTTCTCCCTTCCTTTCTCTCTGGCCAGCAGGGAGATGCAGCTTGGGAAAGGCTGGGGATGGGCAGGATGCTGCTGCTTGTGCTGGGGGTCACTGGGGCAGATGTAGATGTGAGCTCCAAGCTGCAAGGAGGGACAGTGTGGGCTCTGGGGCAGGGTGGGGGATTCGACTGGGTGGTCTTTCGAGGTCCCTTCCACTCCCTGACGCTCTGTGACTCTGACTGAGCTGTCCCTGCAGGCTCTGTGGCTGATCATCACTTAGGACTCACACTGCGCTATCCGGTGCCGCACTGGGAGCTGGCTGGTGGCCACAGCCGGGGTGAAAGGTGCAGGAGCTGCTCGCGGCCATCCTGTGGAGCAGGAAGGACAGAAGGTAAATTCACTGGGGAAACCACTTGCACTGGGGCGAGCTGCAGGGCTGGCTTAGAGAAGGTCCAGGGAATAATTACTGGCCTGGATGAACCCTGTCCAAAGACAGCTCCTCATGCAACAGAGGGCACCCAGGCACTGCCCGGGGTGCTGCCTCCAGAGCCCTGCACTCCCAGTGCAGCAGAGCCTGGAGCAGCTACTGATTCACCAGCGTTATTGCTCAAGCCTGGTGTTTCCTAACGTCCTGTCTCTGCGCTGAAACAAGGGACACTGGCAGCAGCAGCACCTCCAGTGACTCTGGCATCCGACCTACAGGAGTGGCCAGCAGCGCAGGATCCAGGGGCACGTTCGGAGGCACCGCAGGCAGCCAGCGGGAACCTCGGCACCGGCATCGCCTAGCGGCGCTCGCAGCCCGTGCAGGGCCACGGCAGGGGGGTGGCTGGCAACCCGTGACGCTGGTGACAGCGAGATCGTGAACTCGCCTCTCGTGATGGGTTTGGCCTGCGGGGGTTACGGAGGTGCTGGGGGAGGCAGCAGGCAGAAGGGGGCTGGTGCTCTTGGTGCTGATGCTCCTGGTGCTCCTGGTGCTCTTGGTGCTGATGCTCCTGGTGCTCCCGGTGCTCTCGGTGCTGATGCTCCTGGTGCTCCCGGTGCTCTCGGTGCTGATGCTCCTGGTGCTCCTGGTGCTCTTGGTGCTGATGCTCCTGGTGCTCTCAGTGCTGATGCTCCTGCTGCTCTCAGTGCTCTCGCTGCTGATGCTCCTGGTGCTCTCGGTGCTGGTGCCTGCCCTATACATCAGGTCCGTGACTCTCCTGTGTGCAGGTCTTCTGGAAGAGGATGGCCTTGAGGAAGTGGGTTTCACAGCAGGTTCTGGGTCTTCTGAGGAGCAAAAGGAGAAGGGTGAGCCATGAACATCCACCGCGTTGGACTTATCGAGGATTTGTGCACTTCCCCCTGCACCTCAGCATGAAGAAACCTGTGTGGTACCACCCAACCCTTTTCCTTTGCAGAACAGAGGGGAACCCATCAATCTTTGGGGAAACGTTCATCCTTGAACCCCTAGTCCTGTCTCTGCCAGCTGAACAGTTACCAGGCGGCTGAGGGAGCTGGGGATGCTCAGCCTGAGGAAGAGGAGGCCAAGGGGAGACCTCACTGCAGCTCCCTGCAGGGACCCTGTGGAGACGTGTGTGCTGGTCTCTCCTCACAGGTCAGCAGTGACAGGGGGACCAGTCTCTGGCTGCTCCAGGGGAGGGTCAGGCTGGGCAGCAGGTTCTAGCCCCTGGCTGCTCTGCCAGGGAAAGACTTCTCCTGCTGCCCAGGGAGGGGGTTGAGTCTCCATCCCCAGAGGGGTTTGCAGAGGGTTTAGCTGTGGTGCTGAGAGCTCTGGGCTGGTGGTGACCCTGGCAGAGCTGGGTTATGGGTTAGACTGGAGGAGCTCAGGGGTCTTTTCCAACCTGAATGACTGTGCCCCAAGCCATCCCAGCACCTACCCTTCCAGACGAGCAGCTTCAGGGAGGACGTGTGCTCCGTGCGCCCGCTCCTAGCCCCACACCAGTACCACCCCTCATCCTCCTCTCGCAGGTGCCTCATCACCACCGTGTAGGTCCCGTTTGCCCGGTTGCCGCTGGTTATCTGCAGTCGCCCCGCGTAGGACTCGTGCACAAACCCATCCGTGTCCACCAGCAGGGAGCAGCTGCCTTCCTTCCACCTGCACAGGTACTTCTGGTCGTAGCTGCCCTCGGGATCGTAGCGGCAGGTCAGGGACACTCTGCCTCCGGCTGTGCCCACCAGGATCTTCGGTCTCTTGGGAAGGGTGGAGGCTGCCGTTGGGGAGAGGGTCGTGTGAGCATCCCACACGCCCCACCCTGGGCTGAGGAGCAGCCCCGTGCTCCCCGTCCTACCTGTGGTCACCTGCAGAGCCACCGTGTGAGGGCTGCTCTGGCCACCCAGGCTGCCCATCCCGCACTGGTACAGCCCCGAGTCCTCCTTCCTCAAGTCACTGATCAGCACCTTGAAGGCTCCTGAGCCCTCCTGGGGGCTGATGGAGACCCGTCCTTGGTAACCCCTTCTCACATGGCCGTCGCTGTCAGCTATCAGCGTGCACCCAGCTCTGCCCAGTTTGCACCAGAACCTCCTCTTGCCTCCTCGGTGGTCCCCAGGTGGGCACAGGACCCTGGCAGAGCCACGGAGCTCCCCCCAGATGAGCTCAGTCGACCCCACCGCAGCAGCTTCTGTAGGGAGAGAGCAGGACAGCACCGTCCAGCCCCTGGCCAGGCAGGAGAGGGCTTCCTCCTGCGTCTGTGGACAGCTGGTAAGTCCAGGTCTGGGTCCTTTTAGCCCCCTGCTGTAAACACCTGGTTAGCAGTGTCTGGTCAAGGTGGGGAAGGGCCTGTGGGACTGGTCTGATGGGAGAACTGGAGCTGTTTAGTCTGGACAAGGGGCAGCGGGTGTGAGCTGGAGCAGAGGAGGTTCCCCATCAGTGTGAGAAGGACCTTGTTCCCAGGGAGGGTGGCAGAGCCCTGGCAGGGGCTGCCCAGGGGGTTGTGGAGTCTCCTTCTCTGGAGACATTTCAAACCCTTCTGGGCTGTTCCTGTGTGACTGGATCTAGGAGATACTGCTGTGGTGGGGGATGGGACTGGGTGATCTCTGGAGGTCCCTTCCCATCCCTAATGACTGGATCTGGAGGATCCAGCTGACTCAGGGGGATGGGACTGGGTGATCTTTGAGGTCCCTTCCCATCCCTGATGTCCTGTGAGTCTATGTGACCTCACTGCTCTTTACAGCTCCCTGAGAGGAGGGTTTGGAGAAGTGGGGGGTCGGTCTCTTCTCCCCAGTCACCAACAGTAGGACAAGAGGAAACAGTCTCCAGCTGCCCCAGGGGAGGGTCAGGTTGGCCATCAGAAGAAACCTCTTCCCTGACAGAGTGGTCAGAGGGTGGAACAGGAGTCGCCATCCCTGGAGGGGGTTCAAACACCAAGCAGCTGTGGCCCTGGGGAGCAGGGTTTGGTGGGCAGGGTGCAGTTGTGGGGTGATGGTTGGACTGGGCGAGCTGGGAGAGCTCTTCCCACCTTCTTGATGCGGTGGTTCGGCAGCAGCACAGGGTGGGAAGGGTTAACAGGAGCGTGTCTGCTGTGTGCAGGCACCCCAGCAGCATCAGCCCCCCAAATCCTCCCTGCAGCCCCCCCTGCCAGCACCCACCTGGTGAAACCGTCAGGTTCAGGGAGACAAAGAGGTCCCGGTTGCTGGTGCCGATGCCGCACCGGTAGGTGCCCGCGTCGCCGCGCCGCAGCCCGGACAGCGTCACCGTGAAGGCGCCGCGCCGGGGGTCGTCCCGCAGGGTCACCCGCCCCGCGTAGTCCCCCGCGGTGTAGCCGGCCGTGGAGACGATGGTGGGGCAGCCCCTGCCCCTGGCCACGCGGCACCAGTACTTGCGGTCGTGCCTGTTGGCCGATGTGGGCGAGTAGAAGCACTGGTGGGCGACTGACCCTCCGATCTCACCCCTCAGGAGCCTGGCGCCGTACAAGGTGCTGGAAACCGGCTCTGCGGGGGAAAGAAGCAGGAGTGGGGGGGTTACTGGGACACAGGCAGCGGCTCCAGGCACTGGACTGGGCTTGCCAGGGAGGTGGTGGAGTCGCCATCCCGGGATGTGTCTGGAGATCGCTTGGCTGAGGGGTTCAGGGGTGTGGTGGAGGAGAGAGAACTTGTCAGGTGGGGAGAGGGTTGGGCTCCGGGATCCCAGGGGACTTTTCCAGCCAGAGGGGTTCTGGGGTCCAGGTCAGGGCCGTGACTGGGGGTGGCAGCTGTGGGACAGCTGGCTCGGAGCACCCACATTTTGTACTGGGTGGGATGAGTTACCCTCCTTGAGTGCCCTGTTGTGAGGACACTGGTGAGGAACTGGTGGGTGTCATCTAGTGGGTGATAACTGGTGGGTGTCATCTGGTGGGTGTCATCTTGTGGGTGATAACTGGTGGGTGTCATCTTGTGGGTGATACCTGGTGGGTGTCATCTGGTGGGTGTCATCTTGTGGGTGGTACCTGGTGGGTGTCATCTTGTGGGTGATACCTGGTGGGTGTCATCTTGTGGGTGATACCTGGTGGGTGTCATCTTGTGGGTGATACCTGGTGGGTGTCATCTTGTGGGTGATAACTGGTGGATGTCACCTTGTGGGCGATAACTGGTGGGTGTCACCTGATGGGTGGTAACTGGTGCAGCAGAGCCCCTGCCCTGTTCCACAACACAGAGGAGGAATCAGGACATCAGGAAGAAGTTCTACCTGGAGAGAGTGGTCAGGTACTGGGATGGGCTGCCCAGGGTGGTGGTGGTGGTGGGGAAGGGCTGATGAGGAGAGGCTGAGGGAGCTGGGGGTGTTGAGCCTGGAGAAGAGAAGACTCAGGGGGGACCTTCTTCCTCTCTCCAACTACCTGAAGGGAGGTTGAAGTCAGGTGGGGGTCAGGCTCTTTTCCCAGGAAACCAGCACCAGGGCCTGAAGCTCCCAGGGGAGGGTTGGGTTGGATGTCAGGAAGCCCTTCCTCATGGAAAGGGGGATCAGAGCCTGGACTGGGCTGCCCAGGGCAGTGGTGGAGTGCCCATCCCTGGAGGTGTTGAAGGGCAGCCTGGCTGTGGCCCTGAGTGCCCTAGTGCGGGCTACTGGGCTGATGTTAGGTGCTGGTCTGGGCTGGCTGAGCTCAGAGGCTTCTCCAGCCTCAGTCACTCTGTGATTTTGTGATTCTGCAGGTGGAGGTGTCCAGTGCCCAAGTGAGGGCTGTGCCCGTTCCAGTTTGCCCTGTTCCTGGCACTGGAAGGGGCTGCAGAGGTGGTTTGTGGCCACTCACCTTGCAGCAAAGCTGCGAAGAGAAGGAGACCCACCATGTCCAGCTCTTGCTTCAAAACCTCACGCTGGGTTCTGCTGATCCCTGCAGCATCAAACAGAAGAGAGGGGTCATGGCTGGAGCCTTCTGCTCTACCACCAGCCCCAAGTCCTTCTCCTCAGGGCTGCCCTCCATCCTTTCTCCTCACAATCTGCAAGGGGTTGGTGCATGGGGTTGCCTAGACCCAGGTGCAGAACCTTGCCCTTGTTGAGCTCCATCCAGTTTGATATCATCGAGATAATATCAAGAGATGTCATAGTGCAGAGCCCCAGGGGTGATGGAGGGAGGGGAGCATCTCCCTGATGAGGAAAGGCTGAGGGAGCTGGGGCTCTGGAGCTGGGAAAGAGGAGCCTGAGGGGTGACCCCATGGATGTTGATCAAGATGGGAAGGGTGGGTGTGAGGAGGATGGAGCCAGGCTCTGCTCAGGGGCACCCAGTGACAGGACAAGGGGCAGTGGGTGTGAGCTGGAGCAGAGGAGGTTCCCCATCAGTGTGAGAAGGACCTTGTTCCCAGGGAGGGTGGCAGAGCTCTGGCAGGGGCTGCTCGGGGGGGGTTGTGGAGTCTCCTTCTCTGGAGACATTTCAAACCCACCTGGTCATGTTCCTGTGCAACTGGATCTAGGGGATCCTGCTGTGGTGGGGTGGCTGGGCTGGGTGATCTTTGGGGGTCCCTTCCAACCCCTAATGACTGGATCTAGGGGATCCTGCTGTGGCAGGGGGGCTGGACTAGAAGATCTTTTGAGGTCACCCCACAACGACGTCTTTTCCTCTTCCCTTCCCTTTCCCTGCTCTTTATCTCTGACCAGCCTGTCGTGACCCATTTTGAGACACAAACAGCACCAGGGGCTGAGAGTTTCAGCCAGTTGCTGCTTCCTTGCTCCAGTTAAACATTGATGGGGGGGTCAGACCCCCCTTAAAGCCCCAGTTGGCAGAAATCACGAGGTTTTGGTGATACCTGGTGCTTTGGAATCACTTCAAAGCTCTGAGCGAGTAGGAACAAGGAAACAGCAGCAGCTGGGTGCCACAGGGAGCCCTTCACGTGCCCCGCTGCCTCCTGCTAGCCGTGTCCCAGGCTGGGTGCCCGTGGGAGCCCACTGCTAGCCCACCCTGGCTGCTGGGTGCTGCACAGAAGGGCTCAGCCCTTGCACAGCTCCTGGGCAGCTCTGCCCTTTGCTGTTTGTCTGCTGCTCTCCCAAGGGAAGGGGCTGGGGAAGCTCCCACTTGGGTGCAGGCTGCGGGGCTGCTGCTGACCATCTCATCGTGCTGCTCTGGCACCATCTGTCACCCCAGTACATCGTGGGGTGGAGGCTCCATCCGTGGAGCTACTCAAGACCTGGGGGTCTTGGGTGACAGTGGCCTGAACAGGAGCCAGCAGGGTGCCCAAGTGGCCGAGAAGGCCAACGGCATCCTGCCCTGGGTCAGGAATGGGGTAACCAGCAGGAGTAGGGTGGTGATGGTGCCCCTGTGCTCTGCACTTGTGAGACTGCACCTTGAGGACTGGGTCCAGTCTAGGGTGCCACAGGACCAGGAGGACATTGATGGGCTGGAGCAGGGCCAGAGAAGGGCAACAAGGCTGGGAGAGGGCTGGAGAACAGAGCCTATGGAGAGTGGCTGAGGGAACTGGGGTTATTGAGTCTAGAGATGAGGAGGCTGAGAGGAGACCTTCTTGCTCTCTAAAGCTCCCTCAAAGGAGGTTGGAGCGAGGCTGCTGCTGGGCTCTTCTCCCAAATGACTAAAGAGAGGAAGTGGCCTCCAGTTGCATCAGGGGAGGTTTAGATTGGATCTTAGGAAGAAGTTCTTCCCTGAGAGAGTATTTGGGCACTGGAACAGGCTGCCCAGGGAGGTGGTGGAGTCCCCATCCCTGGAGGGGTTTAAAAACTGAGTAGCTAAAGCACTTGAGGCCATGATGTAGGGATTAGGGGGCTGTTGGGCTGAGGGCTGGGCTTGATCCTGGAGGTCCCATCCCTGGAGGTGTTTAAAAACCAAGTAGCTAGACCACTTGAGGCCATGGCCAGGGGTTAGGTTGCTGTTGGATGAGGGTTGGACTTGCTGATCCTGGAGGTCCTTTCCAGCCAGGATGGTTCTGTAATTTCAGCAGAATAAACCCCCTCCCCATTCATTTCATTTCTGCCCTTCTTTTTGGTCTTTTCAAAGCTAGAACTTATCATCTAACTAACTGATGGCAGGGGTTATCACAGAAGGCTACAGGTTGGAAAGGACCTTGAGACATCATCCAAGTCCAACCCCCCCTGCCAGAGCAGGATTAATAATTGATAATTCAATGACCCCTTTATCACCAGTCCCTCTGTCGCTATCAGTGTGATTCATTTACACCTCAGATCTGTCCCACATCCTTGGTGAAACCCATCCAAGCAGACCAGGCTGGATGGGGCTCTGGCCAGCCTGACCCAGGGTGGGGTGTCCCTGCCCATGGCAGGGGGCTTGGAACTGGATGATCCTGTGGTCCCTTCTAACCCTGACTGGTTCTATGACTTGGTCTAGAGGATCCTGCTGTGGCAGGGGGCTTGGACTAGATGATCTTTGAAGGTCCCTTCCCATCCCTAATGATTCTATGATTCTAAGTAGCTCAAGGAAGGGGCTGCCCAGGGGGGTTGTGGAGTCTCCTTCTCTGGAGACATTTCAAACCCTCCTGGGCTGTTCCTGTGTGACTGGATCTGGGGGGATCCTGCTGTGGCAGGGGGATGGGACTGGGTGATCTGTGGGGTCCCTTCCAACCCCTGACATGCTGGGGCTCTGTGAAGGGCTGTACAATGGACTCTGCTCCAAAGCAGCAGGATTCAAGGGTAAATTGAGGATCACCCACCTCAACTCCACGATGCTTCAGCTGGATGCTCTGCCTCTGGTTCCCTTTAGCTTATGAATCTGGTCTTTGCAGGCTGCTGCTCGCTCAGTCTTGGTTTAGCTCTTGGTGTTTAATTGGCTTCTTCAATATCCTGACATCCAGGGTGTAAAGATGCTGCCTGCAGCCCGGCTGAGCCCCGCTGAGCGAAGCTCTTACAGCAACAGCAGAGGTGCCACCAGCACCCTGAGGGCTGAGCCCAAAAATGGTCATTTTTAGCAGCCTGATGACATCAGGGAAATGGGGGGAAAAGAAGGTGAAGAGGTCAGGAGCAGAACTTGCCAAGAAGTTTGAGAAGAATTCCCCTGCTCTGCAGACAACCTGTGAAGTTTGAAGACAAAGCAGATGCTGCTGAAGTCTTTGGTCTCAACCACTTCCAGGCTGAACGTCACAGGAGGTGAGGAACTTGGTGGTGCTTCTCCAGACTTCTGTGGGCTGGATGGACCTTGCTGCTTTGTGCAGCTCACACTGGCCTTTTGATGCCCTGTCCCCTAGAAGGGGGGTTTCTGCTTCAAGATCTGTTCTAGAACAATCCCAGCTGTGAGAACGAAGCCAGTGGTAACCTCATGGTGGTGGCAGGTAACCAACAAACACCTCCTGTTCTTTCATCTGCTCTTTCTGTTCCTCTAATCACAGAATCACTGGACATTGGGCATTGGAAGGGATCTTGAAAGATCAGCCAGTCCTATCTCCCTGACACAGCAGCATCCCCCAGATCCAGTCACACAGGAACAGCCCTGGAGGTCTGAAACATCTCCGGAGAAGGAGACTCCACAACCCCCTGGGCAGGCAGCCCCTGCCAGGGCTCTGCCACCCTCCCTGGGAACAAGGTCCTTCTCACACTGATGGGGAACCTCCTCTGCTCCAGCTCACACCCATAACCCCTGCTTGGCATCACAGAGCGTGTTTGGGTACCTCTGCCACAAGGACATCCATCTCCTTCATCACCAGCAAAGCTCTGCTGACCCTTCACAGTTCTGTGACAGGGAGTTTTAGGCTCCTGCTTGAGGGCTGGTTCAGAATCACTCAGGTTGGAAAAGACCCCCAGGATCAGCGAGTCCAACCATCAACCCCACTCTACAAGGTCACCCCTAAAGCAGATCCCCCAGCACCACATCTGAGCGACTTCTAAACTCATCCAGGGATGGGGACTCAACCCCCACCCTGGGCAGCCCAGCCCAGTCCCTGACCACTCTCTCCAGGAAGAATCTCTTCCTGATGCCCAGTCTGACCCTCCCCTGTTGGAGCTGGAAGCCCTTCCCTCTGCTTCTGTCACTGATGACCTGTGAGCAGAGCCCAGCACCAGCATCTCTGCAGGGTCCTTGCAGACAGCTGTGGAGAGCCATGAGGTCTCCCCTCAGCCTCCTCTTCCTCAACCTAACCAGCCCCAACTGTCTCCATCTCTCAGTCCCATCAGATGGATTCTCCAGCCCTTCCCCAGCTCTGTTGCCCTCCTCTGCCCTCACTCCAACCCCTCAATGTCTCCCTTGTCCTGAGGTGCCCAAACTGGACCCAGTTCTCAAGGTGCAGCCTCCCCAGTGCTGACTGCAGGGGGACAGTCCCCTCCCTACTCCTGCTGGACACACAGTTCCTAGCCCAGGCTGCCTCCCTGGTTCATTCAGTCAATTTGTCTCTCTGATTTAGCTGGTTTATTTGTCTCTCTGGTTTAGCTGGTTTATTTGTCTCCCTGTTTCCTCTGCCAGTGCCCTGTGTGTCACCCGAGAGGCACAAAGCAGCCCAGCCCTGGCCCCACACAAACAAACAAACACCCTGGCCCCACTCCTGCCCTACTTCCCAGGAAGTCGGTTTCACACCAGTCGATCTCCGAAGCACTTTGGAACCGACCTGGACGCAGATGCCTCTCGGTGAAGCCGATTGTTTCCTTTATGGGGTTATGGTTCCTTCTATCGCAGCCGAGGGGGTTGTTTTGTGCCAGTCCGGAGCCATAAACCTCCCAATATTGATCAGACCTCGGCAGAACTGACTAGTCCGGCAGTGTTCATTGCCAGCAGCAAAGGGCTAGGACTGCCCTTGTCCTGGCAATTAAACGGGGGTCATTTGCAGCCCCGTGGCAGGTTTTTCCTCCTCAGCAGGGTTTTCCCGCTTCAGCAGCATCTTCTGCAGGATTCCCCCCACCTCCAGCATCTCCCTTTATGGGGTTTCCCTCCCTCAGCCTCTTCCTCTGCAGGTTCCCCCCTCTAGCAGCTCCCTTGGCAGGACTTCCCCCCTCGGCAGCGCTTCTCCCAGGATTTCTCCTCCTCAGCAGCTCCATTTGGAGGATTTTCCCAGCAGGGTGTCCCCCCTCAGCAGCCCCTCGCAGCACCCCCCTCCCTCCCCAGCGCAGCTCCCGCTGCCCCACAGCCGCGGTGCCTGGACGGGCACTGCCCCCGCGTGTCCGTGTCGCGCCCGACGCGCGTCCCGAGGGTGACTCCATCAGCGGGTCCCATGGAGAACCCGCGGGGGGGAGAGCCTGAGAGAAGGATGAGGGATGGGGGCAGCCAGGGGTCCCTGTCCCCCCACCCCGGGGCTGGTCTCACCGCTGCGGTGCTGCTCCCCAGCTCCATCCTGCATCCCTGCCCTTCCCGGCTCCCGGGGAAACCCACTGAGGAGGCTGTTCTGCTCCCACCCAGAGCTGCAGGTTGTCCCTGGAGCGGGCTGGACCTTCTGCCCGATTGCCCTGCTGCAGGTTTCGCTGTGGATCCACCAGCAGGGACCACCCAGCAGCCCCCCAGCTGGGAAATGGCTCTTCCAGGTCTGACTTTTACTGGTTTCCATTCAGGCTCCAAATTCCGGGCGTCTTGGTGGGACCTGGCTCTGGCTCCACATTCCCTTCAGGTTACTGGGAGGAGCAGAAGGCATCACTGGTGGGAAATGGGAAAGCAGGAGCACATCTGGAAGGGAAAGAGGGGAGAGCCTGAGGGAAATCCAGCTGGGCAGTAGGGGCTGGAGGCTCAGAGCATCAGCATCCCGCTGCTGCCCGTGCTCATGTGCTGATGGAGCATCACTGCTTGGGCTGAATGTCCCCATCACCCTGCCACGCCTCAGGGTGCCACCCACCAGTCCAACCCCCCTACACCCTGCAGGGCCAGCAGTCCCCAGACCAGGTTGCCCAGAGCCCCATCCAGCCTGAACTTGGATGGCTCCAGGGATGGGGTCTCCATCAGCCCCATCCAGCGTGACCTTGAGTGGCTCCAAGGGTGGGGTCTCCACTCTGAGCTCCTCTCTGAGCAGCCTGTTCCAGGGATCCCCCCACCCTCAGATTCCAGACCCTTTTTGTCCTGTCCAGCCTCACTCTGCCCTTTTCCAGCTTCACAGCAGGACCCTTCATCCTACCATTCCCTGCCCTTGGGAGCAGCCTTCCCAACCTTCTGAGAGGCCACGTCCCTAGTTCAGAAGTGGGGAAAAGAGGGAGCACCCTGGCTCAGCTGCAGCTCAGCCCCCCCCCACCTCTCCATAAAACATGAGGGATGTGCCTGGGGGTTGCTGCCTCCATCCCCCAGCAAGGGCCACAGCCTTGTGAGCAGAGACAGAGGAGCAGGAGGACCAGGAGGAACCATCAGCTGGTGCCACGTGGTGCTGTGTCCTGGGAGGGGACCTGCTGCCTCAGCAGGGTGAGATGAAAGGCAGCAGGATTGCTGTCAGACCAGTCTCCTGAGAGGAGCCAGTCGGGCCAGGTCTGAAGTCCCAGGCTGCTCTGAGGAGAGATTTTGGGTGGAGGCAGGTGGCCCTTGGCACAGCTGATTCTGCAGGGCAGGAACAAGGCACCTCACGGGCAGCACCCTCTCCTCACCCACCCTGGGTGGGAACACTCCCCTTGGTCTCTGTCAGGGCATCCTCCAGCTCCTGGCTCTTGGAGCAGGGACACGTGGGGACTTCTCTTCCTTTAAACACGAAAAGCCAATTGGTTCAGCAGGGCAGCAGCTCTGGAAGCCACAGGGGCCACTTTCTCAGCCCCATTTCACCAGCAGCAGGTAGCTGGTGAGGAGGATGGACCCAGCAGGGAGCACACGGGCTGGACCTCTCCAGGGTGACTGTCACCTTCTCCTGCTGCTCAAGGAGAGTTAATCTTCAGCCAAGGTGCAGGGTTTGCTCTTCTGGGCTCTGCTGCACGGGGAGCTTCTCCTCCTTCCTACAGCAAGCGCGTGCCCCGTGGGCATCCCAGCAGGGCCCTGGGCACGAGGGTCCCACCCACGGGCAGCCGCCCAGGTTGCTGGCAGCACCTCGGCAGGGTCAGAGGGAGCAGAACAACCCCTGTTTGCTCTGCAGAGCCACAGCAGCTAATGATTGACCAGGGCACTGCTCCAGGAACAACCCAGAGGTGCTGCCAGCCCATGTGAAGAGCAACTGCGACCCTCTCTGGCTCCTGCTGGGCTTCCGAGTGCGAAGTGTCTGCAAACGAGACCAGCAGGAGCAAACCCACCCCCCAGCCCTGCCCGGGGTGGCCCAGTGCGGTTGAACTGGTGGCTGTGGTGGCAGAGCTGTGGGCTGGAGGAGCAGGAATGAGGAACCTTGTGTCTGGGCTGGTTTTACGACAGCAGGGACGTTGGCATCACGGGCAAACGACACAAAACAAACCCAGAGCAGGAAAACCCTGGTGGCCAGGAGGCACTGAAAGGCTGGGCTGTGCCTGGTGGGGCTTGACTTTGCTGCCTGGCTCTTCTGGAGCTGCAGGCTGGTTCTCCAGCACCGCAGACAAGGGTTGGGGTTGGAACAGCTGCCTTTTCGCTTCAAACATCCCTCTGGAAGCAAAGAACAGGGACCAGGTCTGTTCTGAGATGCCCAGTTGCTCCCTGCCCAGCTGATCCCCTTTGATTCCACCAGGGCTGAACAACCCACTGCTCCTGGAGCTGATGTCAGTGATGCCAGAGGGTGCCCAGGAGCCTTTGAACTGGGACAGCAGCTCCTGAGAGGCCCTTGCAGACGTGGAAGTGACAGGTCTGAGCAGAAGGTTGTTGGGAGGCAGGTGACTACTCGGTGCAAAATGCAAAGCTGAGGGCTTCCTCTGGGACTGCTTCTACCACCATTGCCCCACGTGAACCCCAACTCTTCAGGCTGCCTCTGCCACCCCGGGGTCTCTCCTCTCAGCTGGGGTTTGGGTTGGGGTCTGCTGTGATTTCACCCTCCAGGCAGCTCAGCTGGACCTGGAGGAAGGTTCATGTGGAATCATAGAACAGCTTTGGCTGGAAGAGACCTTCAAGCTCATCAAGTCCAACCTTCCCCCAGCCCTGTCAGCACCAGCCCCTAACTGCCATTAATTGGCATCAATTAGCAGAAGCAGCCTCTGCTGCAGCCCCAGCACAGCTGTGGGGCAGAGGAGCCCTCCTCCCTGCTCACCAGCCTTCCCCTTATAAAACAGAAGCCCTTGGTCTGCAAACTGGGGCTGCTCTTCCATCAGGTGATGCTGGGGATCCTGTAGGCTGAGGAGGAGCTTGTTGCTGGAGACTTCTCTTCTGAGCGCTGTGGGGTGGGTTAGAGCTGAAGGTGAACCTCCTCCTCTGGGTCTGTGGGTTGTGGGCTACCCCAGGGTGGGAAGGGCTTGCTCCTGGTGGCCCTGTTGCCTGGCACAGGGTGAGTGGAGCCAGAGAGCTCTGGGGAGCAGTTGTCTGGGTGACTGGGAATGCAGGGCTGCTGCTCTGTAAAGCAACTGGGGGGCTTCCTGGGGCTGCCCCTGCGAGCTGGCAGGTTCTTGATGTGGAGCTGGGCAGTGGTAGAGGTTGGGCTGGGGGCTGAGGTGCAGAGGGTGTGAGTAGAGCCTGGTGTGAGTGACAGATGGAGCTCTGAGGGAGGGGGCTGTCAGCCCTCTGGGGCACCTCTTGTCTGGGTTAACTGGGCTGAGCATCCCTGTGCTCCTCTCTGACCCTGTCCTCACCACTGCTGCCTCCCATCTCCCTGCACATCGCTGGCACAATGCGGATCCCTGACGGCTGCAGGCCCAAAGGTGATGGAGGAGGAGAGCATCAGGCAGGAGCTTAACATCTCCTTAAGACAGGTTTGTTCAGGAAACAAAGGTTTCTCTTCCCATGTTTGGCTTCAGCTGAATCCAGGCAGCCCTGCAGAGCCATGTCCACGCTGGGCATGAAGGCAGAGTTGGGCTTCCAGAAGGCATCTCCCTTCTTCCCAGGGAGGGTGGCGGAGCCCTGGCAGGGGCTGCCCAGGGGGTTGTAGAGTCTCCTTCTCCGGAGACATTTCAAACCCTCCTGGATGTGCTCCTGTGTGACTGGATCCAGGGGATCCTGCTGTGTCAGGGAGATGGGGTTAGATGATCTTTCCAGGTCCCTTCCAACCCCTAATGACTGGATCCAGGGGATCCTGCTGTGTCAGGGGGATGGGGCTGGATGATCTTTGGAGGTCCCTAATGCTCTGGGATTGCAGAGTTCAGTCAGGATGCTCTGATGGGTGCTAACAGGAGCTCTGCACGTGGCCTGGTTGGCTTGAAACGGAAAGAGAAGAGATTAAATCAGTCAGAAGCCTCAGGAGAGCGGGGCTGTTCCTTTGGGAGTGAGCCCTGGGCTGTCCCCTGGGCTGAAGTGATGCTGCTGGGTCCCCTGGGCTGAGCCCCTGGCTGTGGGAGATCCCTGCTCCAGCAGCAGCTGCTCACTCCTGCAGGCACAGCCAGGGTGTTGTAGGCTGGAGGCGTCTGCAGCCTTTGGAACCGAAGGCAGCTCCTGGGCTGGGACCTGGCACAAGGGCAGCCCTGTGACTCTGCCTGGTGCCACCCTGTGCCAAGGGCAGCTCCTGCACTCGTAGGGGCATTTGGCCACCTCGGAGCCCTGTGGGGCTTTGTGCAGCATCGCTTCCCTCGGAGCAGGATGCTCCCTTTGCCTCCTGCCTCAGCCCAGGCGGCCCCTGTGCAGGGACCCTACTGCTGTGAGCACCCACAGAGCACCCTCCTCGTTCCCTGGCCACTCCTTAGCCCAGAGGCACCTTCCCAAGGCAACACAGACCTTGTTGCCCTGGGCGAGGGAAGTGGGGGGTACCCCAGCCCTGGTCATGTTTATGGTCAATGACCTTCCAGGCTCCTTCACCCTTCTGGCCTCAGTGTGGGGTTTGCTGAGCAGCCCACGGGGTTCTTGGCCACTTCTTAGGCCACATGGCTTCCAGTTTCCATGCTGCTAGCCAGGCTTGCCTTGCTGCTGGCCAGCCCCACATAACTGAGCTCATTGCTTCGCTCCAAAGAGGTGTTTCCCTGCCTTCATGAAGGGTAGCTCACGTTCCTGGGGTTCTTCAGGTGGGTCTAACCAGTTCCCCCAGCCCGTGCAGCCCTTTACTGGGGGGGTGATGCTGGGAAACCCTTGCAGGAGGATGCTCTCCTCTCTCTCCCTTGCAACCCCAGAGCTCTGGTGCCTGGAGAGCAGTGGGAGCCCAGCTCTGGGGTGGTGAGAGGTCAGGGCTGAGAAGGATGGAGGGAGCCTCTCTCTTCACCCTGCAGGTGTTGGGAGATGGAGCTGCCTGTTGGGGACAAGCTGGTTGTATTAGTGGGGACTCTCGAGCTGCTCAACACCAGGAGCCAGGATCACAGGAAGGATTCATTTGGAGAAGGGTCCTCTCCAGCTGAGCTGCTCTGCAGCTCCTGAACCAACCTGGCTGCTGCTGGCTGGGAAGGATCAGCTGGAGCAACAGCAGGTCCCACATCACCCATCCAGTCAAGAAAGACATCGAGGGGAGAGAAGGGCAACAAAGCTGGTGAAGGCTCTGAAGAGGAGAGGCTGAGGGAGCTGGGGCTGCTCAGCCTGAGGAAGAAGAGGCTGAGGAGAGACCTCACTGCCCTCTACAACTATCTGCTGTGGAGAGGTGAGTGCTCCTCTCCAGGCCCTTAGAGACAGAACAAGAGGGACCAGCCTCCGGCTGCTCCAGGAGAGGGTCAGGCTGGACAGTGGGAGAAGTTTGTCTCTGGCAGAGCAGCCAGGGGCTGGAGCCAGCTGCCCAGGGAGGGGGTGGGTTGAGCCTCCATCCCTGGAGGGGTTTATAGACGATTTAGCTGCGGTGCTGAGAGCCCTGGGCTGGTGCTGACCCTGGCAGAGCTGGGTTATGGGTTGTGGATGATCTCGGGGGTCTTTCCCAACCAGGATGCTTCCATGACTCCACAATCCCAGTCTGGTGGCACCACGGAAGACTTTGCCTCTGCTCCTTGGGCTAGAAGCACCAAGGAAAGTCCCACCCTGAGCATGCTCTGGACTGCAGGAGGCTCAAGCCTCTGCTTCAGGCTGTGTGGTGAGGCCCCTCGTGGTCCTCAGGTCCAGCTGTGCTGAGGGTTAACCCCCCTTCTTTAGCTCTGACAGCAACACAAAGCAGCTCTGCACAGCCCTGCTCTGGCCACCGACAAGTTTATTACAGACACGACCCACCTTGGTTATCACAGGAGCTCGGCAGCAACGGGGACAGCTCGAAGGACCCCAGGAGGGTTGGAGGGGCAACGAGAAGACGTGGCCTCGGGCTTGTATCGCTCTAGATTTGGGCTGCTCTGCTGGTTCTGCTGCCAGCACAGGGCCAAGTGTCCCTTCGTGATGAACGTGGATGTCTCTGCCTTCCAAGGCTGATGAGGGCGGATGCGGGAGCTGTCTCCTGGTGGATCCACTCTGCTCTCTGGGGGAGCGTCGCTGGGCTCCCCCTGATGTCCTTTGATCCAGCAGCTTTTGGGAGCCAGTTGTGAGGGGAACATCTAGAGCTCAGAGACACTGCTGAAGGTGACAGAAAAACCCCAGAACCCTGAAGGAGCAGTGGAGTCCTGCGGCTCTCCCCAGAAAGGCTCTATCCACGGGGAACCCCACTTCAGACCAGCCTGCTCCCCAGTTCCACAGCTTTCCTGGTCGCTTGCTGAATCCCCAGAGGCATCACAGACCCCGGAGGTGAGACACCCCATCCCCGTGAGGGGGGCACCCCCTATAAATAGCTCGTTTACACCTGCTATGTACAAAATCTTACACCAGCTGGGGCTTCCACTTGCTGTGACCCTGCAGCCACCCCTCTCCCGGGGCCTCTCCCAAGCTGCTGGGGCAGGGGGTGGCAGCGGGCGATGCTCGAGGCGGCGCTGCCTGTCCTCAGGCACTTGGATCCGGGGGGCACCCCCTCCCCTGCTCCCCAGCCGCTAGTCCTTCAGCAGCCCCAGCTTCCTGAGAGCCTCTCGCCGGTTCTCCTCGGTGCTGCCCTTGGGGGAGATCTTGACGCTGACGCAGGAGCGGGCTGGCCGGGGGAAGCTCTGCAGAGGGTGGGACCGCCGCTTGCTGCTCTTCTCCTGCTCCGCTTGCCCGGGCTCCTTCGGGCCAGCAAAGTCCTTCCCGGCCACCAGGGACACGGGCCGGGGGCGGCCGCTCCTGAGGAAGCTGGGGGCCAGCCGCTCGAGGAAGGACATCTTGCCCAAGGAGCTGCTGGTCTTGACGTTCTGCTCCTTGGCACTGGCCACGTAGCTGCTCAGCCCCACGCCGGAGCGCTCCAGGGTGTTGGATTTGAAGGGCATCTGCCGGGCGCCGGGTGCCGCCGCCACCCCGCAGCCTCCGCCGGGCTCCCCGGGGACAGGCGATGGCACCTCCTGGGGCTGGGGGTTGGTGATGGGCTGGAGGTGGCTGCCGGGCACCCTCCTGTCCTGCGACAGTCCAAGCTTCTCCAGTGCCTCCCTCCGGGCTCTCTCCCTGTCCTTGGGGTCGTGGTGCCCCGGATTTGCCTTCTCGGCGGCGGTGGTGGTGTCGCTGGCCCAGCCAGGCGGGGAGGTGGCCACCGGGGGTGGAGGGGGTGCCTTTGCCTTCTGGCCGGGCTCGGAGCCGAGCGGCACCGGGCTGTTCTTGCTGGTCTTCAGGATAATATTTGGAGGCAGCTTTCGTGGTTTGGGGGCAGTCGGAGGCCCCCGCTTGGCCTCGGGGTCCTGAGGAGCCTCTTCCGACGTGGCCTTCTCCGGGTGACCCCACGAGGACCAAGCCTTGGTCTCCTTGGCCGCTTCCCTCTTGGCATCCGAGCGCGGGCTGCGCAACCACTCGTGGCTGACGGAGTCGTCGTCGAAGGGGTCTGGAGGGTGGATCATCAACGACCCCAGGGGCTTCGCCGTCTCCTGCGGGGATTTATCTCCTGGTGCTGGGTCCTCTGCAGGTGGGGCTGATGCTTTGCTCTCAGAAGCTCCGTTTCCCACAGTGACCCCCCGTGGGAGACTGTAGTAGCCCGGGCTGGGGGCTGCTGCTGGAGCTGGGCTGGAGAAGGCAGAGATGCTCTTCCCACCCTTCTTTTCAGCTGCTGGGCACTGACCTGCACCCGGAGGCGAGGCCCCGTTTGCCAGATCTAGGCAGAGGGAGAGAAGGAGTCAGGCAGAGGAGATGGACAGAGAACACCCACAGCCACGGAGCCTGCCCCTGCCCCACTGCTGGATTCACCAGTCCCATCTGCTGAAGCCTGTGGGCAACGAGGAGCCTCCTGAAGGCTGCTTGGACCTCGAGCAGACACGACCTGCCCTGCAGCTCTGCTGCCCTTGCTCCTGGCAGCTCCTGCCTGGGGGACCTGGGAACCTGCTGCTCCCCCCAGAGCAACCCAAACCAGCTGCCTCCAGCATCCCGCCTGCACGAGGCTGGGGCAGAGCTTCTCCTCCCCTGCCCTTGGGACTGCACCCAGCGGGAAGATCCCTCAGCAAACACGAGCTGGAGGGCAGGTTTCCAGCCTGCCTACCAAGAGTACTGGAGCCTCTCCTGCGCCACGTCCCGGGCAGCCTGGAGGGCTCCACGTAGTCGGTGTCGTCGGTGGAGACGCCGCTGTCTGCTTCGGCGTCCAGCGAGCCGATGGTTTCTTCTAGAAACATCAGACACTCCTTCTCCTCCACAGACAGGTAGTCATAGCTGTTATCACTCTGGAAGAGAGGAACCAGGCAGCACAGGTCATTACTGGTGGCCCTGGCAGCTCAAAGGGAGCCTGTGGCAGCTTCTGGCCACTGGCTGCTCAGTAATTGGCACCTACAACCTCAGAGAAGCAGACAACTGCCTCTGGAAACCCCCACAACACACCCACACGTGGGGACAGCCTGCCAGGAGCATCAGAGGGTGGGTTGATCTTAACTGGGTGACTTGGCCTCTAGCTCTTGGCTCTTTAGAAATTGAAGGATTACTTCTAGGCTTCTGCAGTTCACCTTGGAGGACGAGCAGGTGAGTGACTTGGGGAGACTGTGGGTGCAGCTGTAAATGCTGAAGGCTTCTCTGCAGGTGGTGGTCACACACAGAATATTTGGGATTGGAAGGGACCTCCAAAGATCACCCAGTCCAAGACCCCTGACACAGCAGGATCCCCCAGATCCAGTCGCACAGGAACAGTCCAGGAGGGTTTGAAATGTCTCCAGAGAAGGAGACTCCACAACCCCCTGGGCAGCCCCTGCCAGGGCTCTGCCACCCTCCCTGGGAACAAGGTCCTTCTCACACTGATGGGGAACCTCCTCTGCTCCAGCTCACACCCGCTGCCCCTTGTCCTGTCACTGGGTGCCCCTGAGCAGAGCCTGGCTCCATCCTCCTCACACCCACCCTTCCCATCTTGATCAACATCCATGGGGTCACCCCTCAGGCTCCTCTTTCCCAGCTCCAGAGCCCCAGCTCCCTCAGCCTTTCCTCATCAGGGAGATGCTCCCCTCCCTCCATCACCCCAGTGTCTCTGCCCTGGGCTCCCTCCAGCAGCTCCGTGTCCCTCCCTCTCCTTGCTTTCCCAACCCCAGTAACCCCCTGTTCAGTTGTTGTATTCCCAGTATCCTGAGATGTCCCCACAGTGGCACTGCCAAGAGACAAGGGGATAACCTGTAAAATACCCTGAAAATACTGAAGTGCTGGGTGGGATGAAGGAGGCTGGAGGAGCAGCTGTCCCAAGCAGAGCTGTTGTGCAAGGAGGCACCTTCCCAAACCCTTTGCTGTGCAACCCTGCAACCAGTTTTTCCATCCCTCGCAGCTTTCAGAGGGTTTGGTTGGGATTTGCAATAGAGCAGGTGGAAAACCTGTTGAGGATGGAGCTCTGCACCCAGATATCAATTACATGGGCCACGTCAGACAGGGTGTAATTAGCCCATCAGCCTTGGAATCGGTGTTTGGAGACAAACAAGCTTCCACGGATAGAGAGTGGAGGATGACAGCCCTACCCCCATGGGCCAAACTCCTCTCTGCCCTGACTAGGGAGTTAATCTCTTGCCAGCCGGGAGCACTGTGGCTGGGTGTCTCTGTGAGGCGAAGCCATCCCTGCTGGAGCCAGTCTGCCCCAGTTATCCAACTGGTCTGATCCCTGGCTGGGCTCCTCCTGTGCTATCTGCATCGTCTTGAGGCAAGGCAGGAGCTGCTGGGCTCGTGGTGTCGTGTCCTGGAGGAGACTTTGCAGGAGCTGCCTCCCTCACGGTAGGGCTGGAGGTCTGAGAGCGCTCTGGGGCAGGGATTCACCTGGACCTGGTGCTGTCTCGGGGCCCTCAGGGGCTGCCAGAGCACCGATGCAAAGCAGTGTCACGCAGAGATCTGACCAGAATCCCTCCTCACGCACCAAGAGGGGCGAGTTGAGCCCCTGCCATGCCCAGGCCGGGTACTCCGGGGTTACTCACCCGCTGCGAGTGGTTGGAGGCTGTGCTGACCATGCTGTCGCAGCTGCCGGAGTTGCAGCCAGCCATCCCCAGCTCCTCCCTGGGCATAGCCCGGGCTGCTGCAGCGGTGTCCGACGTGGGGAGCAGAGTCCTGGCTGAAGGGGAGAAAGGAGAGGGGTTGAGCTGTGAGACCCTTCTCAGGTCCTCAGAGCTGACCCCAGGGTGCTGGGTCGTCTGGCTTGTGGAGCTGCTGGCTAGGCTGGGAAAGGTCCTGATCTCAGGCTGCTCCCCAGGAGAAGGCTCAGCTGGGCTGTTGAAGAGATTCCTTGGAACTGCAGTTCCCTCGGTAAGAATCTGGGCTGCCTGGCTACAGCACTGGGTGCTGGTGGTTATCAGTCACCTTGGAGGAGTGGCTGAGGTGGCTCCTGGGCAAAGGAAGAGGCTGTAAGCTCAGCTCGGTGACACCGATCCCATGCCAGTGCAAGCCCCAGCCCAGCTCTGGTGCGTGGAACCTCTTCCCTCACCACACCCTGTGCTGCCAGCTGAAGGGCTCTTGAGCTGCTGAACGAATGGGCTGACCCGAGACGCTGCTGTTTAGTCACAGCCTCTCTCTGCCGGGAGCTTCCTCCTGGCCAGGAGCTTCCCCTGCCACCACCCCATGGATCTGTTGTGGCCGCAGGAGGTGCCTTGGGTTGTGTTTGGGCACCTGCCTGGGAGGGTCTGCAGGCAGCAACCCCCTGTCCCGCCCTGGGCACAGCCCAGACGCTGGTGGGACCCAAACGTGACAGTAGGTAACAGAACCATAGAGTCATTGATGCTGGAAAAGACCCCTGGGATCATCAACCTACCAAACCAGATCCCCCAACACTCCATCCAAGCGACTTTCCAGGGATGGGGACTCCAGCACCACCCTGGGCAGCCCATCCCAGTGCCTGACCACTCTCTCCGTGGTTGACCAACAACCAGCTGCCAGCAAGAAGCCCATCCTCGGTGGTGGAGAGGCCAGTTACACCCACGGGGAAGGTGGCCAGGAGACCCCTGCTGCCTGCACGGAGAGGCTGGCGATGAAGCCGATGCCTCCACACCACGGCTTGTGGCTGTAAAGCGCTAACCTTCCCAAGTTTACCTTCAGGAGAGGCGAACTGGGCTAACTGGGAGCAGCCAAGCAACCCCCTCCGAGCGCACCCAGCCCCACGCAGAGGATTTGCTCGACGGCAAAGACAGAGGAGCCCTTTGTGCTGTAGCCCGGCCCCGGCGCAGCAACACACTGCTGCCTTTTTTCTCGTAGCAGGATCAGGGAATTAGATCCACCGATAAGAGAAGAGAATCGGCTGCTCGGTGAGGGCGCCAGAGCCTGGAAGGATCCCTCTGGGATTGGGATTCGCTGCGACAAGCAGCTCTGAGCACCCCCCATCACAGCCTGACAGGACAGACCCGACCCTTCCTCGCAGGAGGGGTTGGACGCGGCTCTGCAGCAGTCGATAAACAGGTGGGTTTGGAGCAGCAGTGCCATCAGCTCGTTGAATTCAGAGAACTTCACAGCCAGGGCTTCCAGTAGAGGCACCGAGC
>VXBP01005924.1:143247-155858 GCA_013400115.1 Rhinopomastus cyanomelas | reverse complement strand
TGGGGGGGGGGGGGGGGTCTTAGGCTGCTGCAGGCTGCCCCCGAATATTCACATCGTGAGACACAAATCTGACTGTAAGCTGCAAGAGCCAGCTGCTGGCTTGAGGGGGGGTGGCTGCAGTGCCCCTCGCTGCCTCCTCGAAGAGAGCAAAAACCCCCCCAGGGGAAGTGAAAGTGTTGCCCAACCCCAGTGCCCGCAGCTGGAGCAGCTGGGACGGAGCCAGCGGCCGCTGTGCTGGGCTCTAGTGATGGGGAGGACCCCCCCCCTCTCAGCTCATCTCTGCGGGACGATGCCCGCTGTCATCACCCCGCTGGCAGCGCTAATTTGCTCTGGAGAAGCACAAAAGCAGCTGCCCAGGCTTCTGGCAGCCGCCGAGCAGCAGCTCACGGGAAGGCAAAGTTCAGCCCTGGAGCTGCAGAGGGTTCTCTGCGGAAACAAGAGGCTCATTTTCCTGCCCACCAGCTCTCTGATGCGATTAGGGCTCCGGCGCGCTGGGGAGAGGGGCAAGAATCAGCGCTGGAATCCCCCCTCCATCTCCCCAGGTTCGATGACTCAGAAGAGATTTCAAAGCTCCCTTCCTCTCGCTGCCAGTTTGGCCACAAACCAAACCGAGGGCTGGGGACTTGAACTGGGAGATGCGATGCTCAGAAAGCTGGGGGGGGTTGGGGGTTGATGCTGTCGGTCTCCTCCCCCCTCATTAAAAACTCCTCCGGAAGAAGCTGCTTTCTATCTCAAATGACTAAATCAGAAGGCAGATTCATGCAGCTCTCCCTAACTGTCCTTCAGAGAGCCCTCGAACATCAGCGAGGCGATGGCTGGCAATTAGCGGCTAATTGCTGTAGAGGAAGAGGCTACTTTCCTTTGAGCCCAGGGCCGCTGCAGTCCCTCTGTCTATCCCGGCTCTCCGGCAGCTTGGAGATCCTCGGGATTCTGTGATGCGGAGCAGCCATCCGCCCCCCTGCTCAGAGTTGCTGCTATTCAGCCGAGTAAATCAAGTGCCTGGAGCAGTCACCCCGGCTGTCTGCTGCCCTGAGCACGAGTTTTCGCGAAGCGTTAGGGATCGGAAGGGACCTCGAGAGATCACCCAGTCCAACTTCCCCTTCACAGCAGGATCCCCTAGATCCAGTCATTAGGGACTGGAAGGGACCTCGAGAGATCACCCAGTCCAATTCCCCCAACACAGCAGGATCCCCTAGATCCAGACATTAGGGATCGGAAGGGACCTCGAGAGATCATCCAGTCCAATCCCCCCAACACAGCAGGATCCCCTAGATTCAGACATTAGGGATCGGAAGGGACCTCGAGAGATCATCCAGTCCAACCCCCCCCACCACAGCAGGATCCCCTACATCCAGTCGCACAGGAACATATCACAGAACATTAGGGGTTGGAAGGGACCTCGAAAGATCAGATGATCCAATCCCCCCTCCACGGCAGGATCCCCTCGATCCAGTGGCACAGGAACGTGGCCAGGCGGGTTCTCCTGGGTTCTTGCCCAGCAGCTGCTGGTCTCCCCAGCTTTTCTCCTCCCGCCGCCACCTTCAAGCCACCTCCCGCGACAGCTCCAGCACACTCGACCCTTGCAAAGCCAAACGCGCACTGGTGACCCCGCAGGTACCCGCAGCCCAGCAGGAGGAGGACAGGAGGCGAAGGATGAGAAGAAATAGAGATGATCAAGCATTTTCCCTCTGGGGTTTTGTTTTTTACCAGGACGTGCCGTCGGTCGTTCCACGCTGCCCAAATTCTTGTCAGCTGCCTATCCCAGGACTTCTTTGCTTTGCTGGGCTAACCAAACAGAGCCGGGTTACACATTAACTCTCCTTCCCCGGAGGAGATAAGGCGCTCGGTAGGAGGGTGCTGCCGGATGCGCCCCCGACCCCTCACCTGCAGCCTGCAGCACGATTCATCTTGCACCCATGAAGGGGCACGTTTGCTCCGGGTTGTGGAGCTGTGACCCAGAGCCTGCAGAGCTCTCCCGCAGCCCTGCCAGAGCGCTTTGCCAGTGCAACACAGGCAGCAGCACCAGCACCCTGTGCCCGGGGTGGCTGCGGGCAGCTCTGCTCGGTACCACCCAGTTCACTCACTTCCCGACTTGGCTGATGTCCTCTGCTGTCCTCGCCACGGGTTTCGCCGGAGACTCCCCTTAATCTGACATCCTGTTCTGCCGCATAGCTGCTCGCTGACACCGAGCAGCAGCCCTGGCCCCAGCTCCTCTCGACGTGGTAATTAAGCCCTTGGCTGGGTGTTTGCTCGCTTGAGCTGCTCAAGGCATCACCCCGCCGCAGCTTTCACTCTCTCGGGGTGGGTTTGTGCATGAGGTCTTCTCCCCGCTCGGGGTCGGCCCTGGCTCCTCCTCGGCTCTAAACACACAAAGGGTTGCTGGAGCAGGTAGGTGCCTGCAGATCACGGAAGCTTTTCCAGGGAGCAGAAGTTTCCTGCCTGCTGCTGGGCGCTCCAGGGGGATTAGCGCAAAGACGGGCAAAAAGCCATTTTAGAGGGGAAACTTCACCGAGGAGCTGGGTTTCTGAGCTGGAGGAGGTCGTGCACAGCCCTGGGATTTGTTCTGCGTGTCCTGCCCAGCTTTAGCTCCCCTTCAGCCCTCCTGGCATCGTTCCCTTCAAGCACTGACTCCCACTGCAGGGTCATCTAGTGATGGGACGAGGGGCAGTGGGTGTGAGCTGGAGCAGAGGAGGTTCCCCATCAGTGTGAGAAGGACCTTGTTCCCAGTGAGGGTGCCAGAGCCCTGGCAGGGGCTGCCCATGGAGGGTTGTGGAGTCTCCTTCTCTGGAGACATTTCAAACCCCCCCGGACATGTTCCTGTGCGACTGGATCTGGGGGATCCTGCTGTGTCAGGGGGGATGGGACTGGCTGATCTTTTGAGGTCCCTTCCAACCCCTAATGACTGGATCTAGAGGTTCCTGCTGTGGCAGAAGGATCTTTTGAGGTCCCTTCCAATCCCTAATGTCCTACTCTGGAGACATTTAAAACCCACCTGGATGTATTCCTATGCAACTTGGTCTAGGTGGTCTTGCTCTGGCAGGGGGACTGGACTGGATGATCTTTCAAGGTCCCCTCTGGTCCCTGATGTTCTGTGATTCTCCATCCTTCTAACACTGGAAAGTCTTGTGTTGGGCAGTTTGAGGTCATGTCCTAGAGCCTGGGTAAAGCTAAAACACCCAAGACACCCACACACCCCACCTCAGCCACTGTCCCCACAGCAGCACCTCCAGATCTGCTTCTGGGGTTGGCTCCACCCTGCTCAGACAGGGGGATTGGGCTCCATGACCTTTTGAGGTCCCTTCCAATCCCTAATGTTCTGTGATTCCTCAGCAGCACCCCCTGCTCTGGGGATGAGAAGACCATCTTGGCTGCCTTTCTCCAGGGGTAGGTCAGCAAGAGCCCAGTGCAGCACTGGGTGACACCATCACCCCCCGAAGCACCCCTGATTGCCCAGGTGATGCTGCAGAGGCAGCTGCAGTGACTCTATCACCCTGATGTGGGGCTCCCCTATTAAAGTTACAGCCCTTCTCTCTGATAAACGAGGTCATTGCTTCTCCTCCTCCAAAGGCCAGCCCTGTGTCTGCTCTGCAAGCTGCTTCTCGCTGAGTAACCGCCCCAGCCCAGGCAGAAACCCTGCAGCAAGCTGTCAGAGCCCACTGAGCCGTCAGATTCGTTCAGCTTGTCACAGCTCAGTGATGTTTTTTTCTTCTTTGTTGTAGGAAAAGGCTTTGCTGCAACATGTTCCCCTTCCAGAACAGGGAAGTGGAAACCTGGGTTATTTAAAGCCATGAGAGAGGATGGGGAGAAAGCAGCTGAGCCAGGAGACTCCCACCAGTGCTGCTGAGCCACCAGCTGGGCCCAGTTAGCAAAGGGAACATGTGCCTGGAGGAGCAGCAGCTCCTGGAAAGCCCCAGCTCAGCAGTTCCTGGGAGCCCCAGCTCAGCAGTTCAGGAGCCCCAGCCAGCTCCACTCTCCCCCGCTGGGCTGCAGCAGAGGTGAGAGAGGCGAGCGCGGCGGGTCTGGAGCGTCGCGGGGTCCGGGGTGGGTGCTGCTGGGGTGGTGCTGGCTCCTGCAGGACTTCCACATGCAGCTGGGGAATGGCCCTTCATGCTCTGAGGGAAGGAGTGAGGTGGACTTGAAGCTGTTTGCTTGTTGTGCTTGTTAACAGAGTGAAGGAGGGTCTGCTTTGGGACAGGGCAAGTGTGTCCTGGGCGTGTGACAATTGAACTGGTAGAGCTGGTTGCCTGAGGGGCTCAGTGTGGGTCAAGAAAGTGACCCACAGGCAGATGCAGGTCAGAGGGACCTCTGGAGATTGTCTAGTGCAACCTCTCTGCTGAAAGCAGGATCCCCCTTCTCTGCAGACATTTCAAACCCACCTGGAAGTATTTCTGTGTGGCTGGATCTAGGGGATCTTGCTGTGGTAGGTGGATGGGACTGGGTGATCTTTTGAGGTCCCTTCCCATCCCTAATGTTCTGTGATTCTGTGAGAAGATCCCGTGGGAACACATTCCCAGGGCCTCAGCACCCTTGCTGCAAAGAATTTCCAGTCAGGGAGGAGATACAGTTTGCCCAGGGAGGTTGTGGCTGCTCCATCCCTGGATGCTGTGGTAGCACCTTGGCTCCACAGAGTCCCACTAGTGAAAAGCTGGGCTCCAGCTCAAAGACAGGAGATTGAGATGAGATCTGGGATGGGGCTGAGGCCCTGGAACAGGCTGCCCAGGGAGGCTGTGGCTGCTCCATCATCCCTGGCAGTGTCCCAGGGCAGGTTGGATGGGGCTGTGGGCACCCTGGACTAGTGAGAGGTGTTGCTGCCCAGGGCAGGGGGTTGGTGCTGGGTGGGCTCTGAGCTCCCTCCCACCCTGAACCATTCTATGATTCTCTGAATAAGAGAAGCCCTGAGCTTCTCGATCAGATGCCCAGACAGAGCCCATTCTCTGCCCACGTCCCTCTCCCCCAGCGATTCCACACAGCCCCAACCCCGTGAGCAGGCAGATGGGGCAGAGCAAACCACAGGTGGCCACAGAAGGGCTCTGGCGTGCCAGCAGCCCCGCTGCACCTCACCCCCTTCACAAACAACATTGCTCCCAGGTGATTCAGCGCCGGCCCTGGAGGAAGCGCGGCCACACGGCGTCGCCGATAAGGTGCCTGCTCACCTGGAGATGTTGTCTGGGCTCCAAGGAAAGGCTGAGGGAGCTGGGAAAAAGGAGCCTGAGGGGTGACCCCATGGGTGTTGATCAAGATGGGAAGGGTGGGTGTGAGGAGGATGGAGCCAGGCTCTGCTCAGGGGCACCCAGTGACAGGACAAGGGGCAGCGGGTGTGAGCTGGAGCAGAGGAGGTTCCCCATCAGTGTGAGAAGGACCTTGTTCCCAGGGAGGGTGGCAGAGCCCTGGCAGGGGCTGCCCAGGGGAGACTGTAGAGTCTCTTTCTTTGTTTCAAACCCACCTGGCCATGTTCCTGTGTGACTGGATGTAGGGGATCCTGCTGTCTCAGGGGGATGGGACTGGATGATCTTTCGAGATCCCTTCCAACCCCTCATGTTCTTCTAATCCCTAATGGTCTGTGATCTGGCTGTGAGCTGAGCAGAGGGCTCTGTTTATTACAGAAAAGAGGTAGAGGAGAGGCTGCAGCTTGGTCACTGTGAACTCTCCATCAGGTAGGAGGAGGAGGCAGCTCATGAGGTGGAACAGATCCCCAGCATCTTCCCCCTGAGGCTTTAGCTAATGGACAAGGACTCTGCTAGGTCAGAGAGCTGGGTTTTATTACCTCCCCTGTTGTGTTCTGATCCTGGGGCTCGGAGCAGTGCAAAGCCAGTGGTGACTTCAGCCCAGCTGAAGTCACTCTGCTCTGCCCAGTGCTGAGTAGAACCTGAAGGCAGTTTTACAAGTGGCTGCGTGAATGGATTTGGAGGGCAGGCAGGCAGCTAATTGGGACAATGAGGAGCCCTAATGTTCTGAGCAGCAGGCTGAAGGCTTTTTGCTCCACTTGGTAAGAGTCATCCTGTCCTGCTTGTAAAGAGATTCCCTGCAAGGGAGAGGTCTGATTGATTTATTTAGCTGTAGAAATGATTCTGGAGGTGAAACTCACTTAAACAGTTGGTCCTCGTGGTACCTGATTCGAATTCCACAGAGGGGAGAGGCTGAGGGAGCTGGGGGTGTTGAGCCTGCAGAAGAGACTCGGGGGACCTTCTCCCTCTCTCCAGCTCCCTGAAGGGAGGTTGTAGTCAGCTGGGGGTCAGGCTCTTCTCCCAGGCAACCAGCACCAGGGCCTGAACCTGCCAGGGAGGGGTTAGGTTGGGTGTCAGGAAGCCCCTCCTCAGGGAAAGGGGGATCAGAGCCTGGACTGGACTGCCCAGGGCAGTGGGGGAGTCCCCATCCCTGGAGGTGTTGAAGGGCAGCCTGGCTGAGGACCTTAGTGCCCTGGACTGGGCTACTGGGGTGATGTTAGGTGCTGGTCTGGGCTGGCTGAGCTCAGAGGGCTCTTACAGCCTCAGTCAGTCTGGGATTCTGACTGTCTCACTCCAGGAACTGAGGCTGAGGGGAAAAGAGATGCAGGCTGCTCCCTGGCTGCTAGAAAACGCTCGGGGGAGCAGCAGCAGACAAAGCACAGACCTGAAATTCAGGCAGCAGGGCACAGAGCACAGGGTGTCACCTTTACTGGTGCAGTGACAGGCTTTGCTGTGGAGAGCACAGGGTTAGGAGACTATTCTAACCCACCTGGACATGTTCCTGTGGGACTGGATCTAGGGGATCCTGCTGTGGTGGGGGACTGGACTGGGTGATCTTTCGAGGTCCCTTCCAATCCCTGATGTTCTGTGATCAATGCTCCAGCTTTTATCTAGCACAGATCCCAGGTGATCCCTGTTCACTCACCAGCCCCTGTGCTCAAGCATTCAGCAAGGAAATGAGTGATTCAATGATAGATTTGGATGGGCACAGGAGTAAAAGTTAGGGACACAACCCCTGTCTCTGCTCTGCCTGCATCCCACACCACCTCTGCTCTTGTGTACTGGCACCAGGATGGCATTTTTGGGGTAACTGTGGGCAAACTCTGGGTAAAAAGTTCTAAACAGACTGATCCCCCTCAACAACGTCTAAAAAGAAAAGGCAGTTGGAGCTTAAACGCCTCCATCTCCTACATTTTATATACTGGAGATAATGGGGGATCTACTCTACAGTTCTACAGGCCATGTGTCTGTGACAGGATAAGAAGGACATTGAGGGGCTGGAGAGGGGCCAGAGAAGGGCAACGAGGCTGGGAGAAGGCTGGAGAACAGGCTCTGTGGAGAGTGGTTGAAGGAACTGAGGTTGTTGAGTCTAGAGAAGAGGAGGCAGAGAGGAGACCTTCTTGCTCTCTACAGCTCCCTCAAAGGAGGTTGGAGTGAGGCTGCTGCTGGGCTCTTCTCCCAAAGCCCTAATGACAGGATGAGGGGAAATGGCCTCAAGTGGCATCAGGGGAGGTCTATTTGGATCTTAGGAAGAAGTTCTTTGCTGAGAGAGTGGTTGGGCACTGGCACAGGCTGCCCAGGGAGGTGGTGGAGTCCCCATCCCTGGAGGGGTTTAAATACTGAGTAGCTGGAGCACCTGAGGCCATGGTCTAGGAGTTAGGGTGCTGTTGGGCTGAGGGCTGGACTGGATGATCCTGGAGGTCCTTCCCAGCCAGGATGATTCTGGTTTGGTAGAGCTGCTCAATGTGCAGCAGGGTATCAGCAGTTAAAGACACATTTCAGCAGCTCAGTTGATGTTTTTTAAGCAAAGAAGGTTTATTTTTTTTTCTAGGCAACAAAAGAAAACACCAAGCAGTGCTATGGACACATCCCCCTCGAACTCAGCTCGTTCTCTTAGCAGGTTTCCTAGGCAAACAGGATGTAGCAAAGCTAAACACTCAGGATTAAATAAAACTAAGTTCAAAAATACTGCACCAACTGAGAGACACCCCCCACCCCCCAAAGCAGGAGTCCCAGGCGCTTCCCCAGAGCCACCCGGCGTACAAAGCTCAACTCAAAGTGTTGCTCCCCAAAGTCGAGGCAGTTGCAAAGGCAGCAGACGATCACAGTGCCTCCTGCACTACTTCAAGACCCCCTCCCACGACGACAGTCACCTCGTACCCCTCTCTGAGGTAGGTTGCTTCAGGGATGGCAAGTGGTGAGAGCACAGCTGAGCACTGACAGTCTCTCTTGGTCTCGCTCCTAGACAGGATTTCATCTCAAGTAGTTACAGCACAGTGTCATCTCCAAGTTCCCTTGACCTTCATCAAGTGATTCCTTTTTAGGTTTCTAAGCATCAGCTTCTGGAGGGCTGGTTGTCACGGTGGGGTGCTGCTTCTGTTTGCTGAGGACAGGCTGAAAGCAAAGTGGGGTTCAACACCGGGTCTCTGAGGGAACTCCCAACAGTGCTCATCTCTGTTTTAACACTGAATGACAAAGCAACCTGGTCCTTAGTGCTCTCGGTGATCCTGTTCTCGAGCATGAATTATTCATGGCTCGATTCAGCAAAGCACTTGTGTCACTGTTCCTTCCTCAGTAAGGCCCCCCTGCACTCCAGGAGCCCTCAGTGTTTCATAAGAGAGATGATTTTGCTGCTCTGTAGCCTTTAACAAACAGAGGCCTTTAAAACCAGGTCTTAGGCTCCACTTGGAGAGCTGGTTTAATTCTGCCTCAGCCCAGACGCGTGTTCTTGCTTCTCTTGTTTGTCCAAGCACATGGAAGGTAACTCAAAGCAGTAACAGAGGAAGGAAAGAGCAGGCTAAGACGACTTCAAAACAAGTTTGTGTCGCAGGCAAATTAAAAACAAACACCCAAAACAATTAAATTAAAATCCCCTTCAGTAAAATGCACCTTTACAGCACCTTTTAAAAGACCTCAAAAGCACTTGCTGTTCAGCCTCACAACCCCGCTGCGAGGTAAGATGAGGTTAAACCCCAATCTCAACTTCCCTGATTCTGGAACAGTAAGAAGTAGGGCAGTTCAGGCAGCTTCTCTGCAGAGTTAAACTGCACCCTTCATGAGCAGGATTCAAGTCTTGCTGCTTGCACAGTCATCGGTGACAAACCAAAGCACATTAAGGCAGAATGCAGATGAGGAAACTCGGGGCCTCCCTTCGGGGTGAGCACTCTGTCCTTGGAGGGGGAGAGGGTGATGGTTTTCATGGGTAAAGAGTGAGAACTGGACCTTAAAGTGCTCGTTTACAGTGTTTGGAAGCAAGTACAGCTTAGGAACCCTGTGGCCTGGGAGGTGGGCTCTCCCTTAAGTCAAGTCTGCTTCGGTGTGTTGAACACATTGCATTAAGTCACTCCCTAACTACTGCACTTCCCTCTTGCCAGCAGTTCGGATGAGGAAGAAGAATCCCAAGTGTTTCAAGCCACATTCTTATGTTCTGATGCAGTGTAAACACCTTGGCAGGGGAAGAGAGGTCGGGGTGTGGGGGGGTGGGATTTGATCATCGTTTTTCAAGCAACTAAAAGCTACCTACAGAGGATTAATAAGTTTATTCATCACCACCTAACTCGTGAATTTAAAGGCTATCTTAAAGCTTCGAGGCCACTTCTTTCTCTAAAGCCATCACTTCACACAACAATAGTCTAAATCCGATGGTAACATCATTACAGGGCAGCTTTGCAGCTTCTTGCTCTTAAGAGATGAGGCAAATGAGAAGTTTCTCCTGCCAGTAAGGGCAAGGAATGCCAGTAAGAGTTTCCCAAACCCTCAGATTAACTTAATTACCCCCAAAAAAATCACAGAGAGAGATTCATTTGGCAACTTAAAGGCTGGATGTGGTGCTAAGGGTTTCCCAAACCCTCAGATGAACTTAATCACCCTGAAAAAAAAACACAGAGAGATTCATTTGGCAACTTAAAGGATGCTGTGGGTCTGCTCAGATCACCCAGATTAGTTCAGTAGCTGCTGCCCCTTTATGCCCCTATAAACCAGCATGTGAGACCTAGTTCAAACCTGCTGCGAAAGACCCCGAACCCCCCGATAAACCTGCATGTCCTGGCCACCATGAAGTTCCTACTATGCTTTTCAAGCGTGGTGAAGGGAATCTGATGGTTACATAGAGCTTATCTGGGAACCCAGAACCTCATTCTGGATCGGTGAGGTAGTCGATGGCACCATCCTCATGCAGGCGTCACACCTCTCCGAAGTTGGTGTGGCCGGTCTCCTTGGCGTGGTCTCTGGCTTCCAGCTGCCCGGTGAGTCCCTTCTGGCAGACCATGCACCTCAGCGTGAAGTGGTTCACGTCGGTAAACTGCCGCTTGCGCCTGGCCTCGTCGGCCAGCTCCAGCGCCTGCGCAAGGACAACGTCGTCGGCGGTGGAGAAGATGGTCTGGGGGGGAACGTCCGAGTCGGGGATCCTGCGCTCCAGCGGGTCGTAGTGAATCCCGTCGTAAATCAGAAGCACCCGCTTGGTGTAGCCGGCGTCCTCGCCGAAGCGGTCGATGCGCACCGTCTGGGTGTCCACCACGCAGATCTCGCACTGGTAGAACTTGGAGAGGATGGACACTTCGATGGCGCCTCCCCAAGTGTCCTCTTTCCTGATCCAGTCACAGTACTCCCTGTTGGTCTTCCCCAGCACTGCCTCGCAGTAAGCCTCGGCGTCGCTCGCCACTATCTGCGCTATGAGGCTGCGCATCTCCGGGGCGCAGCCCGGCTCGTAAACGCCGCCCTCCACCACGTAGTAGACGCTGGTGAAGAGACAGGAGTTGTCTGCCGGCACGACCCTCCTCGCCAGCACAGGCACCGCTTCCCGGACTGAGTTTGGCATCGTTCTCTTTGCAACTACAGGAGACTCGGTCTTGAGTTTGGACGTGTCCTCTTCCACTATGAGGGTGTCGCCTGTCAAACACAGGAGGAGGAACTGAGAGAAATAACAGGCAGGAGAGAAAGATGATGCTGCTGCTCCTAAAAGGGAAGGTGGCTGCGTTGTGATTCTCTCCCCCNGGGCTGCGTTGTGATTCTCTCCCCCCTTTCGTCTCTTGTGAGACCCCCCCCCCCCCACCTGGATTTGTGTGTTCAGCTCTGGAGTCCTCAATACAAGAGCATGGAGCTGCTGGAGTGGGTCCAGAGGAGGTCACGAGGGTGATCAGAAGGCTGGAGCCTCCTCTACTCTGCGCTGAGGCAATTAGGGTGGTTCAGCCTGGCAAAGAGGAGGCTCCAGAGGGACCTTCCAGCAGATTCCAGTACTTGAAGAGGCTACAGGAGAGCTGGAGAGGGACCTTTTTCCGAGGGACTCTGGTAATAGGACAAGCTGGATGGGTTCAAGCTAAAATAGGGGAGATTTAGATGAGATCTGAGGAAGAAATCCCTCCCTGGGAGGGGGCTGAGGCCCTGGAACAGGCTGCCCAGGGAGGTTGTGGCTGCTCCGTCCCTGGCAGTGTTTAGGGGTAGGCTGGATGGTGCTGTGGGCACCCTGGTCTGGTGAGAGGTGTCACTGTCTGTGGCAGGGGGGTTGGCACCGGGTGGGCTCTCAGCTCCCTCCCAATCCAACCCAGTCTGGGATTCGATTATTAACGATCGTTTTCCCCACAGCAAAAGACCCCGATGGGAGCAGCTCAGGAGAGCAGCCGGTACCACCACACCCTCCCCCGACCCAGAGAACTCACCTGGTGTGTCCCGACCCCGACAGCCCCAAGCCTTTACCTCCGGACCCCCGGGACGCTGCCAAACCCACGGGCGCTACCGGCCAGCAGGAAGCGCATCCGAGACTACTGACGGGGAGGAGGAACCGGCCGGGCAGCCGCAGCCTCCTTTAATCACGGTAATTACCGCCGGAGGCGCGGAAGAGCCCACAAAGCCCCGGTGCCCGCCCCCTCGCCCAGGCCCAGTCCCTCACCCGAGTGGATCCCGAGGTCTCCGAGCCGCCTGTCGCCGTCGCTGAGGTCGAGGCTCCGCGGCGGGAAGCCAAGCAGGAGGCGCTGGGCCGGGACCGGGACACCGGTGAGGGCTGCCAGCGCGGCCTGCATGTCGCGGAGGCGGGAGTGGGCCGTGAGGCCGGGCAGCGGCCGGGTCCCGCTCCGTGCTTTGCAGCGCAGCCGCAGCATCGTCCGAGCGGCCCCGGACGGGCCGTTCCGCCCCTCCCGCCGCCGCTGCTTCCGGCCCTGAAACCGCCGCTTCCGCCGCCGCTTCAGCAGAGTCTCGCGAGAACGCAGCAGCATCTCGCGATATCCGCGACGCCGCTCACGAGACCCGTCTCCGCTCTCCGTCATTGGCTGAGCCCACAGCCAATCAGAGCGCGGCCCCGGGGATGGGCGGGTCCCTTCCGTGACGTAACGCCCGTGACGATTTGCATGGCATTTGCATGTGGCGCGCGGCGGCGCGGGGCCATGTCGGTGGCGGCGGGGACCCCGCGGCACAGCGGGACCTCCCGGGGCAGGGCCGGGGCCCGCAGCGGCGGCGAGAAGAAGTGCTGTGAGTAACGCCCTGGGGGGAGAGGGGAAATCTAGGGGGCGTTTCGGCTGTTTAAGGGAAACCCATTAAAATTCTCCCGACGCGGGCTCTCTGGTCGCAATAGCGAACCGCGCGGCTGCCGTTCCCCATCCCCGGGACCACCGGCACACCCCCGACCCTGCTGCCGCTTTCCCGCCCCCCCCCCCCCCCCCCCCCCCCCCCCCCCCG
>VXBP01005924.1:132751-143217 GCA_013400115.1 Rhinopomastus cyanomelas | reverse complement strand
CGTTATCCCGGACCCCGGCAGCTCCATCACCCCCGTTGCCGGGGTTTCCCCCCCCCTTCTCTCCACCCCAAACCCGCTTGTCCCCGGGCCCTTCCCGGGAGGACGTGACCGTGTTGCTAAGATCCTCTTTGCAGTGTCCTTGACGGTCGCTGCTGTAACCGCTCGGACCCCTCCATCAGCCCCATTAGGCACCGCGGGCACATCGTTCCCATCCGCCTCATTACCCCAGTGCCTGGAGACCGGCGAGGGTCCCACCTGGCACTTCGGGGCTGCCGGGACACCGAGAGCCTGTTAACAGCCCGTTGCGGGGTGCTTGCTGCCCATTATGGGATGCTCAGTGACTGGTATGGGGTGCTCGCTGCCCGTTGTGGGGTGTTCTCATTGTGGGGTGCTTGGTACCTGTTACGGGATGCTCGCTGCCCATTGTGGGGCACTCAGTGCCATTACAGGATGTTCAGTGACTGTTGTGGGGTGCTCACTGCCCATTACAGGATGCTCAGTGACTTATAGGGTGCTTGTAGCCCGGTGTGGGGTACTCAGTGCCGTTACAGGATGCTCAGTGAACCTTGTGTGGTGCTCTCTGCCCGTTGTGGGGTGCTCGGTGCCTGCTATAGGCTGCTCACTGTCTGTTACAGGGGGCTCAGTGACTGTTGTGGGGTGCTCGCTGCCCTTCTGCCCGTCCAGGCAATGGGGCATGGCTTGGATCGGGGTTCCCTCGTTGCCCCATGACCTGCTGATGCTCCTCACGCTGCTCTGGTTGGGGTTTTTTTGCAGCATGGGCTTCCTACATGACCAACTCGCCGACGCTGATCGTGATGATCGGCCTCCCTGCCCGTGGCAAGACCTACGTGTCCAAGAAGCTCACCCGCTACCTCAACTGGATCGGGGTGCCCACCAAAGGTGTGTGTGAGAGAGGGCTGTGGCTGTAGGGTCAGGAGATGCCCTGTGGGGTCAGCTCACGTGGCTGTGAGAGCCAGGAGAGCAGCTTGTGCCCTGCTATCAGGCTCACGTGCTCCTCTTTTGTGTGCCAAGTGTTTAATTTAGGGGTTTATCGCCGGGAAGCCGTCAAGTCCTACAAGTCTTATGACTTCTTCAGGCACGACAACAAGGAAGCCATGGAAATCCGCAAGTAAGTCAGGGCTGGAGGGGGCTGAGCTGATTCACCGGAGTCTGGTTAGTCTCAGGCTTTGGAGAGCTCGGTGTTTACGGAGGAGCGTGTGGTGCTCACGGAACCAGGGGAGGAGGGAGCACGGGCTGTGCAGGATCCTGTCAGAAGGGCTCTGTGTGGGAGTGCTGCTGCTGCCTTGGGGCTGGCACTGACAGCAGGAGCTGTGAGCACCCAGTGGTGAGGTGCTGCAGGGACCTCGTGACCTGTGTGCAGTGCTGGGCCCCTCACTGCAAGACAGAGATGGAGGGGCTGTGGCAAGTACAGAGGAGCAACGAGGATGGGGAAGGGACTGGAGGGAAAGGCTGCTGGGGAGAGGCTGAGGAAGCTGGGGGTGTTGAGCCTGGAGAAGAGGAGACTCAAGGGGGACCTTCTCCTTCTCTCCAACTCCCTGAAGGGAGGTTGTGGTCAGCTGGGGGTCAGGCTCTTCTCCCAGGCAACCAGCACCGGGGCCTGAAGCTGCCGGGGCAGGGTTAGGTTGGATGTCAGGAAGCCCTTCCTCATGAAAAGAGGGATCAGAGCCTGGACTGGGCTGCCCAGGGCAGTGGGGGAGTCCCCATCCTTGGAGGTGTTGAAGGACAGCCTGCCTGTGGCCCTTAGTGCCCTGGGCTGATGTTAGGTGCTGTTCTGGGCTGCCTGAGCTCCAAGGGCTTCTCCAGCCTCAGTCCTTCTGTGAGAGCCCCTGACACTTGGCAAGGTGCAGGGGTGGGTGCTGGTGGGCAGATAGAGAGAGAGAAGGTGTTTAAATCCCTCTGGGGTGGTTCCTGACTCTCATGGTTGGATGTGTAGCTCACAGCAGTGGTTTCTCTCCCACAGACAGTGTGCCTTGGTGGCTCTGGAAGACGTGAAGGCTTATCTCCTGGAGGAGTGCGGGCAGATAGCTGTAAGACTCTTGTGGACTAACCGTGGGTTTATACCTGGGGAGTCCAAAGCTCCCCAGGGCTTTTTGTCATCCCACATGATTTGGGGCTGGTTGAGGAGCTTCAGATAAACTCGCTCACCGCCGTTTGTTCGTTGTTTGCGGTAGGTGTTTGATGCCACCAACACAACTCGGGAAAGACGGGACCTGATCTTAAATTTTGCGAAAGAAAATGCGTTCAAGGTAGAGCATCTCCTTCCCCGGGAGTTCTCTCTCTCTCTGTTTAAATCTGTATTTAATTGGGCTGGTATCTGGGCACGAACAACCCCAGGGACCAGGGTAGGTTGGGGACTGACGTGTTGGAGAGCAGCAGAGAAAGGGACCTGGAGGTTCTGGTGGCCAGCTGGATGGCCAGAAGCTAGCAATGTGCCCTGGTGGCCAAGAAGGCCAACGGCATCCTGGGGTGGATCAGAATGGGGGTGGTTAGCAGATCGAGAGAGGTTCTCCTCCCCTTCTACTCTGCCCTGCTGAGATCACATCTGGAATCTTGTGACCAGTTGTGGGTCCCTCAGCTCCAGGAGGACACAGAGCTGCTGGAGAGAGCCCAGGGCAGAGCCACAGGGATGATGGAGGGAGGGGAGCATCTCCCTGCTGAGGAAAGGCTGAGGGAGCTGGGGCTCTGGAGCTGGGAAAGAGGAGCCTGAGGGGTGACCCCATGGATGTTGATCAATATGTGAGGGGTGGGTGTGAGGAGGATGGAGCCAGGCTCTGCTCAGGGACACCCAGTGACAGGACAAGGGGCAGTGGGTGTGAGCTGGAGCAGAGGAGGTTCCCCATCAGTGTGAGAAGGACCTTGTTCCCAGTGAGGGTGGCAGAACCCTGGCAGGGGCTGCCCCCAGGGGGGTTGTGGAGTCTCCTTCTCTGGAGATATTTAAAACCCTCCTGGCTGTTCCTGCATGAATGGATCTAGGGGATCCTGCTGTGTCAGGGGGATGGGACTGGGTGATCTTTCAAGGTCCCTTCCCAGCCCTGATGTCCTGTGATTCTGTGAGTTGTTGCTCTGATGATCATCACCACTCTCTGGGGTGGGAGCTGTTGCGTTTTAATTGGGGGTAGAGTTCCTCCCTCTCTTTACTACTCTCCTTTGCCTCCTTCCCAGGTGTTTTTTGTGGAGTCCGTGTGTGACGACCCCGAAGTCATCGCAGCCAACATCCTGGTGCGTGTGGTGCTGTCCCAGTTCAGCCTGTGGTGTGGGAGCTGGGGGTGCCTCCCAGTGCAAGGTCCCCGGCCGCGGTAGCTGTACAGAGTGTCATGTGCAGCCCCCTCTCCTCTGACGTTTCACTCGGAAGGCAGCAGCTGAGCTTTAGGGAAGCCAGAGGTGCTGCTAGTTACGTGAGAACGTGGGAACCGGCGGAGGCTGAGAAGGGTTTGACCTTGAGGCAGGCCTCTGGCGAAGGGGAGGCAGAGGCAGCTCGCAGGGAGCCAGCTGTGTCTGTGGCCAGGCCAAGCCCTGCAGGGCTGCCCTTTGTTTCCTGTCCAGGAGCAGATTTTTCCACAGGGGCAGACAAAGGCTGGTTCTTTGCAGCGGGAAGAATAACGTTGCTGAGCGCCGCTCTTGTTCCCCGTTGAGTTTGTTTAACCTCACAAAGCGCCTCTGTCCTGTCTGGCTGCTGATCAGGAGGTGAAAGTTTCCAGCCCCGACTACCCGGAGAGGAACAGGGAGAACGTGATGGATGACTTCCTGAAGAGGATTGAGTGCTACAAGGTCACTTACCAGCCTCTCGACCCCGATGCTTATGACAAGTAAGCCAAGCCCTGGGGTTGCCCGTGCACGCAGAAGCTGCTTCGCTGTGTGGCCGCTCCTCACTGGCTCGGGGTGCTGAGGTGCCTCTGCTGCAGCCTCTGCACCCCTAAACCACTGGTGCTTGTGTGAAGGTGGTGTTCTCAGCTACTGCAAAGCTCGTTTCCCCTTAGCTGATGCAGCTCCTTATCTGAGCACGGCAGGTCCGTGTCTGTTCTCCCTGCTGAAGTGAGTTTAAGGTGCTGATGACCAGGAGCCAGCAACTGCTCTTGTGGCCAAGAGGGCCAACAGCATCCAGGGCTGGATCAGAATGGGGGTGGTTAACAGATCATAGAATCATAGAATCAGATCGAGAGAGGTTCTCCCCCTCTGCCCTGGGGAGATCACATCTGGAGTGTTGTGAACAGTTGTGGGCCCCTCAGTTCCAGAAGGACACAGAGCTGCTGGAGAGAGCCCAGTGCAGAGACACATAAATGCTGAAGGGAGGGGAGCATCTCCCTGCTGAGGGAGCTGGGGCTCTGGAGCTGGGAAAGAGGAGCCTGAGGGGTGACCCCATGGATGTTGATCAATATGGGAAGGGTGGGTGTGAGGAGGATGGAGCCAGGCTCTGCTCAGGGGCACCCAGTGACAGGACAAGGGGCAGCAGGTGTGAGCTGGAGCAGAGGAGGTTCCCCATCAGGGTGAGAAGGACCTTGTTCCCAGGGGGGGTGGCAGAGCCCTGGCAGGGGCTGCCCAGGGGGGTTGTGGAGTCTCCTTCTCTGGAGACATTTCAAACCCACTTGGGCTGTTCCTGCGTGACTGGGTCTAGGTGATCCTGCTGTGGCAGGGGGATGGGACTGGATGATCTTTTGAGGTCCCTTCCAAGCCCTGATGTCCTGTGATTCTGTGCTACCTTCCCTGGAGGGTGAACAGTTACTTTACAGCCACGGATGCAGGCGCCTCGTGTTTTCAAACCCCGCCGTGCGGGTGTTCTCATTCTGTGTTGACTCCAGAGATCTTTCCTTCATCAAAGTGATCAATGTGGGCCAGCGGTTCCTAGTGAACAGAGTCCAGGACTACATCCAGAGCAAAATCGTCTATTACCTGATGAACATTCACGTCCAGCCGCGCACCATCTACCTCTGCCGACACGGTGAGAGCGACTACAACCTTGTCGGCAAGATTGGTGGCGACTCTGGTCTGTCGCCGCGTGGCAAGCAGGTACGTGCTGGGCAGTGGCCGGGGTGCCCAGGGCTCAGAGCAGCCCACCCCTGCGAGGACCCTGCCGCGACGGCCACAGTCGGGTCCCGCTCCCCGCCGACCTTGCCCTGCGGGGTCCTCTCCCCAGTTTGCTCAGGCGCTGAAGAAGTTCATCGAAGAGCAGGAGATTGTTGACCTGAAGGTGTGGACGAGCCAGCTGAAAAGGACCATCCAGACGGCCGAGTCGCTGGGGGTCACCTACGAGCAGTGGAAGATTCTCAACGAGATCGATGCGGTGAGCGAGAGGCTGTTCGTGGCCACTTTGTAGATGGGAAATGATTGTGGAGTCGCTGAATTGTTGAGGCTGTCCAGCCCGGGCTCTGATTCCCCCTTTCCATGAGGAAGGGCTTCCTGATGTTTCTCCTCACAAAGTGAGTGGCCATAAACGACTCCTGCAGCCCCTTCCACTGCTGGGAACAGGGCAAACTGGAGTGGGCTCAGCCCTCATTCGGGCGCTGGACACCTCCACCATCACAGAATCCAGAGTGATTGAGGCTGGAGAAGCCCTCTGAGCTCAGCCAGCCCAGCCCTGCACCTGACATCACCCCAGTGGCCACACCGGGGCACTAAGGGCCACAGCCAGGCTGGCCTTCAACACTTCCAGGGATGGGGACTCCACTGCTGCTCTGGGCAGTCCAGTCCAGCCTCTGATCACCCTTTCCAGAAGGAAGGGCTTCCTAACATCCAACCTAACCCTCCCCTGGCAGCTTCAGATCCTGCCCTCACATCCTGGTGCTGGTTGCCTGGATCATAGAATCATTATGGATTGGAAGGGACCTCGAAAGATTATCTAGTCCAATCCCCCTGGATGAAGAGCCTGACCCCCAGCTGACTACAACCTCCCTTCAGGGAGTTGGGGAGAGGGAGAAGGTCCCCCCTGAATCTCCTGTTCTCCAGGCTCAACACCCCCAGCTCCCTCAGCCTCTCCCCATCAGCCTTGTTGCTCCTCTGGACCCACTCCAGCCCCTCTATCTCTTTCTTGCAGTCAGTGGCTCAGCACTGCCCCCAGTACTGGAGGGGAGCCCTCCCCAGTGCCCAGTCCAGGGGGACAATCACATCCCCATTGCTACCGGGTAAAACCAGATTAATCCCATAGAATCAGCTGTTTCCTGTTGATTTATAACCAAGTCCCTGTATAACCTGTTCCAGCCATCCCCATGAGGTCCAGGGTGGTTTGGAACAGGGATGGCAGTGCCCTGCAGCTGCTGAGACCTTATCCAGAGGAAGACAGTGGCACTGAACATCCCAGGGATGGAGAGAGGTTCCTGCTCTGATCCCTTCAGGCAGAAGAAACTGTAGGGTTGCTGCTACAGAAGAGAACCATTTCCCTCCCTGGCCCCACAGCCCATCCCTGCTCAACCCAGCCCCACACCAAACCCCCAGTCTCCATCCCAAGAGGGGGCTGCAGACCTCAGCCCCTTAGTCTTTGCTGCCTGTTGTGAAGCTGCACCTCCAACACCAGGAGCAAGGAGTTCCTCCCTCTTCCCTCAGGGGGTCTGTGAGGAGATGACCTACGAGGAGATCGAAGCCAAGTACCCGGAGGAGTTTGCTCTGAGGGATCAAGAGAAGTATCTGTATCGCTACCCTGGAGGCGAGGTGAGACAGAACCATGTCCTGCAGCACCCCGAGAGAGCTGGGGGGCTTCCTCTTTGCTCTGTTCTTGACTTGACTTACTGTTTGTTATCTTTGTGTTTGCTGTGCTTTGTGGTTACCCTTTTGTTTCGCTGTTTCAGTGCATCTATTCATTATTTCTATCATTTCACCTTTTTATTTACCGTTTCTACTTCTTAGCTGTTGTTCCTACTTCTTTTTTACCTGTTATTTCTACTTCTTATTGTAAAATTACTATTAATTTTTAGTATTTTTATGATTTCTACTTACTGTCTTTCTACTTACTCTGTTTCTTTCTATTCCATCGTTTCTATGTATTTATTTATTATGTATATTTTCAATGTATTTTTTATTTTTCATTTTTTCTGATTTTAAATTACTTTTATTTTTCAGTATTTTTGTGATTTCTATATATTCTATTATCTTTCTGTTTATTCTGTTTCTTTCTATTTATTCCATTATTTCTCTTTATTATTTATATTTTAATGTATTTTTTTCTTTAAAGTGCTTTTATTTTTTAGTATTTTTATGATTTCTATTTCATGCTATTTGTTTGTTTCTTTCTGCCTGTTTGTTTCTTTCTGCCTGTTTGTTTCTTTCTGCCTGTTTGTTTCTTTCTGCCTGTTTGTTTCTTTCTGCCTGTTTGTTTCTTTCTGCCTGTTTGTTTCTTTCTGCCTGTTGGTTTCTTTCTGCCTGTTGGTTTCTTTCTGCCTGTTGGTTTCTTTCTGCCTGTTGGTTTCTTTCTGCCTGTTGGTTTCTTTCTGCCTGTTGGTTTCTTTCTGCCTGTTGGTTTCTTCATTTATTCTATTTCCACTCATTATATTTCTATTTGTCTTATTTCTTTCATTTATTCTATTTTGTTCTGTTCACTCTATTATTTTTATTTACTCCATTTCTATTTATTCCATTATTTCTGTTTGTTATTTTTTCTATTTATCTTACATATTTATTTTTACTTCTTTTTCATCACTTTTATTTCTTATCTTTTCATTACCTATATCTTCTAGTGCTTTTATTTCTTCTTTTTCCCTGTTTATTATTTCTTTTCCCTTGTATTTCTTTTATTGTTTTTATCTAATATTTCAAACTGCTTATTTTTTACTTCTTTTATATTTTTGAAATGACTTTTACTTGGTGGAAAACACTTAGTGGGGTTGTTGTTTTCCCCTCATTTACCTTTCCCTGCCAACCTGTAGTGAACACCTGACGGCCGCAGGACCACCCCCATCCTCTTCTAGAGTGAGGGTCCCTTGACCTGCTGGAGGAGAGGTCCCTTGATTTCCTCAGCACCACCTGCAGATGATGCCTTTCAATCCATTAACAGGGCTGTTTGCAGGGTCCCTCAGGGCTCCCAAAGGGCTCCTGCATCCCAGACCCTGAGTTCTCCCAGTAAAAACCCACCCTGGCAGGGAAATGGCAGTGGGTGGGGACTGGAGTCACTGCTGGGTTTCCTCTGCAGCCCTGGGGAAGGGTATAATTGACTCTTCTGTTTGTTTTTCTTGCTGCACTCAAGAGCCACTAGTCCCTGGAGCCCGCTGTAGGCTGCGGGTAGCTGGTGTCTCACTTTCTCCTTCTTGCTCTTCCCCCGCCCTCTGTTTTCCCCATCGCCCACAACCTCCTGCCTTTTGATCCCGAAACTGATTTGGGTTTGACTTGTCGTGCCCTTTTCCTGGCTGTGAAGCTGTTAATTGCTGCCTCTGCTTTCAGCCTCCTGTTTACTGTAGCCCTCGGAAAAAATCCTGCTCTGTTTTTCCAGTCCTACCAGGACCTGGTCCAGCGCCTGGAGCCGGTAATTATGGAGCTGGAACGACAAGGCAACGTCCTCGTCATCTCCCACCAGGCGGTCATGAGGTGCCTGTTGGCTTATTTTCTTGACAAGAGTGCAGGTACAGAAATAACTGGGTGATGTGAGGGGCTGCTTCCTTCCCACAGCTGGTTTTGCTGGGGTGGGGGGTCACTCGGAGTTGCTGTTTGGGTTTTCCACAAGGGATGAGCATCTGTCAAATGGTCGAACATCTGGAATCTTGTCCAGCTCTGGGCCCCTCAGCTCTAGAAGGACCCAGAGCTGCTGGAGAGAGCCCAGGGCAGAGCCACAGGGGTGATGGAGGGAGGGGAGCATCTCCCTGCTGAGGAGAGGCTGAGGGAGCTGGGGCTCTGGAGCTGGGAAAGAGGAGCCTGAGGGGTGACCCCATGGATGTTGATCACTGTGTGAAGGGTGGGTGTCAGGGCGATGGAGCTGGAAGCTCCTGTATGAAGCTCCAGTGAGTGATGCTGGAGTTAATGGTTCTGGAGTTTAATACTATGAAGCTCCAGTGAGTGGTACTGGAGTTTAACAGAGCTTTAAATAAAGTTGTTCAGCTTTGAATCCAGCTTTCACTTGAGCTCCAGTGCTGAGTGGTGGCCAGTGCTGGGGTGCTTTCACACCCCAGTGCTGCTCGGGGGGGGTTTCCCCTGCTAGGTGCTGCGTGTTGGAAATAGATTCACACACTGGGTTTGGGTTGGAAGGGACCATTAAGGCTCCTCCAGTGTCGTCCTGCTGTGCAGTGGGTAGGGACAGCTCCAGCCAGAGCAGGTTGCTCAGAACCCCAGGACCACAGGATCACCAAATATTCATGGCTGGGAAGGACGTCCCAGACCATAGAGTCCAACCTGACATGGGGTGGTTCCAGGGATGGGGCTTCCCCCACCTCTGTAGGCAACCTGGGCCAGGCTGTCCCCACCCTCAGCATCAACAATTCCTCCCTTCTCTCTAGTCTGAATCTCCCTCTTTTAATTTAACCACCTCCTGTTGTCCTGTCCCACAGCCCCTGACTGTCCCCAGATAATGGTGACAGTCCCATCCCACCCAAAGCCTGGGGATGGGGTGGGGGGTGCCTGGCACAGCCCCGACACCCCAGTAACACCCATCTCTGTCCTAGATGAGCTGCCCTACCTGCGCTGCCCCCTCCACACCATCCTCAAGCTGACCCCCGTCGCCTACGGTAACTGCTGCCCTGGGCAGATGCTTTCACCTGGGTTTGCGGGGATGCGATGGGCAGGGCTGGGTCTGGCAGCAGCAGCTGCAGCAGCCACATCTCTCATATTTTATCCAGATATTAAAATATTCATCATTTGCACCCCTATTTCATTGCTCCTCTAGTGCTTACTAGCATCTTGTGTTACTGTATAATTAGAGCTTCTTCTTTTATTTATCATTACACTTTCCTGTTAGAAGTATTTGTTGTATTCTGTGTTCTCCAGAGTCTAAAATGTCTTCACAACATTTAATAGAATGTAATAAAAACACAATAAAATAGAAGAAATAGGATCATATAATTAGACACTATAATAATATTGCATAACAAAGACTTAGATAATTATATTTATTACATTCATTATGTTAATATAACTTTAAGTTTCTAATATTTTATTAACATAAGAATATAATAAATGTGACAAAATATAATATAATTAAATATAATTACATTCTATAATACAAAGACTAATATCTATATGTTCACTATATATTATGTTAATATAATTTTAATGATCCTAATGTTCTATTAATAAAATATAATGAATATGACCAAATATAATGAACACAATTAGATATTGTAATAACATTCATCTATAATGTAAAGATTAATATGTGTATTATATGCTTATATCAATATATATTTTTAATGATCTAACATTTTATTAATATAATAAAATACAGTTAATATGACCAAATGCAGTGAATACAATTAAATATTATTATTCTATAACATAAGGATTAAAATAGGTTTATTGTAATACTATTTCTTCATTCT
>VXBP01005924.1:92148-132710 GCA_013400115.1 Rhinopomastus cyanomelas | reverse complement strand
TTGTAATACTATTTCTTCATTCTAATATTTTATTAATACACTAAAATATTATACATGTAACCAAATATAATTAATATAATAAATATTATCATAATGTTATTCTGTAGTAGAAAGATTATTATATGTTTATAGTTTACTACTGTAATTCATATTTAATATTATATCAATATNTTATATTTTATTATATATTATATATATTTTATATTATATACAAATTATAGAAGATAATAAAATATACTAGGAAAATGTACTATTGTATGATGTTTATTAACATACTTTTAAAGTAATATAATTGGCATTAATATATTTATTAATGTGATAGATTATAATAGAATAGTTGTACTAAACTATATAAAAATATAATAAAATATAGTGATGAAATGTAATCTTTTCTTATGAAATTATAAGTGTAACTAAAATTCTACATATAGTGTTTTATTCTTTTACTGTTCATTCTTATTCTTTTCTTAATTATTAATTACTTAATGGAACAGTAATATTTTTACCCTGTTGAAAGGCTCTAGAGGGTTTTGTTGGGTGGATGGTGGTAGGGACAAGGTTTGAGCAGGGGCTGTTCTCCCATCATCTCTCTCTTAAATGAGCAGGAAACCAAACTCATTCCTGCTCATTTCATGCTGATCCCAATATTCCTGTGTTTTAATTAANATAATTACTATAATGTTATGCTATAGTAGAAAGATTATATTATACTTTCATTAGATTTTATTCATTATACTAATAAAACATTAGAATAATATAAATTATAGTAATATAATATAATGTTCCATTAATACATTTTATTAATAAACTAAAACATGTGACCCAATATAATAAATGTAATNTTAATGGAACAGTAATATTTTTACCCTGTTGAAAGGCTCTAGAGGGTTTTGTTGGGTGGATGGTGGTAGGGACAAGGTTTGAGCAGGGGCTGTTCTCCCATCATCTCTCTCTTAAATGAGCAGGAAACCAAACTCATTCCTGCTCATTTCATGCTGATCCCAATATTCCTGTGTTTTAATTAATCGGTTAATTGCTAAATGAACCTTTTCTCATAGCAACCTCTCTCTGTTTCTTTGCTGAAAGGCTGCAAAGTGGAGACCATCACCCTGAACGTGGAGGCAGTGAACACCCACCGCGACAAACCCTCTCTCAACTCAGTGAGTCCTGCTGGGCTGCCCTGGCTTTTCCCTTCTCTTAATTAGTAGCTCAGCTCTTAATTGCCCCCACAGAAGTGGCCCCGTTGCTTCCAGTGGCCACAGGGACTTGGTTCCCTGGGTCAGGAGACAGACTGTGAGTGGCTGTTGTAGGAAGCAGAAAGGGAGACTTCACCTTCCAGGTCTGGTTTTCCCTTTCCAGTGAAAATCCCTGTGGTTGATGCTCGTTCCCATCGGACGTGATCGTTCTGGAAGAGCTTCCCAAAGTCTTTAAAGGGGGTTTTTCTTGTTGTGCAGAGGAGTTTTGTGTCTCAACCTACAGACAGGCTCCGGGGCATCTTCCCCGGGGCGGCTCCGGGGCATCTTCCCCGGGGTCTGTCAGCAGCATCTGCAGCCCTTTGGGACCAGTCTGGCTGCCATGTGCTGATGACTGGGAGAAGTGGAGGCTTCTCTTTGTCTCTTGTGTTTCCCCAAGCATTTAGGGCAGGGCTGTGGTGACCCCGAGCTCGGTCTGTATCAGAGTGGAAGGAGGCCGCTCCAATTCCATGCACTGGGAATCCCCTTGCTTGGAGCAGTGGAAGCTCTTCATCCTGGGACTGGTTTGATTTACGAGCTCCAGCCTCTCCGGTGACTCCAGCCCCTCTCTGTCCAGCAGAGCACAGACCTACAGGCTCAGTCTGTGGAAGGGTTGTATTTTAGGTGCCTGCTTTTGCAGAGGGACTGATGTGCCGGTGATCACTTGCTAATTAGCTCCCCCACCCTGCTAATTAGCTCCCCCACCCTGCTAATTAGCTCCCCCACCCTGCCTCCATGGCTGAGCTCAGTCCAGCTGGGCGCCGGGTGCAGGCCTGAGGATGCTGAGCAGGTTTTGGGTGGCTGGTGGTCTCTGGCCGGGCAGTCATGGCCTCGAAGCCATCAGTTGCTCCTTCAGAGGGTGTTTCTGTTGCTCTCGGCTCTAATTTGGCTCCTTTCAGGCCTTGAGGCGACGACGAAGGGGCAGTTTTCCATTTGCTTCTGTGGTTGTTTAGGCCTCGGTTGTGGGGGAAGAGAAGGGACCAAACAACCCGACCGGCCCCTCCAGGGCAGGGGAAGGTCCCCAGGGGCAGGAAAACTGCTGAAACAGCAGGATTCTGAGGGGCTCTGGGCCGCGTCCCCTCGGCTGGAATCGGGGTCCACGGGGCCTCGGGGGGCTGCGGGTGGGGGTTCCGGCGCTGGGTGCCGCCGCGGAGTTTAAAGTGTGGCTCCCCTTTTCGTTCCTTGGGGCTCCCCGCGTCTGGGATCAGACGGACCCTGTCGCCAGCCAGAGCCCCGTCAGGACGCGACGGCACAGCTTCACGCCGCGGGCCAGCGCCGGCACGGTCAAGCGGCCGCGACACTCCAGCGTGGGGAGCAGACCCCTCGGCCCGCTGGGCCCTGCCCAGGCCCTGGAGAGCGGAGATGGGGCCGGCCAGCCGCAGCTGCAAGTTGGTGGCCAGGTGGTACCTTCCCTCCGTCACCCCCCGTGGCCGTCAGTGGTCCCGTGGCAAGTAGAGACCCTTCCCAGGGCCTTCGGCGGCGGCTCTGTGGCTGCGTGGGAGTCACTTTGGGTTAGAACCCTTCCAAAATTCAGAATAGCTTTGGGTGAGAATCACCTAAAAGTGAGACCAGCTTTGGGTGAGAATCCCCTAAAAATTCTGTGATTCTATGAAAAATGAGACCAGTTTTGGGTTAGAATCCCCTAAAAGTGAGAACAGATTTGGGTTAGAATCCCCCCCAAAATCAGGATGCTTTTGGGTTAGAATCCCCTAAAAATGAGAATAGTTTTGGGTTAGAATCCTTTAAACAAAAAGGAGGGGGAAGGAAGAAAAAGGAGAAAAAAAGAGGGGAAAAGGGGAAAAAAGAGGAGAAAAGAAGGGGGGAAAAGGACAAACCCAGCCCAAACAAACCATCCCCAAACCCCCCCAGCTGCGGTGCCCGGGGGCTTTCAGAATTTGAGGTTGGACTTTGTGATCTGAGGTCTCTTCCAGCCTTAATGATTCCCTGAAGACCAGGCTCTGTGAGGGCAGGAGGGTTTGGGGCAGCCGGTTGCTTCGGGGCGGCTTCCTTCTGCCGGGCAAAACACTGCTGGGGCTGAACTGCAAAATCCCCCTCTTTCCCCCAATTCCCACCCGAGCCGAGCGCTGCTCTGACCCCGGAGCGGCCGGCTGGGGACATCTTTGGGTCCATGATCCTGGCAGTACCTGGTTTCCATGCAGATCCCGACGCCGGGGGCTTTCAGAGCCGGGTTTGGGCTCCTTGGGTGCCCAAGCTGGAGGAGCTCTGGGGGTTTGATGCTGCTTCTGCCTTAAAAGCACTGAGCTGGGTGTGAAACAGCCACCTGAGGTAGTTCTGACTCAAACCAGGGGCCCCCTTGGTTTCTTTGCTCATTCCACATCATTCCTCTGCTGAGCTTGGAGTGTTCCTGTGCCTTGGGGAGCTCGGGCAGAGGGGAGGTAGGGGAAGGCTTTGAGGAGGTTTTGGGTGGGCACTGCCTGCACAGTCATTGCAGGCAAAGCTTTTCAAACCAAAATGATCGTGGGTGCTCCAAGTGCAACAAGAAGTAGTCTTGGATACTTGAATGTAAAGAATAATCGAGGAGAGTTACTAGAAACTAATAGTCTTGGAAACTTTAGAGGTTGTTTTCCAGGCTGCCCAGCTTCTCCTCTTCAATGGTAGCAGAGTGAAGAATAGACCTATTGAGGCTGGAGAAGCCCTCTGAGCTCAGCCTGCCCAACATCACTCCAGTGGCCACACCTGGGCACTAAGAGCCACAGCCAGGCTGGCCTTCAACACCTCTGGGGATGGGGATTCTGCCGCTGCCCTGGGCAGTCCAGTCCAGGCTCTGATCTCCCTGGCAGCTTCAGGCCCTGGTCCTGGTTGCTTGGGAGAAGAGCCCAACCCCCAGCTGTCTGCAACCTCCCTTCAGGGAGCTGGAAAGGGGGAGAAGGTCCCCCCTGAGTCTCCTCCAGGCTCAGCACCCCCTCCTCCCTCAGCCTCTCCCCATCAGCCTTTCCCTCCAGTCCCTTCCCCAGCCTCCTTGCTCCTCTGGACCCTCTGCAGCCCTTCAATCTCTTTTCTGAGACCTGCCCCCAGTACTTGAGGGGAGCCCTCCCCAGTGCCCAGTACAGAGGGACAATCGCATCCCCAGCCCTGCTAGCCGCACTGTTGCTGATCTGAGCCCGAGGGGCCAGTGCAGCTCAGCGCTGGGGTTTTGCTCTGGGGTTGCTTCGCTTGTCCCCTGGTTCTGCTTTGCTGCCTCTACTGTGATGTGCCGATCTCTGGTGAAACTGGCTGCGAGCTCTGCTGTGCTCTTTCTGTTCTCCTTTTCAGCCTCAAGGGGGAAAAGCTTGCCCGTGAGTCCCGCTGAGAGCAGCTGGGTGTAACTCTGTTGGTTTAGTAAGTAGGACTTCTCTTGGTTAACGCTGCATGGAGACCCCTTTGGGGAGAGAGGTGCGTGGAGCAGGAGTGTGATAGGGGGGCCTCGCTTGGGGAGGGATGAGCCAGCAGCTCCCCTTGGGGTTACTGGTGCCTGGTGCTTCTGCTGGGGCCTGCAGAAGTGGCTTTCACCCCAAACCAGCTCCATCCCTGAAGCAGGATGTGCTGGGGCTGCTTGTACAGAGCAGTGCTGGGTGCCCTGGTGGGTGCCAGCTCTGCCCAGGGTGAGTGTTGGGGATGTTACCGGTCGCAGGAGTCGCTGGATCGTAGTCTGGACGGGCAGTGGTGCTGCTCAGCCCCGGGTCCCTGTGATGTGAGGGAGCTTGGAAAGCAGCTGGGAAGATGAGCCCTCTGAGCTCAGCCAGCCCAGCCCAGACCTAGCATCACCCCAGTGGCCAGACCAAGGCACTAAGGGCCTTCAACAAAAACCCTCCTGGCCACGTTCCTGTGCGACTGGATCTAGGGGATCCTGCTGTGCCAGGGGGATTGGACTGGGTGATCTTTGGATCTCTGATGCTCCAGCTCACACCAGTCACCCCTTGTCCTATCATTGGGTGCCCCTGAGCAGAGCCTGGCTCCATCCTCTGGACTGGGTGATCTTTCGAGATCCCTTCCCAATCCCTAATGTTCTGTGATAAACCTGCTGGTTCTGGGTCACTGTGTGGGCTGCCAGGGACTCTGCTGATCTGCTTCTGCTCCCTCCTTGCCCCTGCCCTGGAGCTTTGAGCAAATGCTTCAGGCTCCTGGTGCTGTGGGGTTGAAGGGAGAGCTGGGATTAGAGCAGAGGAATTCAAGTGGGAGCTGGCTTGGCTTCCAGCTGGATGAGGAGCAGCAGGGTTGGGTCCTCACAGCAGTTGGGGTGCAGGTCTGGCCACTGCAGGGTGCAGCTTGTCCCTTCCAGTTGAGGAAGGTTCAGCTGCTACCAGGAACAGTCCTGCAAGCCTGGGGAGCTCCTGCTCCAGCGTGTTTGCCTGTTGGGCTGTGCAGGTTTTGACTCTGAACTGCACTTGGTCCTCGAGTGAAGCTCCCGCCGTGGGAGACTGCCCTGTCTTCTCTGCTGCTCTTCTGGGCTCTCAAAGTCCTTGACACTGAGGTTGAGGGGAAAAGCTGAACCTGAGCTGGAGGAGCTTGTGATAAATCACTGAAGCCACTGATTTCATTCAGAATCAAATCATGGGGGGGAGATTATCCACCGGCTACAAGTGAAAACCTTGTCCCTAGAGCTGAGCCCAGAGGAGCTGCGGCTTCCCGAAAGGGGTGTCAGCTCCAGCTTTGCACAAGGACTTTGCTAACACTGAGCCTCGAGTTTTTCTTCTGATAAGCCAAACGTCCTGGGTGTGGGGGGGTTGGCAGAGAAATGAAGGTAACTTGGTCCAACTTCCTTGATTCCAATTTAAACCTCCTGACCTGAGCCTGTTCCTGTTGTCTGTGGGTCCCTTGTTTTGCCAAAGCTGAGGATTTCTTGGGGTTAATAAGGAGAGATTTATCACGACTGAGTTATTTCTTGGGGGGGGTGATTGGACTGGATGGTCTTCCGAGGTCCCTTCCAGTCCCTAATGTTCTGTGATTCTGTGTTAATGTGGAACACTGTTGCTGTGGGGTTTCCTACATGTGTCCTGGCAGGGGATTTAACTGTGGAGGGGAGAGATAGAAGCTGGTAACCCTTGAATGGCCATCCTGCAGTGAGTAACCAGCCTGCCTCACTATTGCCTGTGGTCTTGCAAGGCTCTGGGAGAGCTGAGTGATCACCATGGGCTAGGACTGTGCCCTGTTCGATTCACTGAGGGTTAAAGGACGATGCATGAAGCAGCTGGTTGTTTGCTGGAGTAGCTGAGGAGCAGTAAATGCTCAGTCACTGTCAGGTAGAGCAGCTCTGTGGAGCAGATTGAATCCTCCTGCTGCAGAGTGAGCTCTGCCCCCTGCTCCGTGTCCCCGGGGTTTAACCTCCTGCTTCTCTCCTGTTTGCAGAGGATGGCTGGTTTAACCGTGTAGAGCTCTGGCCTTTCAGCTCGGATTCTGCAGCCGATCGGACCGGAGCATCCCTGGAGCACAGTGAGCTACGAGCCACCTGGGCCAGCGCTGCCCTCCTGCCGTGTCCCTTACCCAGCCTGTCTGTGTCTGTTTCTCTTTCCAAACGCTGAGCTGTCTGCTGTGAGATCAGAGAACTCTGATTAGGGAGATTTTCAATCCAGTCTGCTTTTAGCTAGCGCATCCCCCAGCTTCCTGGGGCGTTGCAGTAGTGTCCCAGGGCTGTCCTGGTTGTTTTTGGGGGTGAGGACAAGGTGGTCATTGTCAGAGCAGCTTTTCCTTGGCAGACATTACCAAACCAAATCCCCCTGCAGTTACTGTCCTGTTTAACCATTGAAGCAGCTCCAGGTTTGAGGGTTTTATTGTTGTTTTAATGTGCTTTTTGCTTTGAATCCCCTGATCTGAGCCTGATCCCTTGCTCCAGGATGGCTTTGACAACACGGGGCAGGAGTCAGCTCAGCAAAAATCCTATGGGATGTCCCCAGTGAGGAGCAGGAGGGAATAAAAGCTCCTGTTGTTCCCTGGGAGCAGCCTAGTTGAGGCTGAGCTGAAGTCCTGCTTGAGCTTCCCTGGGAGCAGCCTAGTTGAGGCTGAGCTGACATCCTGCTTGAGCTTCCCTGGGAGCAGCCTAGTTGAAGCTGAGCTGGAGTCCTGCTTGAGCTTTGCAACCCTCATCCATCCTCCCCCATCCATCCATTGCAGCAGCACAATGGCAGCATCCCTGTGCTCAGTGGCCAGGATCAAGGGGGCTGCCTGTGTGGGGTTTCCCAAAAGCACAAGATTTAGACCAGTTTATCTTCTTAAGGAGCCACATTTTTGGCTCCCACCACGTTTTTAAACCTTCTGCAAGCAAACTGGGGATGTTCCTGCTGTGCAGTGCTGCCTCCAGTGCAGCTTGGAGCTGCTTTAGGGTTTAGAGCACAGACAGTGGGGCTCCCCTGCAGTACCTAGATCCCCACTGAGGTGTGGGGGAAGCAATAACCCGAATGTAGAGCTTTTCCCCAACAAGTCCTTTGTCAAACTCCTTTTTCCAACGCTCCCATTTCCTCACACTCCCTCCTCCAGTTGTTGCACTAAGGGCACAGAGCCCTCCGGTTGGATGAAGAGGGTTTAGGTAGGGACCCGGGGCTGTTCTGCATCTGCTGTTTCCAGTGACTCCAGGATCTCTAGGAGCAACTTGTAGGACCCAGGTTGCTCATTTTAACCGTGTAAATAGATGTCTGTCCCCGCAGCAGGGAGCTGGGTTTGAGGTGAGTTGATGCTCAGGCTAAGCCAGCCCCAAAGCCTGAGGTTAACCCTCGGATTTTGAGCTCAAACCTGCTGGTTCTAAACACTCCCAGAGCTTTAACTTGATAGAGCCGTGATGGAGAGGGCCAGGGCGAAGGCTCAGGCACTGATCCTGACCCCACAGGCTTTCCAGGCAGCAGGGGAGCCGGCGTGCGGGTCGATCTAAAACCACAGAGAGACAAAACCCAGCAGTGGGTGAGTGAAAACTGAGTTTTATTAGTTTGACTCGGAGCTGGTTCTTCACTTGGGTTTGCAGCAGCTTCTCTGCAGGAGCAGTGCTGTCAGTTCTTTGGGTTTAATCATTACAGGGCTGAGAAGGAAGGGAGCTGAAGTGCTGAAGGAAGGGGTTTAGAGCCCGTCGCACAGTCGGTCCTCCCTGCTCCAAACGCACAAGCCTGCTGGCTGCTCCTGCTGAGAAACCCCCTGCTCTGCGACGGGGAGGGGGGAAGGAGGAGTGGGAATGTACTGCAGGATGTTTACGCACAGTGTGGTGTCATAGCCAACTCCTTTGTAAGTGATGTTTGTGTTGTTGAGGCCTTAATGCCTTGAAGGGGGCCTGTTTTTACCTGCCAGGGTTCATGAATGTAGCTGCTGATGTATTGGCAGCCGTGAAAAACGGGGTCCGGGGTCGCTGGTGGTGGGTCCTTTATTCCTATCAAACTGCTTTGGCCGCCGTCTGCCGGGGGGTGACGGAGCCTCTCGGCCGTCTCTGTGGTGTTTGTGCCTCAGTGCGTGAAGTGAAGCCTTTTGCTCCTGTGTTTGAGCTGTAAAAAGTGTCTAGAGCAGCAGCAGCAGCATCACAGATCTGACCTGACCAGTCACACGGTCCTGCTGAGCCCTCGCGGGGTGGTGGCCGGGCTGGGGTGATGCTCGTGAGCCCCCCCACAGACAGGGCTGGTGGGTCTCTGTGCCAGGAGTTTCCTTGAAATCACCTGACTTCCCTGGCACCCTGCGTGCAAATACTCCAGAGCAAACAGTGATTGCACAACTGAGCTCAACCCAGGGATTAGCCGGTGCTGTCACTTGTACTGGAGCTGCTGGGCAGGCAGAGGTGGTGAACTGGGAGCTGTGGGTGTGGGTGCTGGACCATGAGCGGGACTTTTTCCTTGCTCCCCTGCCTTTCTCTTCATCCCTGTCCTCTCCAGCGAGCAGTGGGACCTGCATCATGGCCCCACCAGTGGTGCAGGGTCACTGTAGAGAAAAACTGGGGCCAGCCTGCCCGTGATGGGGAGAACTGGGCTGAGAGGGCAAAGGGCTTCAGAGCAGCCCTGGGGTGGGGCTGTGACATTAGAGCTGCCACCTCAGTGCCGGTCGCCTTCCTGGCAGCCTGGCGGTGGCCGGTGGGCAAGCTCCATCCAGCCGCTGCTGAGCAGCTGTGGGTGGGGAGAGACATCACCCCAGACTTCCAGGAATGATCCCAGCTCCCAGTTCCTCACTCCAGGCTCCTCCACAGGGCACTGGGTGAGATGTGCCGGTGCCCGAGCCGTGGCTGCTCAGTCTCTGGGTGCTGTTTGCAAACTGCATCTCCGTGCTGGTGTTTGCTGAGGTGGCTGCTGCCCCTCCAGCTGCCCGTTTGCCGTGGCCTTGCGTTTCTGATGGGGTTGTTTGTGGCTTCATGAACCAGCTGCACCGTGTGCGAGCTCGTGCTGGACGTTGTGTGCTGCTGAGCATCCATGGCCCGTCCGTGTTTCTTTGCAATAAAGAGATTTTAATCAATCCTAGACCTGGTTTCTGTCATGTTTTCACAGACTCACAGGGCGTGGAAGGGGTTGGAAGGGACCTCGAAAGACCATCCAGTCCAGTGTCCCCAACACAGCAGCATCCCCTAGATCCAGTCACACAGGAACAGCCCAGGAGGTTTGAAACATCTCCAGAGAAGGAGACTCCACAACCCCCTGGGCAGCCCCTGCCAGGGCTCTGCCACCCTCCCTGGGAACAAGGTCCTTCTCACACTGATGGGGAACCTCCTCTGCTCCAGCTCACACCCGCTGCCCCTTGTCCTGTCACTGGGTGCCCCTGAGCAGAGCCTGGCTCCATCCTCCTCACACCCACCCTTCCCATCTTGATCAACATCCATGGGGTCACCCCTCAGGCTCCTCTTTCCCAGCTCCAGAGCCCCAGCTCCCTCAGCCTCTCCTCATCAGGGAGATGCTCCCCTCCCTCCATCATCCCTGTGGCTCTGCACTGGGCTCTCTCCAGCAGCTCTGTGTCCTTCTGGAGCTGAGGGGCCCAGAGCTGGACATGAGATTCCAGCTGTGGTCTCAGCAGGGCAGAGTAGAGGGGGAGGAGAACCTCCCCTTTTCTGATCAGCTCCAGGAGCCCACTGGCCTTCTTGGCCACCAGGGCTCATTGCTGGTTCCTGGCCACCAGGACCCCCAGGTCTCTCTCTGCTCCACTGCTCTCCAACAGGTCAGTCCCCACCCTATGCTGGTCTCTGGGGCTGTTCTAGCCCACATCTGTCGGGTGCTGGATTTGTCAGAGGGAGGATGGAGCATCCGGGGGAGCTGCTGGGGAGAAGAGCAGCTGCAGGGGAGGGCAGGAATTCTTTGGAATCCTGAATCCAGCACTTGGCTGCCCCTCCCCATCCCCTTATCAATGTCCAGGGTGTTTTTATTGGATCTGGGGTTTTCCATGGAACTCCTAGGGTGAGGAAGCGTCTTCATAAACATCTTTGTTAAAGCAATCTCTTTTTTCCCTGGAAGAGCAGGACAACCCAGGGTCAAAAGGTCGTCATGAGGCTCTTGCTGCTGATTCAAGCCCCGATGAAGCCAGAGTCCAAAAGGAGCAAGTGGTTTATGGCTTCGGCTGAGGGATTAGGGGAAAGTCACCGGGACAAGTCCCAGCAGGAACAGCTTTTGGTGAGATGAAGGGCAGCTGGATTCCCAGCATCGCCCGTGGGGTGTCCAGCTCTGAGCGATGCTCCCGGGGACCTCCCGTGCTGCTGCTGCTGGGCTCCAGCTGGTGCTGCTTCAGTGGGATTCGAGTGACCTGGGGGATGAAACCCTGCTCTGACCACTGGCTGTGGCAGGTTGGGGCCAGCAGGGATGAAGCACCCTCGAGGAGGTCCTGGGGGGACCAGCAGTGCCTGGAGCTGTTGCTGCGTGGTGGAACTGGCAGCGTCCCGCTCCGCGAGGACCAGTCCAACAAAGACTTGGCAGCCCCGCACGGACAGCAAACAATTTCAACATCAGCTGGGGTCGCACCGAGGTTCCTAGCGCGTTGCTGCGGGGTTGGAGAAAGGACTTCCTTCTCGCTCCGAGCGGAGGGGTTAATGATTTATGGGTCCAGCTCTGCTTTCTGCAGAATCCAGAGCCTGTGGCCAGGAGCGAGGAGGCGGATCGTGACCCCTCCTGTAACGCTGCCGAGCCTGGAGCTGGGGGACCGAGCAGGACGCTGTCTTGCAGGAGCTGAGCACATGGTGGGGAGCTCTCCATCTGCTGCTGCCTGAGCTCCAGGTAAGAGCTTGGAGCCCTGCGGCGGCTTCGGGTGCTGGGGGGCTGGGATGGGGCTTGTGTGCAGATGAGCAAAAGGCACAGGAACCTTGACACAGGGGTTGAAGGGAGAGGAACGGAACACGGTCAGCACAAGCAGCATGGAGACAGACTCAGTGGCAGGAGGAAGGCAGCCCCACACAGCACTGGGAGGGTTTGGGGTCGTAAACAAGCTCGGGGGGCACTCAGCTCTGCTCTAGGGGGCTCAGGCTGCACCAAACTGCTCTTCAGCCCCGTTTGTCTGGCCTCCTGGGCTCTGCAGTTTGACCCCTGTTCCTGTCAGCTGCACAAATCAGATGGATCCTATGGGTTGGATGCTTCTCCAGCTGGAACTGGTGAGACCACACCAGGAGCACTGGGTCCAGTTTTGGGCACCCCGGTGTCAGGGGGCTTTTTCCAAATGGCACAAAGAACCTGGTGGCCCTCAAGATGTTCATCTGCCTGATTGGCTGTGCTGCTGGGACTAGCACTCTTCATCCAAGTCCAGCTTCTCCATGTTGGTCCTGTTGGCCAGAGAGGAAAAGGCAGAGGAGAATCACAGAATCCCAGAGTGACTGAGGCTGGAGAAGCCCTCTGAGCTCAGCTAACCCAGACCAGCAACTAACATCACCCCAGTAGCCCAGTCCAGGGCACTCAGGGCCACAGCCAGGCTGCCCTTCAACACCTCCAGGGATGGGGACTCCTCCACTGCCCTGGGCAGTCCAGTCCAGGCTCTGATCACCCTTTCCATGAGGAAGGGCTTCCTAACATCCAACCTAACCCTCCCCTGGTAGCTTCAGGCTCTGCCCTCTCATCCTGGGAGAAGAACCCAACCTCCAGGGATGAGTGAGTGATGCTTCACTCTCTTGCAGAGCACTGTGACAGCTCCTGCAGCTTCTGTTTGGGGATGGAGAGATGAGACCTGTCGGTGTGAGCTGCTTGGGGATGGAGCTGCTTGGGGATGTCCTGAACCTGAATCCTCCTGCGCTGGTTCCACAGGTGCTTGTCCTGGAGAAGGAATGTGGTGACTCGTGAGGGATCTCCAGGCAGGGAGGCTGGGACTGAAGGAAGATGCTGCTGCTGGAGCTGGGGAGGCAGAGGGATCGTGCTGCCAACCTCAGGTTTTTCCTCGCTGCTGCTCTCGTTGTGTCTGTCCAGAGTAAGTGAACATGAGGACTGAGAGAGTCTGTTGGGATTAATTAGGGTCCCTCAAAGGAAACCCAAGACTTGGATCCTTGTCTCTTCCTTGTTGCTTTGCATTTTGGTGATGTTGTAGATGTTTGTGATCAGAATCCATATTCCTTTGCCCCCTTTTTCCCCTCCTCAAACAGCCCCAAAATGATTCCAGATGGAAAAGGTGCAGTGGTGTGTGCTGACTGGGGAGCACTGGTTAAGCTGGGCTTTGTCACCAGCCTGTGAGGTGTGAGGAGATGTTCCTCTCCTGTCCCTGCCAGCCTCAGCCTCCCTGCTTCTCCTCTTGAGGAGTTTTAAGGCCACTGGAGTGTCCTCACTTTGGTCCTTCAGAGTAAATTAGACCTAAACTGCCTTCCCTCAGCGCAGACCCATGAAGATGATGAAGGGAGGGGAGCATCTCCCTGCTGAGGAAAGGCTGAGGGAGCTGGGGCTCTGGAGCTGGGGAAAAGGAGCCTGAGGGGTGACCCCATGGATGTTGATCAATGTGTGAAGGGTGGGTGTGAGGAGGATGGAGCCAGGCTCTGCTCAGGGGCACCCAGTGACAGGACAAGGGGCAGTGGGTGTGAGCTGGAGCAGAGGAGGTTCCCCATCAGTGTGAGAAGGACCTTGTTCCCAGGGAGGGTGGCAGAGCCCTGGCAGGGGCTGCCCAGGGGGTTGTGGAGTCTCCTTCTCTGGAGACATTTCAAACCCACCTGGCCATGTTCCTGTGTGACTGGATCTGTGGGATCCTGCTGTGTCGGGGGGTTGGACTGGATGGTCTCTCGGGGTCCCTCCCAGTCGCCGATGCTCTGGGGTTCCCTGAAGGATCCCCTGAAGGACTGTCTCTCGGCAGGTGTCTGCAATGCTCCGCCGCGTTTCACCACGGCAGAGCTCAGGCAGCAGTACCAGGGCACCAGCTGGTTCAGCCAGGGAGCGAAGGTGGAGTACGACTGCCGGCCGGGCTACGTGAGGAGCGGCGGCGTCGCCAACTACCTGACGTGCGGGCGGACGGGCCGGTGGTACGGCGCCTCGGGGGAGATGTGCAGACGTGAGTCCCCCCGGGCTGATCCACTGGAAAACGCTGGGAGGGGTTTTCCCTTCTCTGGTGCTGTCGGCGGGTTCCCCCTCGGGGCAGCGGGGGATGAGTGACCTGATGTTGAGCCTCCGCTTGTGTCCTGCTCGCTCCTGTGATGGCCGAAGCTGGAACCTGCTTTAGCAGCAGAGAATGGTTCAGGCTGGAAAAGGTCTTCACCGAGAGAGTCATTGGCCACTGGAATGGCCTGCCCGGGGAGGTGGTGGAGTCGCCAACTCTGGAGCTGTTCAAGACAGGATTGGACGTGGCACTTGGTGCCATGGTCTAGCCTTGAGCTCTGTGGTGACAGGTTGGACTTGATGATCTGTGAGGTCTCTTCCAACCTTGGTAATACTGTGATACTGTGATCTTTAGGATCATTGAGTCCAACCCTGGACCCAGCTGTTCCACCCCACCCTGAGCTCCTGATCTCACCTGCTGTGAAACACAGCCGGGGATGACGAGTGGACCCCCTCCCTGGGCAGCCTCTGGGGACCCTTTCCAGGGAGATGTTTCTCCTCAGGTCCGACCTAAACTTCCCCTGGGGCAGCTCGAGGCCATTTCCTCTGGTCCTGTCCCTTGTTCCTTGATGCTGCCTGAGCTCCATCACTGGCTCAAAAGAGGGTCACAGAGTCACAGAACATTAGGGCTTGGAAGGGACCTCCAAAGATCACCCAGTCCCACCCCCCTGCCACAGCAGGATCCCCTAGATCCACTTGCACAGGAACAGTCCAGGAGTCTCCTTCTCTGGAGACGTTTCAAACCCTCCTGTGCTGTTCCTGTGTGTCTGGATCTAGGAGATCCTGCTGTGTCAGGGGGATGGGACTGGGTGATCTTTAGGGGCTGGAAGGGACCTCGAATGTTCTGTGACTCTGGGAACAGCTCAGGAGGGTGGGTCTGGGGGTCTCTGTTCCACCCCTCAGTCAGTGCTGGGGGATTCTTTCATCTTTCCTGATCCTTCCCAAACTGAACCAAGGACTGACTCGGGTCCTGTTGTCCCCTCAGCGGTCGAGTGTGGCTACCCTGGGGAGCCAGAGAACGGCAGAGCCATCGCCCTCACGGAGAAGTTTGACTTTGGTTCAGTAGTGAACTTCACCTGCAACCTTGGGTAAGGCAGGAGCCCCCTGGGCACCGGTCCTCCCCTTGCCTGGGGGTTGGTCTGGAGCCTTTTCCTTCTGGGTGGAAGTTGTGCTGCCAGGGGTCTTTGTCAGTGCAGGCAGCTGCAGATGAGGCTGAAGCATCCTTCAAACTTTCCTTGGAGAGCTTCAAGGCCGAGTTCTCTTAACCTTGAAGTCGAGGCAGTTCATCCTGAGCTCACGCTGGCTCTCCTTGACCCTTTCTAAACCATTTCCCATCACGTAGCAGCTTTCTGAAGACGAGGTCAATACTGAGCTCCGAGCTGTGGTGGTAGTTTGGAGCTGAAATGGATGTTTCCTCTCATGGACCCCGTGGGGTTTGATCTGAAAAAGGGTTTTTTATTAAAAATCATTAAAGAAACAACATAGACGGCAAATTCCTCCTCAGCTGAAATTAGGATAAGGGACCTGGACAGGCTGCAGAGCTGAGCAGGGTGACGCTGAGTGAACTAGAACCAGGGCAGTGTAGAGTCTGGCATCTGGGCAAGAACAACCCCAGGGACCAGGATAGGGTGGGGACTGACCTGTTGGAGAGCAGCAGAGGAGAGAGGGACCTGGGGGTGCTGGTGGCCAGGAGCCAGCAGTGGGCCCTGGTGGCCAAGAAGGCCAGTGGGCATCCTGGAGTGGATGAGAAGTGGGGTGTTTAGTAGATGGAGAGAGGTTGTCCTGCTGAGACCACAGCTGGAATGGTCTAGGTGGTCCTGCTGTGTCAGGGGGATTAGACTAGATGATTGTTCGAGGTCTCTTCCAATCCCTGTTGTTCAGGGATTCTGTGACGGTGACACTGAGATTCACAGCAGACCAAGCTGGAAGGGACCCCAAGGATCATCAACTGTTGATTAATTCCCTCCTCCCTGTTCCCCACAGCTACAGACTGGTTGGACCTACTCAGATCCGATGTGGGATTGAGAGTGGGACCGTCGCGTGGGACAAGCACGTTCCCTTCTGTGAGGGTGAGTGCAGCCCCAACAGATGCAGCAGCAGTTGTGGTGCCCTGCAGGGGACGTCACCAGCTCGATGCCTGGTTGGGGATCTGGGGAGATTCTTTGTGGGGTTTTTCCTCCCTGCATCACCCTGCAGAAAAGGTTGCCCACTCTCTGGGGATAAGGCTGCTGCAGGCAAGACCAGTAGAACCCCAACCCAGTGGGTGCCCACTGGAGGTCCCCTCAGACCTGCCCTTAACTTCTGACCCCTCATGTTTTGGGGTTTTCCTTTCTTACCAGACCTTCTGTTCACAATTCATGACGATGCTTCTCTTGCTCCTTCTCCTCTCCACTGTGCCCCCCTGCTCCCTCCCCAGCCATCCCTTGTCCCCCCCCTCCAGAAATAGCCAATGGGCAGCACAACGGAGCCGGCAGGGACCGCTTTGGCTACGGGATGTCCGTCACTTACCAGTGCCAACGTGCCAAGAGGGGAGAGAGACCTTTCTCACTGGTGGGAGAAGCCTCTATTTTCTGTACAACCACCGACAACGTCAACGGGGTGTGGAGCAGCCCAGCCCCGGAGTGCAAAGGTGAGCTGCAGCCTGGGCACGGGGTGAGGCGGGTGCTTGCAGCAGCCCCAGCGCCCTCTCTGCTGCCCGCTGCCCTCATCCAGAGCTGCCTTCGTCCTTGGAGCTGCCTCTCTCCTCTCTGTTGCTGGAATCACCTCTGAGTGATTTCCAGTGATGCTCAGAGGTGGTTCCAGCATCCAGGTGGAATCTCTGAGCATCACTGGAAATCGCTCTGAGTTTGGCAGCAGCAGCAGGATTTGGGGTTTTAATGTCCTTTTCCAGGAGGGGCAGAGGAAATGGCTTTGAGTTGCACTAGGGGAGGCTTAGGATGGACGTTGGGGTGCTCTTCACCCTGAGAGGGTCGTTGGGCATCAGACCAGGCTGCCCAGGGCAGTGCTGGAGTCCCCGTCCCTGGACCTGGAGCTGAGGGACTGGGGTTAGGGGTGACCTGGCAGTGACCTGGCTCAGCGGTTGGACTTGATGACCTCAAAGGGCTCTTCCAGCCAGAGAGGTTCTGGGATTCTTTGACCTCCCTCCAAGCCCAGCCGCTCGCCTCCTACATGACGGCTTTTCCCCGGTGCAGTGGTGTCCTGTAGCAAGCCAAGCGTGGAGAACGGGAGGCTGCTGAGCCGGTACCGCTCTGCCTACAGCTACGGGGACAACGTCCTGATCGACTGCGACTTCCGCTACTCCCTCAACGGCAGCGACTCCTCCACCTGCCAGGAGAACGGGCAGTGGGACCCCCCACTGCCGCTCTGCCAGCGCAGTGAGTGCCATGTGTTTGAGTCCCTTGGGTGTGCTGCTGGGGGGGCTGGTTTAGGGGTGACCTTGTAGAGTGGGGTTGGTGGTTGGACTCGATGATCCCAAGGGTCAGGGGTGGCCTTGTAGAGTAGGGTTGGTGGTTGGACTCGATGATCCCAAGGGTCGGGGTGACCCTGTAGAGTAGGGTTGTTGGTTGGACTCGATGATCCCAAGGGTTGGGGTGACCCTGTAGAGTAGGGTTGTTGGTTGGACTCGATGATCCCAAGGGTCAGGGGTGGCCTTGTAGAGTAGGGTTGGTGGTTGGACTCGATGATCCCAAGGGTCAGGGGTGGTCTTGTAGAGTAGGGTTGGTGGTTGGACTTGATGATCCCAAGGGGCTGTTCCAACCTGGATGATTCTATGATGGACCCAGCTCCAGGTGACAGGACAAGGGGCAGCGGGTGTGAGCTGGAGCAGAGGAGGTTCCCCATCAGTGAGAAGGACCTTGTTCCCAGTGGAATTCAAAGACACAAAATCCTTTCACCGTGAAGTCTTCCCTTTTTTACGCAAGACAGACCCAGATTCCTGCTGCTGTCAGCACCTGGTTGCTCAGCTGGAGCATCCCAAGGGCTTCAGTTTCATTATTAAATGGATTTTCCCTGTCCTGGAATTGCTTGTGTTGGGGCATTCCCTCCAGCCTGATGGAACTGGGAGCATCTCAGCAAGAACAACGTGACCCCATGAGTTCTACCCAGGTTTTCTGTCTGACTGGTTTATCCCTGTAGCCCGACATCCCTGGAGGGGCTGAAGAGAAGGGTGGATGTTGTGTTGTGTGACAGGGTTTGGTGGTGCTGATAGGGCTGGGGAAGGTTGGACTTGATGGTCTTGAAGGTCTTCTCCAGCCCAAACTGTTCTGTGGGTGCTGTCTCATCCCTAGGCAGCTGCGATGACCCTCCAGATGTGGCCAACGCTGTGAAAGCAAGACTGGCCGGCAACCTCTTTCCTGTGGAGACCATCGTCACCTACGAGTGCCGGGAGGGCCACGAGTTCAGCCCGGGAGAAACCACCAGGAACATTAAGTGTCAGGAGGACTTCAGCTGGAGTGAGGCTCCACCTCGTTGTGAAAGTAAGTGCAGGTGCCCACCCTTGGCTTCCTCACCCCTGTGCAACGCTCCGGCTGAGTTAGCACCGAGCGAAGGAATCCCACTGCTTCCCGCGGCGGTGGGAGATGCTCCAGGTGCCTGGCGCTCGGTGCAGCAGTGCCCTTCGCTCTGATTCTTGGGCTCCTGCTTATTTAGGATTAAATCCTATGGATTAGATCCTATGGAATAAATCCTGTGGTTTAGGGGGTCCTGCTGTGGCAGGGGGATTGGACTGGATGATCTTTCAAGGTCCCTTCCAGTCCCTGATGTCCTGTGTGTCTGTGAATAAATCCTATAGAGTAAAGGGATGGAATAAATCCTATGGAATAAATCCTGTGGTTTAGGGGGGCCTGCTGTGGCAGGGGGATTGGACTGGATGATCTTTCAAGGTCCCTTCCAGTCCCTGATGTCCTGTGTGTCTGTGAATAAATCCTATAGAGTAAAGGTGTGGAATAAATCCTATGGAATACATCCTATGGAATAAATCCTGTAGAATACAGGGATGGAGTAAATCCCATGGAATAAATCCTGTAGAATACAGGGATGGAGTAAATCCCATGGAATAAATCCTATAGAATACAGGGATGGAGTAAATCCTATGGAATAAATCCTATAGAGTAAATCCTATAGAGTAAAGGGATGGAATAAATCCTATGGAATAAATCTGATGGAATAAATCATGCAGAATAAAGGGATGGAATGAATCCCATGGAATAAATCCTATGAAATAAAGAGGTGGAACAAATGCTATAGAATAAAGGGATGGAATAAATCCTATGGAATAAATCTGATGGAATAAATCATGCAGAATAAAGGGATGGAATGAATCCCATGGAATAAATCCTATGAAATAAAGAGGTGGAACAAATGCTATAGAATAAAGGGATGGAATAAATCCTATGGAATAAATCTGATGGAATAAATCATGCAGAATAAAGGGATGGAATGAATCCCATGGAATAAATCCTATGAAATAAAGAGGTGGAACAAATGCTATAGAATAAAGGGATGGAATAAATCCTATGGAATAAATCTGATGGAATAAATCATGCAGAATAAAGGGATGGAATGAATCCCATGGAATAAATCATGTAGAATAAAGGGATGGAATGAATCCTATGGAATAAATCCTATGGAATAAGCCCTATAGAATAAAGGGATGGAATAAGTCCTGTGAAATAAGTCCTATAGAATAAGGGGATGGAATAAATCCTGTGGAATAAAGGGATAGAATAAATCCTATGGGATAAGGGGATAGAATAAATCCTATGGGATAAGGGGATAGAATAAATCCTATGGGATAAGCCCTGTGGAACAAATCCTATGGCTGTGCAGACACGTCTGTTTCAATCTGTACATCTGCTGGGATGTCTGATTTGCTGCTGGGACATCGAATTTAAACTCTGTTTGCAGCCTGGCAGGTCGGACTAGACGACCCTCGAGGTGCCTTCCAACCTCCCATCCCGAGAGCCTGTCAGTCCTATGGATTGATTCCCCAGCTCTGCTTTCTCACCCCTTAAACCTGCGGAGAAAGTCCCTGTGGGACTGAGGGCTGGAGGTCCAAGGGGCAGCAGCTGCCGTTGCAGGGTCCCTGCCAGCTCCCCCCGTCCTCCAAGAGCAGCCGGGTGTGGAGCTGGGGCCGCGATGGGGCTGCCTCTGCCGCTGCGGGGGCTGCTGCTGACGCTGCCTGTCCCGCAGGAATTCGCTGCCCGGCCCCGGACCTCAGGAACGGACAACTCGTCGGTCCATGGCCGCGGGGGGACGACTACGCGTTCGGAGACAGCGTGGAGCTGGTCTGCAGCGAGGGCTACGCGCTCAGAGGTCACGGTGGCCACGCCGTGCTGCGCTGCACCGGTGCCGGCACCTGGGATCCCGAGGTGCCGGAGTGCGTGCCAGGTGGGCTACGGCTGGGCCACAGCCAACGGGGGGCTGCCATCCAGCAGGACCTGGACAGGCTGCAGAGCCGGGCGGGGAGACATTGGATCAACTATAACAGGGCAGGGTAGAGTCTGGCAGCTGGGCAAGAACAGCCCCAGGGACTAGGACGGGAGGAGACTGAGCTGTCAGAGAGCAGTGGAGGAGAAAGGGACCTGGGGGTGCTGGAGGCCAGCAGGATGGCCAGGAGCCAGCGGTGGGGGGTCCTGGTGCCCAAGGAGGCCAGTGGCATCGTGGGGTGGATCAGAAGTGGGTGGTTAGCAGATGGACAGAGTTTCTCCTCTCCCTTTGCTCTGCCCTGCTGAGACCACAGCTGGGATCTTGTGTCCAGCTGTGGGCCCCTCAGCTCCAGAAGGACACAGAGCTGCTGGAGAGAGCCCAGGGTAGGAGTCACAGGGATGATGGAGGGAGGGGGGCATCTCCCTGCTGAGGAGAGGCTGAGGGAGCTGGGGCTCTGGAGCTGGGAAAAAGGAGCCTGAGGGGTGACCCCATGGATGTTGATCAAGATGGGAAGGGTGGGTGTGAGGAGGATGGAGCCAGGCTCTGCTCAGGGGCACCCAGTGACAGGACAAGGGGCAGCGGGTGTGAGCTGGAGCAGAGGAGGTTCCCCATCAGTGTGAGAAGGACCTTGTTCCCAGGGAGGGTGGTGCAGAGCCCTGGCAGGGGCTGCCCAGGGGGTTGTGGAGTCTCCTTCTCTGGAGAGGTTTCCAATCCTCCTGGGCTGTTCCTGTGTGACTGGATCTAGGGGATCCTTCTGTGGCAGGGAGACGGGACTGGGTGATCTTTTGGGGTCCCTTCCAATCCCTCATGGTCTGAGAGTCTGTGATGTAGTAGTGACTGGATCCAGCAGTGACAGCTGCTTCTGCCCACAGAGGATGGAAGCAGTGGCTAAGGAGAATTGTACTCCACTGCCATGTGTCTCCAAATCTACTCCTTGTTAACATGGAAGAAAGGGGCAGCACAAGATCCATTTCTTGTCTTGGGGTGCAATGGGGTTTTGGCAGGGGGCTGGGCTGGGGTCTGGGGAGCAGGGATGCAAAGGGTTGGGGGTTGGTAGCTCCTGGAGGCTTCAGAGGTTCTGAATAAGCCTGAGAGACATTTTCCCAGCTGCAAGGGGATGTGGTTTGTGTTTTGGGCTGAGCTGGGTTTGCTGACTCGAGGTTTGGGAGCAGGAGAGGTTCTCAGTGCATTTCCCCTCTCAGGAGTCCCTGGGATGGGAGCGGTGGGTGGTGCTGAGGGGCCCCGAGGGGAAGGTTTGACCAGGCAGGGACCCAGCTCTGCAGCACCAGCCTTTCCTGGCAGCCTTGGGAAAACCTGACTGTAGAAGCAGAAACTCCCTGAGAGCTACAAGAGCAGCTGTGGGATCTGCATCTGGATCGTGGGCATGTTCTCCCCAGGGCTTGGATGCCCTAGATCACAGAATCCCAGGCTGGTGGGGTTGGAAGGGGTTTCTGGAGATCATCCAGTGCAACCCCCCTTCCTGGGCAGGGTGTCCAGGAGCAGATCCCACAGCATCAGTCCGGGTGGGTTTGGGATGTCACCAGAGCAGGAGACCCCACATCCTCTCTGGGTAGCCTGGGTAGCCCGTTCCAGGGCTCCAGTTGCCCTCACTGGGAAAAGTTCTCCTGGGTTTCTTTCCGGGAATCCAACCCATCCTTTGTTTCCTGGCCTCCCCAGAGCCTCGCTGCCCGAAGCCAGAGGTTGCTCACAGCCAGGAGATTTACAGAAGCAGAGATGACTACAGGGCTGGCACCCAGCTGAGGCTGAGGTGCGACCCAGGCTATGCCCTGCGGGGCCACGACTTCACCGAGTGCCGGGCTGATGCCAGCTGGGCTCCCCCTCTACCCTTCTGTGACCGAGGTGGGTGCAACGCAGGACTGAGGAGAAGCCCCTCTCCTGGAGGTGTCGCCCAGGAAGGAGCCTTGAGCTGGTGCGAGAGGTGGCCAAGAGCATCGTGCTGGTCTTGGGGCACCCCCAGACGATGTTGACTCTTGTGCTGGTTGGTCCTCGCTGGGATCTGGTGATGTTCTGGCATCTGAGTCTCTCACGGAGCCCCTTCCTTCCCCAGTGTGTGGCCCCCCACCCCAAACAGCCAACGGGCAGCACTCGGGAGTGGGGCAGGAGCAGTTCCCCTATGGGGCCAACGTCACGTACAGCTGCCTGGAGGGGCTGTCCCTCGTCGGGGAAGAGTCCATCTACTGCTCCTCCAGCGACGGGGTGAACCTGGAGTGGAGTGGACCTGCCCCAGAGTGCAGGGGTGAGTCCTTCCTCCTGGGTCAGAGGGACCTGGCTGGGTGGTGGTTGTGATGCTGAGCTCCAGGAGCTCCACATCCAGAGTGAGCGGTGGCCACACGGCTCCTCCAGCTCCTGTGCAAAGGTCTCAGCAGCACGAGGTGCTCGGGAGCCCCAGGGAGGAGTGGGGTCCCCTTGGGGGCTGCTGCAGGCAGCTGGGGGTCAGCTCTTGCATTACAGTGTGAAACAGGCGCAGGAAGCATCTTCTCGCCGGTCACCAGCCACAGGACAAGAGGAAACGGCCTCAAGCTGGACCAGGGGAGGGTTAGGCTGGCCACCAGGAGAAGCCCCTGCTCTCACCTCCGCTCTCTCCCGCAGTGGTCCGGTGCCCCAAGCCCGTCGTCGAGCGGGGAAGGATGACCCCAGAGACCTTTGTGTTCCCCTACGGGGTGGCCGTGAGGTTCTCCTGTGACGAAGGCTTCGTGCTCCGTGGCAGCGCCGAGATCCAGTGCCTGGCCGACAGCTCCTGGCACCCTGCCCTGCCCTCCTGCCAGCCAGGTGGGTGCCAGCCCCCGGGCCAGTGCCGGTGCCGCTCCTTTGCATCACCGGCACCCAGCGGGGTCGGCAGAGCGTTTCCCTCTCCGTCTCTTCCCCTTCCAATCCTTCCCTTGTCTGTGGCTTCCTTCCAGTTCGGTGCCCCCTACCCCCGGAGCAGGAGGGTCTCGTGAGGAGTCATGTGGGTGTCAAGGCCTCGTTCGAGGTCAACGACACCCTGTCCTTCAGCTGCCCAGGAGACGGCTCTGCCTCACGGAGCTTCCAGTCCACCTGCTCAGCGAACGGCACCTGGGTGCCAGCACCCACGTGTGTGAGTACCGCCGGGTGCTGCCTGCGTCTTGCCCCTGGGGTGGCACCGGTCCCACCTCAGCAGCGGGGCTGGGCGGCTCGAGGGGCTGCTCAGCACTCGGGTCTCACCTCAGCAGAGGGGCTGTGGTGCAAGGGGGCTGCTCAGCACTCGGGTCCCACCTCAGCAGAGGGGCTGTGGTGCAAGGGGGCTGCTCAGCACTCGGGTCCCACCTCATCAGAGGGGCTGTGGTGCAAGGGGGCTGCTCAGCACTCAGGTCCTCGCAGAGGAGTTTCATGCCCTTCGTTCTGGTCCTTCCAAAGAAAAAGGTTGACACCTGCAAGAAGATTCTTCGCATCCGGGAAGACTTCCAGTGTGGGCTGTCCTTGGAGGAGCTGAAGACTCTGCTGGAAATCCAGAAGCTCTCCCTGGAGATCCAGAAGCTCGAGAAGGATCTGAAGTCTTCAGTGCGTGGCTGACCGTCGCCACCGGGATCACCAGAACCCTCCTCCTGCATCACCAGAACCATCCTTGGGTGTGGAGTCACCCTGGAAGAGGGTTTTTAGTGACTTTGAAAGTTGTGCTGATGGCCAAGTAGCCAGAACTAAACTTATGAGTCAGTCCAGGAACAGATTTGGCCGCCTGGGGAAGTCTGAAAGTGACTTCTGGTGGCTCTTGCTGTTGGAGTTGCTGGGTTAGGTTCGTGCATCACCCCTTTGTACATCTTCCAGCTTTCCCTGTAGTGACCAGTGTGCAGGTAGGAGGGGGCTGAGTGGAGAGGAAATGTCCCTGGGGGCTGAGGAATGTGGTGAGAGCCACCAGCCCACACTGCTGTCCCTCCTCAGCTGCCAGACCAGTATAACCCATTGCTGCTCTGCTCCTGCACGCTGGTGGAGAAGCACTTAGCTGCCTTTAGCTGGGACCTGGGAGCAGAGGTGATGAGGAAAACATCAAACGTGTCCTCTGGCAGAAGAAAACCACCAGGATGGGTCTGTCTGCCCCACGGGTGGCTCTGTGCCACCCAGCTAAGGGGAAGTGCTCCGTTACCCCTCGTCTTGTGACGGGGTCAGAGCTCCCTCGCCACGGGTTTGCAATAAAGCTGCAAGGGCAGTGGTGCCTGGGTCTGCCTCTGGATCGTCCTGTCCCGTCCTGGAGGAAAGGGCAGCTTCAGCCATGGCCCCCTCGATGAGCCAGGGAGGGCTGCTGCTCCCTGGGAGGGGGCTCTGGGCAGCAGCCTGAGGGGGACAGGCTGAGGGAGCTGGGGCTGCTCAGCCTGGAGAGGAGGAGGCTCGGGGAGGGGACCTCAGAGCAGCTTCCAGTGCCTGAAGAGGCTCCAGGAGAGATGGAGAGGGACTTTTTCCAAGGGATCTGGTGCTGGGACAAGGGGCCTGAGGCTCTGGAACAGGCTGCCCAGGGAGGCTGTGGCTGCTCCATCATCCCTGGCAGTGTCCAAGGGCTGGTTGGATGGGGCTGTGGGCACCCTGCTCTGGTGAGAGGTGTTGCTGCCCCTGGCAGGGGGTTGGCACTGGGGGAGCTCTGAGCTCCCAGCCCAAACCAGTCTGGGGTTGTATGATTTATTCATGGTGAAAGCAGATGTCTCACTGTTGTGGGGGAGCTCGGGGAGGTCAGAAGGGCTGGGGGGTGGCTGTGTCACCATGGCTCGCCTGGCCTGTCCCCAACTTCCCCCAGCAGCTTCCCCTTCCCTGACAGACTCTCAGCAGCAGCAGCCTCTTGCCTTCACCAGCACCATCCTGCAGCTCCCAGCATCATGCTGGGGTTTTCCCACTGGCCAGGGCAGCTCCTGGCACTGCTGGTGCTGGTGCTGGAGCCAGCCAGGACTCTCGGTGAGTGTCACATCCCAGCTCTTCTCTTTGCTTCTGTGGCTCAGCTTTGCTTTGCTCTGTGGCTCAAATCTGCACCACAGAGGTCAACTGAATCCAGAGGGAGATGCTCCCGTGGCTGCAGTCACTGCTCTGTGTGCCTGGTGCTCGTGGGAGGATGATCTGAGCTCAGTGGCTGCAGCTGGTTGCCTGTTTCTCCTCCTCAGCTGCACCTCTAGCTACTTGCTAAGAGCTTCCCAAAGCCTCTCAAAAGTCTTTCCTTGGGGTACAGATCCCCCAGGACCTCTGCTGACTACAGCTGGCTTGGTTGTAGTCCCCAGGATAGACCAGGGCCAGCTCTCCTCTCTGCAGAACCTCTCCTGGTGCAGAGCTCAGCACTTGGGGCATGAGGAGGTCCATCACCCTCAGCCCTGGGTGGCTGAGAGGTTGTTCCTGGGGTCAGAGGATTTCCTTGGAGAAGAGAAGGTGCCAAGGTGGGGAGAGTCCATCAGACAGGGCAGAGTTTGTGCTGTTTGCTTACAGGGGTCACAGCTGGCAGCTGGAGGGGTCTCGGGTTGGTGCCAAGGCTGGTGCTCCAGCCCTGAGGCCACTTGCAGACCTGTTGAAGGTTGCTGGGGAGCTCTGTGCCCCCCAGAACAGCACCAGTGGGGCTCTGCTGACTCATGCACATCTCCAGGAAGGGGAGGAACCTCCAGCTGCTGCCTCAAAGCCTTTAGAAACCAGACCTTGGGGGAAGTGCTGCAGAGCTCAGAGCAGCTGCTGCTGCCACCCAGCCGCCAGCACGGCCCTTCCTCCCTGCTTCTCCATCTTCATCTTGATCTTCATCTTCATCTCTTCTTTCAAATCTCAGCCCATTTTCTGATCCCAAACTCGGGGAAGACACGTGTGAGGGTGGAGAAGCCCTTTCCATGGGCACTGGTGTCAGTGCCTGCCCTGGTGTGGCCCTGGTGTGACGATGCTGCTGCACCAGGGTGTGAACTGGAGATACAAGGAGCAGTTGAGGGAACTGGGGGTGTCTGGAGGAAACGACCCTGAGGGGAGCCCTCATTGCTCTTTGCAGCTCCCTAAGAGGAGGGTGAAGAGAGGTGGGGGTCATCTCTTCTCCCCTGTCACCAGTGATAGGACAAGATGAAGCAGCCTCTGGTTTGGCCAGTGGAGGGTTAGGGTGGCCATCAGGAGGAATCTCTGAGCAGCCTGACCTAGGTAGAGCTGTCCCTGTGTAGGGAGGTTGGACTAGATGACCTCCAGAGGTCCCTTCCAGCCTAGAACATTCTATGATTCTCTGACAGAGGGGTGAAGGGGTTGGAACAGGCTGCCCAGGGATGGAGGGTGGGAAGTCACCATCCCTGGAGGGGTTCAAGCACCGAGTAGCTGTGGCCCTGGGGACCGGGTGTGGGGTTGGGCTGGTGGTCGGGCTGGACGAGGTCTCTTCCAATCTTCACGATTCCTTGATTCTAGCAGAGCCAGGTCTTGGTGACCCGCCAGCACCCCGGAGTGGCCCAGCCCTGGCCGTGCAGGTAGTTCTGCACTGGCGGCGGCTGGTCGCTGCGGCTACTCAGGATGCTCCTCCAAGAGCCGTTTTCTCGCCGCTCCGCAGAGTTCCACTGTCCCGTCCCGGACATCGCCAACGGGCGCCTGCAGCCCTCCCAGAACCTCACGTACGGCAGCACGGCCACGGTCCAGTGCGACCCCGGCTACCACCCCACCGGCACGGCCACCGTGGAGTGCATGAGCGACGGCAGGCTGTACCCGCGGGTGCCCGTCTGCGTCCTCGGTGAGCACGGTCCTTCCTCCGCCTCCCCTCCTTCCTCCGCCTCCCCTCCTTCCTCCGCCTCCCCTCCTTCCTTCTCCCTTGCGAGCTCCCTCCTCCTCCCCTCCATCCTCCTCCGAGAGCGGCTGGAGAGTGGGACCCCCCCTCCCGATGAGCTGCTCTGCCTGGTGGGTGGTGGCTCTTCTGCCACCCCTGGGTGACTGAATCCCAGAATCTCTCCTCTTGGAAGAGACCTTTAAGGTCGTGAGGTCCAACTGTTGACCGNAGCCCTCATTGCTCTTTGCAGCTCCCTAAGAGGAGGGTGAAGAGAGGTGGGGGTCATCTCTTCTCCCCTGTCACCAGTGATAGGACAAGATGAAGCAGCCTCTGGTTTGGCCAGTGGAGGGTTAGGGTGGCCATCAGGAGGAATCTCTGAGCAGCCTGACCTAGGTAGAGCTGTCCCTGTGTAGGGAGGTTGGACTAGATGACCTCCAGAGGTCCCTTCCAGCCTAGAACATTCTATGATTCTCTGACAGAGGGGTGAAGGGGTTGGAACAGGCTGCCCAGGGATGGAGGGTGGGAAGTCACCATCCCTGGAGGGGTTCAAGCACCGAGTAGCTGTGGCCCTGGGGACCGGGTGTGGGGTTGGGCTGGTGGTCGGGCTGGACGAGGTCTCTTCCAATCTTCACGATTCCTTGATTCTAGCAGAGCCAGGTCTTGGTGACCCGCCAGCACCCCGGAGTGGCCCAGCCCTGGCCGTGCAGGTAGTTCTGCACTGGCGGCGGCTGGTCGCTGCGGCTACTCAGGATGCTCCTCCAAGAGCCGTTTTCTCGCCGCTCCGCAGAGTTCCACTGTCCCGTCCCGGACATCGCCAACGGGCGCCTGCAGCCCTCCCAGAACCTCACGTACGGCAGCACGGCCACGGTCCAGTGCGACCCCGGCTACCACCCCACCGGCACGGCCACCGTGGAGTGCATGAGCGACGGCAGGCTGTACCCGCGGGTGCCCGTCTGCGTCCTCGGTGAGCACGGAGCTTCCTCCGCCTCCCCTCCTTCCTCCGCCTCCCCTCCTTCCTTCTCCCTTGCGAGCTCCCTCCTCCTCCCCTCCATCCTCCTCCGAGAGCGGCTGGAGAGTGGGACCCCCCCTCCCGATGAGCTGCTCTGCCTGGTGGGTGGTGGCTCTTCTGCCACCCCTGGGTGACTGAATCCCAGAATCTCTCCTCTTGGAAGAGACCTTTAAGGTCGTGAGGTCCAACTGTTGACCGGCACTGCCAGGTCACCCCTAACCCCTGTCCCTCAGCTCCCTTTAAATCCCCCCAGGGATGGGGATGCCAGCACGGACCTGGGCAGCCTGTTCTGATGCCCAACGACCCTCTCAGTGAAGAAAGTCTTCCCAACATCCAGCCTGAACCTCCCGGGGTGCAACTCGCAGCTGCCTCCTCCGGTCCTATCACTTGGCACCAGGGGGAAGAGGCTGAGCTCCTCCTCACTCCTGCTTCCCCACAGGGAGCTGCAGAGGGCAAGAAGGTCTCTCCTCAGCCTCCTTCTCTCCAGTTAAACGCCCCCAGTTCCCTCAGCTGCCCCTCACTTGTGCTCTGGCCCCTTCACCAGCCTCGTCGCCCTTCTCTGGCCTCTCTCCAGCCCCTCAGTGTCCTTCTTGTAGTGACCAGGTTTTTGGGGTCACTGCTGTCCTTTGCTTCCTTTAGGGGTTTCTGCCCTTGCCTGAGGGTCTGGCTGGGCTCCCCCAGGGGGCTCAGTCTCCTCCCCAGTGGGTCTCTGAAGGTCTGTGTCACCCATCCCCTGCTCTGGCACCAGGTCGTTGTTCCTACCCTCCTGTGGTCCGGTTCGCTGACCGAAGCCCCCAGCGCGAGTTTCCCGTCGGGACGGCCGTGACCTACACCTGCAGGACGGGGTTTGAGCTGGTCCCTGGTGTGTTTCCCGTGGCCACTTGCCTTGCAAACCTCACGTGGTCTGCGATCCCAAACCTTTGCCAGGGTGAGTCCCACCATCGCCGACGGAGCATCGCCGGAGGGAGGTGGGAGTAGGGATCCCCAAACCTCCCACAGCGCCGACACCCAACCTGGTGCAGCTTCAGCCCCTGGTGCTGGGTGCCTGGGAGAAGAGCCTGACCCCCAGCTGCCCACAACCTCCCTCTAGGCAGCTGGAGAGAGGGAGAGGGTCCCCCCTGAGTCTCCTCTTCTCCAGGCTCAGCTCCATCAGCCTTTCCCTCCAGTCCCTTCCCCAGCCTCTGGACCCGCTGCAGCCCCTCCATCTCTTTCTTGAAGTGAGGGGCCCAGCACTGCCCCCAGTACTGGAGGGGAGCCCTCCCCAGTGCCCAGAGGGAGAATCCCATCCCTCGTCCTGCAGCCAGGATGCCGCTGGCCTTCCTGGCCACCTGGGTAGAGAAGTCTGTGGCTTGCCCTCTGCTCCTGACCCAGAGCCAGGCAGCTCTCTCTGACGCGGCTGTTCCTCTCAGAGGTGCAGTGTCCCCGGCCAGTGGTTGCCCACGGCAGGCAGACCACCCCCAGGACAGCCACGTACACCTACGGCAGCCACGTGGAGTTCCAGTGTGACCGGGGCTACGTGCTGAGGGGCAGCCAGAGGACGCAGTGCAAGTCTGACGGGACGTGGGAGCCCCCCCTGCCCTACTGCGACAAGGGTGAGCCCCGACGGGTGCCAGCGGCCGCTTCTCTGTGGCCAGCGGGGGGGGGGAGAAACCGGGGCGACCTGAGTGTGGCTTCCTGGAGATGGGCTCTGAGCCACCAGAGGGCTCTGGCTTCATCCTCCTTCGATGGCAAGTGCTGGGTTCGCAGCTGCTCCTCGACGGGGCTGCTACTCCCTCACCCTGCGGGCCGGCCGGGGGATCCCATCGGGTTCTGTTCTCCGCCCCCTCGCAGCCTGCGGGCCCCCCCCGAGAATCACCAACGGGCGGCAGCTGGGCTTGAGGATGAGGCAGTACCCCTACGGCTCGGAGGTGAAGTACAGCTGCCTGGAGGGGCTGTCCCTCGTCGGGGAAGAGTCCATCTACTGCTCCTCCAGCGACGGGGTGAACCTGGAGTGGAGTGGACCTGCCCCAGAGTGCAGGGGTGAGTCCTTCCTCCTGGGTCAGAGGGACCTGGCTGGCTGTGGCGCTGAGCTCCAGGAGCTCCACATCCAGAGTGAGCGGTGGCCACACGGCTCCTCCAGCTCCTGTGCAAAGGTCTCAGCAGCACGAGGTGCTTGGTGACCCCAGGGAGCGGTGGGGTCTCTCTGGGGGCTGCTGCAGGCAGCTGGGGGTCAGTGTGAAACAGATGCAGGAAGCATCTTGTCCCCAGTCGCCAGCAACAGGGCAAGTTTCGAGGTCTCTTCCCATCCCTAATGATTCTATGAAACTGCCTCAAGTTGGACCAGGGGAGGGCCAGGTTGGCCATCAGGAGAAACCTCTTCCCTGACAGAGGGGTCAGGGGTTGGAACAGGCTGCCTAGGGATGGGGGGAGTCGCCAACCCTGGAGGGGTTCAACCACTGAGGAGCTGTGGGCACCAGGGTTCAGTGGGCAGGGTGTGGGGTTGGGGTCCCAAGACCTTCCCCTGGGTGGAATCAGAGGGAGGTCAGGACAACAGGGTGAAGAGTTGCCCGTGCAGGCTGCTCCAAAGGCTCAGCAGCTTGAACTGGGGGTGATCCACTCGGAAGCAGGAGACTCCAGGCCTCCTGCAGTGGTGGCCACCAGGAAGAGCAGCTCAGCCCTGCTGGGTCCCCGCTGTCCCACCGCCTCCCCTCAGCCCCGCTCTCTCCCCGCAGTGGTTCGGTGCCCCAAGCCCGTGGTTGAGAGGGGAAGGGTGACCCCGGAGGTGCCCCTGTTCCCCTACGGGGCGGCTGTGAGGTTCTCCTGTGACAGAGGCTTCGCGCTTCATGGTGACGCCCAGAGCCGGTGCCTGGCCGACGGCTCCTGGCAGCCTCCCTTGCCCACCTGCCAGCCAGGTGGGTACCGACCCAACGAGTGGTCTTCTCCTCCGTGTGGGTTCTTGCTGACGAATGTCGGGGGGCAGAGCTCTCGTGAGCTCTTCTGACCTTCACCCTCCCCACGTGCAGGGTCTGGGGAAGTACCTGGGCTTTGCTTAGCTCCACAGGGTTAAGTCCTCCTGCGCTGGCCCAGGGCTCCCTGAGTCCTGGTGACCCCCTTGCTGAGCTCCTTCTGCTCTGGGTCCTCCTTTCAGTTCTGTGCCCGCGGCCCGGAGTGGCCCACGGAAGGCTGAAGGGCCCTGCGGAGGGTGCGACGTGGTACCGAGCCAACGCGACCGTTGCTTTCGAGTGCCTCCATGGGTACCACCTCTCCACGGACCCTGGGCGCACGTCTGCAGAAGCCACCTGCTTGCCCGATGGCAACTGGACGCCCTTGCCCAAGTGTGTAGGTACCAGGGGCTGGCCGAGCCCATCCGGATGGGTGCTGCCCGGCTTCTAACTGCAGGAAGCTCCTCAGAAGCTTTGTGGTTCCAGAGAAGGATGGAGCCTGCTGGGGGGCAGACAGGGCCTCTGGGGCTCAGAGCTGAGGAGCAGGTGGTTCTCCATCCGCTCCTGAGGGCTCTCACGGGACCTCCCCTTCGTTTGGCTTCTTTTGAACAGAAGGAGGACGATGCCGACGTGTGTGAGGAGATCCGGGGCATGAGAAGGCTCTCCGATTGTGGCGTGCCCATGACAGAGCTCAAAACTCTGCTGGAAGCCCAGAAGCTGCTTCTGGAGATCAAAAAGCTCAAGGTGGAGCTGGAGGAGCTGGATGACTGAGCCCTGGGAGGACCCGTGAGCACACAGGCTGTGCACGGGAGGGCTCTTGGTGGCTTTATGGCTCCTGCTCTGCCCCTGCAGGTAGAGCAGCTGTCACGGGGTCTGGGGGGCTGCCAGAGCCTAGAACACAGATGGGGCTTCACCCTCGTCCTTAACCTGACCCCCTGACCCACGTGTTCCCGTAAGAGACTAAAGTGAGCTGCTGTGAGCCGCTGCAGAGCTGAGAGCAGCGGGACCCAGGTCCCCACTGTGACCTTCTGGCTGAGACGAGCGGCTGGCTCTTCCCTCTGCAGCTGTTCCAGCTGTGATTTGTGCACCGGCTGCACCCTCTGCCCTTGTCTGGGGGTGAAGCGAGGGGCTGGCGGTGCCAGTTCCTGGTGGCTGGGCTCCCCCGAGTCCTGCTGAACTGGGGGCACTCGCAGAGCAGCGATGGGCTTGCAGGGGCCTCTCCCTGCTGTCACAGGAGGCAGCAGGTTGCTGCCCAGCACCGCACTCGACGGATGCCCCTGCTGGGGTGCTCTCCCCCTGGTCCCTGTTTCCAGGCTGGTGGAGGAGCAGGCAGCAAAGCTCCTTCCTGCTGCTCGGCAACTGGTTCCTGTCACCCTGCGGTGCAGCAGCTCATCCTTCCCTGTGAGATGGCAATAAAGACAGAGCTGTAGCCATGGGTGCCCGGATGCATGTCGCGGTGGCCATCAGTCCGGCTGAGCTGGTGGGGTCCAGTGGGTCAGAGCTGGGGTTCTGCTCCCCCTCTACTCTGCCCTGTGAAGACCACAGCTGGAATCTTGTGTCCAGTTGTGGGTCCCTCAGCTCCAGGAGGACACAGAGCTGCTGGAGAGAGCCCAGTGCAGAGCCACAGTGATGATGGAGGGAGGGGAGCATCTCCCTGCTGAGGAAAGGCTGAGGGAGCTGGGAAAAAGGAGCCTGGGGGGTGACCCCATGGGTGTTGATCAATATGGGAAGGGTGGGTGTGAGGAGGATGGAGCCAGGCTCTGCTCAGGGGCACCCAGTGACAGGACAAGGGGCAGTGGGTGTGAGCTGCACCCAGGGAAGAAGAGACGATGTCTCCCATCACAAGATGCTTTGATGCTGCACCTTGAGCATCCCCACATCCCAGTGAGGGGACCAGTGACCCCTCGCTCCGCTGGGACTGCAGCCAGGAGGTGTCTTCCCTCCCCGTGCAAGGCTCAGGGGCAGGAACATGACTAAGAGCTGGGTGTTCCAGCTCTGTGCATGCTCGCGTCTCCCTGCCTGCTGTCAGCCCAGATGTTTTGGGGGTTAGTCAGTGCAGATGTCTGTTCACACCCGCTCCTCATTACCAGTGACTCAGGCGACCGAGAGAGGAAGATGCTCTCAGTTTCTGCGTTGCTGCCTCTTGTTTGGGGCAGGTCTGTGATGTGTTGGTAGGTGTTTGCCTGCCCTGGACACGGCCAGGGGCTGGGTGAGGGGAAGGTCTGTCTGCTTTGGGTGAAACTCTGTCAGCCAGTGCTCATCACCAGTCAAATAAAGCCCCTGACTTATCCCCCCATCTCTTATAGTGGGGCAGGAGGCTTTGCTGGAGCCCTGTGGGTGACAGTTGTCCCCCACCCCTGGCTGCTCTCGAGGCTCTGTGGGTGTTCTGGAAGGGTTCCCTCTGCTCCAGGGGCTTGGCAGAGTCTGCTGGGCTGCATCTCCTCCCAGCTGCAGAAACAGCCCCTCGGAGCCAGCGGCTTGACAGCGGAGCACGGAGGCTGCTGCGATGAGGTCTGGAGAGCCCAGACTGGGGAAGCACCCAGGCACCCTGAGCGGCCAGGCGGCCACCACGGCGTGGAGGTCGGGGCACCTTGCGCTGCTCCTGGCCTTGCTGGGGCTCCTGGCTGTGCCTGAGGCTGGTGGTAAGTACTAGGATGTGGGATGTGTGGGGAGGACCATTGCAACTAGCCCAGGTCCCACCTTGCTGCTCAGGTGCTGGGGGAAGTGATGCCACCACCATCAAGCCTGGAGATGTTGCTTGATGCTGCCGTGGACACAGCCCTGCCCGGAGGGGAAGCCTGGACCAGCCCAGTCACCGTCCTGGGGTGCTCACTGGGACTGGGGAAGGGGACAGGGCACGGGGTCCTCGCCTGAGGAGACCTTCTCCTGCTGCAGGTGACTGTGGGCCCCCACCTCGCATGACCCACTCCAGACCATCCGGTGACCAGCACAGCAGCAGCTTCCCTGTGGGCTCCAGGGTGACCTTCACCTGCATCGAAGGAGCCATCAAAATCCCCAGGAGGTCGGACACGATGAAGTGTCTGCCCGGCGACCGCTGGTCACAGCTGCCCGAGCCCTGCGGCCGTAAATACCTCCTTAATGCCACCGCTGCTCCCTCGCCTGCTGTTTGCTTGCCTCAGGGCTTCTCCCCCTCGCCCTGGCCGCTCGTCCTGCTGGCGAGGTACTGACCTGCTCAGCTCGTGCTGGGAGCTGCTGCTTCCGGCTTGGAAGGGGCTCTGGGCAACCTGCTCCGGTGGGAGGTGCCGCTGCCCGTGGCCAGGGGAACGGGGCTGGGTGAGCTCTGAGCGCTTCCCTCCTGTCCCACCCCTGCCTGAGCAGCTGATGCATCTTCCCGCATCTCCATCCACGCCTGGCTCGAGGTGCTTCCAGCAGAGCAGCAGCCCCGTGTGAAGGCAGCCTCGCAGGAGCATTCCTGGGGTTCCCGGGTGCATTTGGCCTCTCTCCAGCCGGGCACCTCTTTCAGGCCCCCCGTTTCCTTCCCTGCCAGGGAGCTGCGCTGCCCCGACGCGGCTCAGGTTTGCTGCCCTGTCCGAGGAGGACGAGAGGGTTAATTTCTTCCCCGCTGGGAGCAGCGTGAGCTACGTCTGTCGCCCTGGCTACGAGAACATCTCCGGAAGCTCCCCGACCAGCACCTGCTTTGAGAACCTGACGTGGTCAGAGCCCGCGGAGCTGTGCAGGAGTGAGTATCTCTGCTCCGCTCACCGCGGTGCTTCCTGGCCCTCACATCACCCTGGCAGGCTGAGCCTTGAACCTGCTGAGTTGAGGGGACCCCAAGGGCCACCCAGCCCAACCTCTCCAGCTGAAAATCCAGTTTCAAGTCTCTGTCCCAACAGCCTGTCCAGCTGGGGCTGAAAACTGCCCAGCGCAGGGCAATCGACCCCTTCCCTCGGGAGATGATTCCAGGGGTTAATTGCTCTCATGGGGAAGGATTTCCCTCTGGAGCCCAACGGGAATCTCCCCAGGAGCAACCTGTCCCCATCACCCCTTGGCTGTTCTACAGGGCTCCTTGGGAAGAGGGAGTCTCCATCTTCTTGGCAGCCACCCTGTAGTTACTGGGACCTGGGGATAGGGTCCTCCCTGATCCTTCTCAAGGCTGAACAGACCCAGCTCCCTCAGCCTTCTTGGCAGCCACCCTGTAGTTGCTGGGACCTGGGGATAGGGTCCCCCCTGATCCTTCTCAAGGCTGAACACACCCAGCTCCCTCAGCCTTCTTGGCAGCCACCCTGTAGTTGCTGGGACCTGGGGGTAGGGTCCCCCCTGATCCTTCTCTTCTCAAGGCTCTCTCANGCTGGGACCTGGGGATAGGGTCCTCCCTGATCCTTCTCAAGGCTGAACAGACCCAGCTCCCTCAGCCTTCTTGGCAGCCGCCCTGTAGTTGCTGGGACCTGGGGGTAAGGTCCCTCCTGATCCTTCTCTTCTCAAGGCTCTCTCAGCCTTTCCCTGTATGGCAGCTCTTCCAGTCCCCTGACCAGCACCGTGGCCCTTCTCTTGCCCTGTGGGCAAGCTTGCCATCCTAGGTCTCTTCCAGCTGCAGACAAGAGCTGCCCCTTGCTGCCACCCTGGCAGCTGAAGACAGAGGATGTGAAGCAAAGGGAAGCTAAACGCTCTGACACCTTTGGGGGTCACCTGCTAGCTCTGTCCCTTGTTGGGCCCTTTCAACGTCTCCATCCCCCTTGTCCCCTCCAGCAGCCAGTCTCTTCCCCACAGGGAGGTCGTGCGGAGAGCCGGCGGCGCTGCCCGGGGGCAGGACGGTCGTCCTCACGGATCTGCGCTTGGGTGCAAGAGTGGAGGTGCTCTGTGAGGATGGGTGAGTGGTGGGGTGATGCCCTTGGCTTCCTCAGCACTGGGGTGCAAACTGGTCCATTGCAACGAGCTGCTGGGCAGAGGCTGGGCTGCTCCTTGTGGAGTCTCCTTCTCTGGAGATGTTTAAGACCCACCTGGATGTGTTCCTGTGTGACTGGATCTAGGGGATCCTGCTGTGATGGGGAGATGGGACTGGGTGACCTCTCGAGGTCCCTTCCAACCCCTAATGACTGGATCTGGGGGATCCTGCTGTGGCAGAGGGACTGGGACGGGATGATCTTTGGAGGTCCCTTCCAATCCCTAATGACTGGATTTAGGGGATCCGCCTGTGGCAGGGGGATGATCTTCTGAGGTCCCTTCCAATCCCTCATGTCCTGTGACTCACAGTTTATCTGCTGCTCCTATGGGCTGACTGCTCCTCCCACTGGGTTTGCAGCTTTGGGAATGGGATGCAGCTGGGGAGAAGGGGCTGGGGGCTGCATTTGAGCCCTTTCCTTCAGGTGTCACCCGAGGAAATCCAGTTGCCCTGGGGTTGTGATCCCAGAGGAGCTGGTTTGCAACCACAGCCTGAGAACTGAGAAACATGTCAGCTGAGTGTGTTTGAGACCAGCCCGGTGGAAGGGGCTGTGTTTGGAGCCTAAACACCCCGTGGTGCTCTGAAGCACATTTTCCACAGCTGGGGGAGCTGGCTCACAGCCTCTGCCTCGCGTTGAGCTCTCGCATCCCTGGCTCGTGCCCGGCCCTGCCAGCACTGGCATCCTCGGGCTCATCCTGCCAGCTGCTGCAGACACAACAGAGGGGGTGTACTGGGTGGGCTGTGGGGAAACAACACCCTGTCCCACCCTTCTGGGCTCCAGCTGCTCCTTGGAAGCTGACAGCAGGGTGGAGGGATGGTGTCACCCATCTGAGCCGGAGCAGCGAGGTCCAGATGATGGAGTATTTGAGGAGGAGGATGTGATTCAGAGACTGGGGAAGGTGTCGGTGCTGTTGCTGCTGGATTCCAGCGCCCCACTCTCCATCACCCTCTCCCCTCTCTCTGGTCCTTCCTGTAGTGGGAACCCTTGAGTATCTGCAGGAACCAGCCAGCCCCTTGTGGTCCTCTGCTTCCTGGCAGCTCCAGCTAAACAACAGCTCCTCCCTTGTGAGGAGGAAGAGGTTGGCACTGGGCACCCTGCCCACTGTGCCAGCACAGAGGGTGGCAGCTGCTGCAGCTCATGCTGTGGCCTTTGGAGATGCTGTGTGGGAGCTCCTCATCCCATCACCCCATCCTGGCCGGGGCTGCCCAGGGGGTTGTGGAGTCTCCTTCTCTGGAGATGCTTCAAACCCTCCTGAACTGTTCCTGTGTGACTGGGTCTAGAGGATCCTGCTGTGGCAGGAGGGTTGGACTGGATGATCTCATGAGATGCCCCCAATCCCTATGATTCTCTGACCAAACCCACCCTGCTGAAGAAAGAAGGGGTCTGTGGTGGGGCAGAGAGTCAGCTAAAGCTAGAAGAACAAGGATGCTGGCAGAGAGCAGGATGAAGGAGCATCGCTGCACCTCTGCTGGCTTTGAAGCTGCCTTTTCCACACGGATTCTTCATCCTGGTGCTCAGGATGGAGGAACAAGGATGAAAACCAAGAACAGGTCCTGGTTTCCATCTGGTGACACGAGTTCTTTTCTCTGGTGGGTTCCTGCTTAGGTACAAACTGGACGGGAGTCCCTTCATCCAGTGTCGGCTCAAGGGGAACGACGTTGAGTGGAGCCAACCGCCAGCTTGCCGATGTAAGGCCAAAGCAGCCTGATGTAGACCCCACTCCAGTATGTCCCAGCAGCCAGTCCAACCCCCTGCCTCGTGCCCTGGTGAGGCAGAGCTGCCGGCAGCTGATGAGACACAGCATCAGGAGCTCTGGTCCCACCAGGTTTTTCCCAGGGTTTAAGGTTCTGCTCAAAGGGATGGGATGAGAATTGGAGGAGCTGGGACTCCAGGACTGACTGTCTGCTGATTTCTTTGGTGACCACTGGAGTGAAAGAAAAATGGGCCAGCAGGAGCAATTGAGAGAGGAAAGAGATGGCTCTGTGCAGCTGCCTTGGAGGAGGCTGGAGTGAGGCTGCTGCTGGGATCTTCTCCCAGATTCCTAATGGTAGGACAAGGGGAAACAGTCTCCAGTTGTGTCGGGGGAGGTTTAGTTTGGATCTTAGGAAGAAGCTCTTCACTGAGAGAGTGGTTGGGCTCTGGGACGGGCTGCCCAGGGAGGTGGTGGGGTCCCCATCCCTGGAGGGGTTTAAGAACCAAGTAGCTAGAACCCTTCAGGCTGTGGTCTAGGGCTTAGGGAGCTGCTGGGCTGAGGGCTGGGCTTGCTGATCCTGGGGGTGCTTCCCAGCCCCAACGATCCTGTAATGTAGAGACAAGACAGAGCTCGTTCCCCATCCGCAGTCGTCCCTGAGGGTCTGGTCTAGCAGAAGCCTCAAGAACCCACTTCCATTTCCATGGTTTTTCCACGTTACAGATATAATGTGACTGGGGCAGTGCAGAGTCTGGCAGCTGGGCAAGAACAACCCCAGGGACCAGGATGGGGGGGGGACTGAGCTGTTGGACAGCAGTGGAGGAGAAAGGGGGTGCTGGTGGCCAGCAGGATGGCCAGGAGCCAGCAACGAGCCCTGGAGGCCAAGAATGCCACTGGCATCCTGGGGTGGATCAGAAGTGGGATAGTTAGCAGATCCAAAGATGTTCTCCTTCCCCTCTGCTCTGTGCTGGANTACTAATTGATGAATCATTTATATAATTAATAGTATTAATAAATTAAAAGTCAATATTTAATACTAGTATTAGGTTCATAGAATCATAGATTCATCCGAAATCCCTATTACTAAATAGAATTAACTATTACTACATTAGATATTGCTATTTACTATTAATAAATATTAACTGTTCTATGCATTTATAGTCTATATATGTATGTAATAGTTGATATTAGATATTTGTATAGAAGTGTATGTGTATAGAAATTCTGTGTTTACCCAGAAATATAGATAGAAATGGATTTATATGTTGTTTTCTGTTCTATTCTATTTACTTCTCCACATTGTAAGTTTTCAGCCTGAACTGTTGGGTCCCCTCTCCTGCAGGAATCACCTGCTCCTCGCCCCCGGCAATTAGCCACGGGAAACACGACGGAGGAGCTGTGGATCGTTTTGCCTTTAACTCCTCCGTGACTTACAGCTGCGACGCTGGCTACCGGCTCGTTGGCCACCGGAGCATCCGCTGCACGAGCACGGAGAGAGCGGACGGAGTCTGGAGCGGAGCCGCTCCCCAGTGCAGAGGTGGTTCCCTCGGGGTTGGGGTGTCGCTCGCTGCGGGGCCGTCGAGGCGAAGCTGCTCTTCTGAGGAGCGGGGAGCGCCCCGGGGAGGAAGGGCTGGTGGGTCTGCGTGGGGGCTCGGGGCGATACCGCCCTCGGTGCCCCGGAGGAGCGCACGGCCGTCGGGCTCGGAGCTCGGGGAGCGCAGAGCCGCCCTCCTCCCCGCGCCGAGCCCCGCGCGTCCCCCTCTGCCGCATCGCTGAGGAAAAGCCGCCAGACTGACCGCACCCGGTGATTTTGCTGTCTCAGACCCCCACGGCAACGGCATCCGGGCACCCGAGAAGGCTTCCACGCGGGAAAAGAAGCTCAGCCTTTACAAGAAGTCGCTCCAAAGCACCAACTCCTTCTCCCATCCTTTCTCCAAGACACCAGGTCGGTCCCGGAGGCTCATCCGAAGCCCAGGAGAGCTCACGGATGGGACTCGCTGGTCGCTCACAGTCCTGGAGCTTTAACACTCCCCCGTTTCCCTTCAGTGCCAAGAGGCTGCACAGCCCCAGCACGGAGGTTTATTGTCCCTCTGTACAAATCCCAAACCTACTACTTGCCCGGGATCAGCCGAGGGTCCGCGTGTCCCCCGAAGCACATGGGGGTCTCCGGCTGCTTTGGGAAGCTCAGACGCTCTGAAGTCGCCTCATTCTGTGCACGTGAGTGACTCCTCTGCCTCTTGTTTCCACCTCCTCTACATTTCCTCCATGGAGTTTCTGCTACCCAGTGGCTCAAAGCTCAGGTTCAGCTGCCCCGACCTCCTTCGCTTTGAAAGCTTCCCAGTCCGGAGCTGGTTAAAGGGTTTGGAACCCTTGTTGGGTGAGGAAGGGCTGAGGGAGCTGGGGCTGTTTAGCCTGGAGAAGAGACTGAGGGGAGACCTTGCTCTCTACAGCTGCTTGAAAGGAGGTTGTACAGAGGCAGGGGGTCACTCTGCTCTCCCTAGAGGTCAAGGAAAACAACCAGGAGAGGTTCAGGTTGGATTTCATCGAATCATAGATTCATTAGGGATGGGAAGGGACCTCAAAAGATCACCCAGTCCCATCCTCCTGCCACAGCAGGATCCCCCAGATCCACTCACACAGGAACAGCCCAGGAGGGTTTGAAATGTCTCCAGAGAAGGAGACTCCACAACCCCCCTGGGCAGCCCCTGCCAGGGCTCTGGCACCCTCCCTGGGAAGAAGTCCCTTCTGATATTTATATGGAACCTCTTCCCCAAAACGGCTGCCAGGCACTGGACCAGCTGCCCAGGGAGGGAGTTGGGTCCCCATCCCTGGAGGTGTTGAAGAGAAGGGTAGATGTTGAGTTGGGGAACAGGGTTTAGTGGTGCTGATAGGGTTGGGAAGAGGTTGGACTCGTTGATCCTGAAGGTCTCTTCCANGACAGGACAAGGGGCAGTGGGTGTGAGCTGGAGCAGAGGAGGTTCCCCATCAGTGTGAGAAGGACCTTGTTGGCAGTGAGGGTGGCAGAGCCCTGGCAGGGTGATTGGACTGGATGGTCTTTCGAGGTCCATTCCAATCCCTAATGAATCTATGACTATTAATGAATAATAAATATCAATAATTAATAAATTAATTATTAGTTATAATAGAGTAAATATTAATCGATTAGTCAATATATTATAAAACAATACATTAATATAATCAATATATTAATTAATATGATAGTATACTAAATAT
>VXBP01005924.1:76000-91947 GCA_013400115.1 Rhinopomastus cyanomelas | reverse complement strand
CCTCCCCGCGCCGAGCCCCGCGCGTCCCCCTCTGCCGCATCGCTGAGGAAAAGCCGCCAGACTGACCGCACCCGGTGATTTTGCTGTCTCAGACCCCCACGGCAACGGCATCCGGGCACCCGAGAAGGCTTCCACGCGGGAAAAGAAGCTCAGCCTTTACAAGAAGTCGCTCCAAAGCACCAACTCCTTCTCCCATCCTTTCTCCAAGACACCAGGTCGGTCCCGGAGGCTCATCCGAAGCCCAGGAGAGCTCACGGATGGGACTCGCTGGTCGCTCACAGTCCTGGAGCTTTAACACTCCCCCGTTTCCCTTCAGTGCCAAGAGGCTGCACAGCCCCAGCACGGAGGTTTATTGTCCCTCTGTACAAATCCCAAACCTACTACTTGCCCGGGATCAGCCGAGGGTCCGCGTGTCCCCCGAAGCACATGGGGGTCTCCGGCTGCTTTGGGAAGCTCAGACGCTCTGAAGTCGCCTCATTCTGTGCATGTGAGTGACTCCTCTGCCTCTTGTTTCCACCTCCTCTACATTTCCTCCATGGAGTTTCTGCTACCCAGTGGCTCAAAGCTCAGGTTCAGCTGCCCCGACCTCCTTCGCTTTGAAAGCTTCCCAGTCCGGAGCTGGTTAAAGGGTTTGGAACCCTTGTTGGGTGAGGAAGGGCTGAGGGAGCTGGGGCTGTTTAGCCTGGAGAAGAGACTGAGGGGAGACCTTGCTCTCTACAGCTGCCTGAAAGGAGGTTGTACAGAGGCAGGGGGTCACTCTGCTCTCCCTAGAGGTCAAGGAAAACAACCAGGAGAGGTTCAGGTTGGATTTCATCGAATCATAGATTCATTAGGGATGGGAAGGGACCTCAAAAGATCACCCAGTCCCATCCTCCTGCCACAGCAGGATCCCCCAGATCCACTCACACAGGAACAGCCCAGGAGGGTTTGAAATGTCTCCAGAGAAGGAGACTCCACAACCCCCCTGGGCAGCCCCTGCCAGGGCTCTGGCACCCTCCCTGGGAAGAAGTCCCTTCTGATATTTATATGGAACCTCTTCCCCAAAACGGCTGCCAGGCACTGGACCAGCTGCCCAGGGAGGGAGTTGGGTCCCCATCCCTGGAGGTGTTGAAGAGAAGGGTAGATGTTGAGTTGGGGAACAGGGTTTAGTGGTGCTGATAGGGTTGGGAAGAGGTTGGACTCGTTGATCCTGAAGGTCTCTTCCAGCCCAAACTGTTCTGTGGGTCTGTGATTCTTTCCTTGCCCCCCCATCACTGCACTTTTGCTTCAGCTGATCCTCTGCCAGAGAGAACTTTGCACCTTGTAGCCACCAGAGCTCTGGGACCCAAAGATCTTAAAGACCTTTTCCAACCCGAAGAGCTCTGTCATTCTGTGACTTCAGCCTTTGCTCCAGCGGTGGGAGCCACCACACTAACCCTGACCTTGTTCCATCCCAGAGAGGTCGAGGGCAGCCAGGAGAAGCTGGACGTGGCAGAAGTGCTGCTACAACAGGTTCCCCTCCCGCTGCAAAGGATAGTCCCACACAAAACAAAGGTGAGTGTCTCGGACCTGGGCGGGTGGGAAGCAAAAGCAGGACGTTTTAAGCATTAAATGTGGGAAGTGCCTGGAGAGATCCCTCTGGGGCTGCTTCTGTTTGTTTGTGATGGGTCTGTTCTCCTCCAGTGACACCACTGAGACACCCTGGGAGGAGGAATTTGCACTGTCCTGGTTGCAGACAAGAAGCACATTAAATACAGTCTGGATGCGTGAGGTGTGTCTTTGGCAGATCCCTATTAAATCTATCGTATGGGCCCTGGTGGCCAAGAGGCCACNTGTGTCAGGGGGCTGGGAGATCTCTCGAGGTCTCTTCTAGTCCCTGATGTTCTGTGATCCTGTGATACTTCCTACACCAACACATCAATACAAAAATAGCACCAGAACATAAAGCATGAGGAGCCTTCCAGCTGTCCTGTCCCTCAGGTGTCCCGTGTTGGGGTCAGACCTGTTGCTGACTGGATGATCTTTGCAGGCCCCCTCCACTCCCCAATGTTCTCTGGTTCTATGACTCCCCCACTGCTCTTTGAACATGAAGATCAGGTCTCCCACAAAACGTGTGGGTTTGTTAACATGGATGTTCCAAGAAACTGATAGAACATTCCTTATCAGTTGGCTGGTTCCCATCTCTCCTGCCATCAGGGCTGTTCTCTCTTCCTCCTGTTTCCTCCTGTCATCCCAAATCCAGTTGCCAGCTGCTTCTGGTGCTGGGGATGGGAAGCAGCAGTTTCTCAGGACCCCCCCAGGGCTTCCTGCAGAATCTCTGGTGTAGCCCAGCTGCACCACAACCCCTTCACTCAGTGTTTCCACAGCCCCGGGTTTCCTGGACCTGCTGCCACAACAACCACCACAAACACAGATGTGACTGGGCTGGGCTGGGCTGCTCCTTCTCTCACCAGGAATTTCTGGCTGCTGGCAGCAGAACTCTGACGTCCCCGTCTTGTGGAACCCTGAGCTCATTGCCTTGAGGGATCCCTGCTGCACAGGCTGAGCTGAGCGTGGAGCTCTGCAGCTGCAGGGCTGGAAGCACTTTCTCTGGGATCAGATGGAAGTCCCTGGCCCTTTGTGTTCAGGGCTGGGGATCTGCAGGAATCACACAGTCATAGAACCTGCCGGGTTGGAAGGGACCTCTCAAGGCTGTCTAGTCCAACCCCTCTTCCTTGGGCATCTTCAACTAGAGTGGGTTGCTTAGGGCCCCATCCAACCTGAGCCTCCCCGGCACAGCCTGACCCCAGTTCCTCTGGTCCTACCACCAGTCGCTAGGGAGAAGAGGACGACCCCTGCCTCACTCTAACCTCTAGGCAGAGCAGGGATCAGCCCCAGGGCAGCTGGGGCAGCTGTGGGTGATGCCCCAGGCAGCTGGGGGAGCTGTGGGTGATGCCCCAGGCAGCTGGGGGAGCTGTGGTGATGCCCCAGGCAGCTGGGGCAGCTGTGGATGATGCTCCAGGCTGCTGGGGGAGCTGTGGGTGATGCCCCAGGCTGCTGCCTGGCTCAGGAGTGGTGGAACAGGGCAGGGAGCTGAGGGTGGGTTTCTGTGGAGACCCGAGAGCGGCGCTGGCAGCTCAACCCCTGGTTTTACTGGCTGGGTTTCCTGGAAACCTCCCATCGTTCCAGCCTGAGCCTGGCAGCGCAGGCACCCGGAGCAGCAGGGTCAGGCTCCCTTCTGCACAGGGGCTTTCCCTTCCTCCATCACCATCTGCTTGGCCCGATCTCTGCAGCTCGGGGAGGGCTGTGGAAGGGAGATAAGGACCTCGAGCCTGCACTCTCCTTGTTATCACCAGACTCAGCTGCTGGGGCAGCTCCTGCCCGCAGATTTCAGCGCTCAGTCGGTTACTGGATGACACGGGACAGCACCCGCGGCTGCCTGAGGGATGGGTTGGTCTGAGCCCGATGCTCCGGGCAGATCCAGATGTCTCCTCTCCCTCTGGCCCCAGGGGTTAAGCTGAGCTCTGGCTGCGGGGGGATTTCAGAGTCGAACCTTGCAGCAGCTGGTCTGTCTGATGGACGCAGGGACCCGGCCGCTCCCTGAGGAGCTCGACCTTGCGGGGAGCCTTTGCCAAGCCCTTCTCAAAACACCTCTCCGTGCCAGGCTGAGGTCAGCACCTCAAGCCTCTGCGAGAGAATTCCCCGACTTTTAAAGCCCTTTGTCTTCCTGTCAGCAACTTCTTTCAGCAGCTGCCCCTCCCAGTTCAGAACTGGAGTGACCAGTGAGCTCTGAGGATTGTGCTGGGAAGGGAAATGGGGAAAAAATAAAATCCCACGTAACTTGGAGCTTTGTGGTGGAAACTTCCCTGTTTCCTGGATAACAAGGACAGGGGGAAGGCAGGAAGGAGCAGGCAGGCTGCTGCGGGCTGCCCTTTCCTCACGCTGGGGTGACGCTCGGTCCTTGACTGGCGGCGCTGCTCAGGGAATGGGACGGGGCAGCAAATATAGCCCTGACCTTTCCCTGGGCTCCTCCCGCAGCCCAGCGGGCAGGATCCCAGAGCAGCTCTGGTTTCCCATCACGGAGAGCCAAGGGCCAGCGGCTCCTGTGCCTGGCCGAGCACCTGCGGGGCTGGTTCAGGGGGTTTGGTGGTTAACTGGGAGAGTCGCAGTGGAGGTGCTGGTGTCCCGCTGCCTCGTTCGAAGGGAGGGGGTCAACAGAGGGGCTGGGTTCAGCCCTCTGGTCTCCTGTGCACCCCTCGGGCTGGAGGAACACCCCATCCTCCCCTCTCCTCATGGATGTCTGCTCCTAGGGACGGGCAGGTGATGTTTTGGGGGACCTTGGTTGGGGTCGGTGCCCCCCAGCCCGGCCCCGACGCTGTCAGAGAGGGATGAAGGCTCCGATGAAGTCCCACAGGCAGCAGACGGGGCAGTCGGGACCGTCCCCACCCCTGTAGGGTTCAGAGCTGGCAGAACCCACCCACACGCTGCCCTTTTTCTCTCGTGGCTTCTCTTTCCCTTTGGCGTTCGATCCCTTTGGAGGAAGCACTGGTTTTACTGGGAGGTGCGGGAGAAACGCCTGAGACAGCGGGTTCCCCATACTGGGGGCACTGGGCGGAGTCCCGGGCGGGGCTCGGGGCCGGGCGGGGCTCGAGGTTGTCGGGGCTTCGTCGCCCGACCCGCTCCCGGGCTGATCCCGGTCTGGTCCCGGTGCCGGTCCCGCAGCAGCGATGGGGTCCGGGAGAGCCCGATGGCTCCTGCCCGCGGTGCTGCTGCTGCCCCTGGTGTGGGGTGAGTTGTGGGGGGTAAAGGGATTGGGGGGGGTGTAAGTATGGGGGGATATAGGGAATATAGGGGAGATCCATGGGGGATGAAAGGAATAGGGGGGGTCAGTCTTGGGGATAAAAGGAATTGGGGGGGAGGCTGAGCCCGTGGGGTATGAAGGGTTGGGGTGGGTGACTCCAGTCCCCTTGGGGGGGTGACCCCAGTCCCCCTGGGGTGGGTGATCCCTGTCCCCCTGGATGGGTGATCTCAGCACCCCTGGGTGGGTGATGAGCCCCACACATGTACGAGTGCTCCGTGTGCTCTGCTGGGTGTATGAGCTGCTCCTTCCCTACCTGTGCATCCGCACTGTGCCCAGGGAGCTCTACCGGCAGCCCCACTCAATGCCTCTCTCATGGCCACCTGGCAACTGCCAGATGCTCTCTATTAGCCCATTGTCCATCTAGAGGAAAAGGAATAAGAGAGAGAAAGACTTAGGGACTGGGAAGCAGCCCCTCCCAGCCCAGCTCGCTGCCTGCTTCTCCAGACCAAAAGCCTTTCTGCATCCCGGCCCCTGGCAGCGGCTGTGAACCCTCCGTGTTATCATCAGCAGACGCAGCCCCGGGCTGCACAAACACGCCCTTGGCCGCAGAGAGCTGCGGGGAGCAGAGCCTGAGCTGAAAGTAAAACCACCGAACGCAACCAGCCCTGTCCTGACCCACAGGTGACTGCGGGCCGCTGCCGGCTGTAAACCACGCGGAGCCCCCCGCGGACACCGAGGGTCGGGGGAGCTTCCCCGTGGGCTTCAGGGTCACGTACAGATGCCGCCCGGGCTACGTCAAGCGGCCACAGCGCTCGGACACCACCCAGTGCCTGGCGAACTCCCAGTGGTCCAACATCCCCGAGTTCTGCGGCCGTAAGTGTCTCGCCCTCCCCTCGTTGCTCAGCGCCGGGTGATGCTTGAGAAAACACTTCTGGCCGCAGCAACCGCTGTCGCAAGGGTTTCCCCCCCCCGGAAGGGACTCACGATGGTGATGGGGTTGCTGGGCAGAGGATCCCCCGCTGCTGCTTCTTGCTGGCTCAGCTGGGTCCGGCCGAGCCCGGTGCTGCTGCCTGTGAGTCACTGAAACCAGAGCCGGGGGTTGGGGAGCGGGGGGAGCAGAGGGGCAGCACCGGGGTGGGGAAGAGACTGTCGCAAGGGGGAAGGTTCCGCCGTCGGGGTTGGGAAACCTCCGCGCCGAGAAGTGGCTGCGCTGCCCCACCTCAAACACTCCATCGATGGAAGGGAGCGGGTGACCTTGTGAATGACTGAGAGAGGGCCAATTTTAACCCTTAAAAATACCCTTTCCAGCCGATAATGACTGGACAAGGGGCAGCGGGTGTGAGCTGGAGCAGAGGAGGTTCCCCATCAGTGTGAGAAGGACCTTGTTCCCAGGGAGGGTGGCAGAGCCCTGGCAGGGGCTGCCCGGGGGGGTTGTGGAGTCTCCTTCTCTGGAGAGGTTTCAGATACTCCTGGGCTGTTCCTGTGCAAGTGGATCTGGGGGATGCTGCTGTGGCAGGGGGGACTGGACTGGATGGTCTTTCAAGGTCCCTTCCAGTCCTTGATGCTCTGTTAATCCAGCATCACAGACTATTTGGGATTGGAAGGGACCAATCATCTAGTCCAACCTCCTTGCCAGAGCAGGATCCCCTGGACCAAGTCACCCAGGGATGTTTCTGATAACAGACTTCACCTGATCCTACTATCACTGAATCGTTGGGGTTGGAAGGGACCACAATGATCATCCAGTTCCAACCTTCCTACAAGTCTTTGTGGCATCGCTATGTTCAGAGAGGCCCACGTGTCACCTCTTGGCTTGATGTTCACACACAGTTGGAGGCAAAAGGCTGTCACTTTGGCTCTGAATCACACACAGAGCACTAGGGACTGGAAGGGACCTCCAAAGATCACCCAGGCCAACCCCCTGCCACAGCAGGATCCCCTAGATCCAGTCACACAGGAACAGCCCAGGTGGGTTTGACACGTGTCCAGAGAAGGAGACTCCACAGCCCCTCTGGGCAGCCCCTGCCGGGGCTCTGCCACCCTCCCTGGGAACAAGGTCCTTCTCACACTGATGGGGAACCTCCTCTGCTCCAGCTCACACCCGCTGCCCCTTGTCCTGTCACTGGGTGCCCCTGAGCAGAGCCTGGCTCCATCCACCTGCACCCACCGTTCCCTGCAGTGAACCCCCTGCCGGTCTCCCCCGTCCCCAGGCAGCTGCCCCAGCCCCCGCCACGTTCTCTTCGCTAAAATCTCCCCGGAAGACGAAAGGCAGAACTTCTACGCCGTCAACTTCACGGTGACGTACCACTGCCGCCCGGGCTTCGAGCGCAGCGCGGAGCAGCTCCCCACCAGCACTTGCCTGGAGGATCTGACGTGGTCTGAGGTCCCCGAGCTGTGCCGCAGTGAGTGTCTCTGCTCCGTCTCCCCCGACGCCGCAGCGCTGGGTTCTCGGAGCCCCCTCTGAGCTGGGCTTTGGGGGGTCTGTTTGGAGTGAGGTGCTCACCGGGCACCCAGGGTGACATTGCCAAGGACTCTCTCGGGGAGCCTTCGCTGTCCTCGGAGTGGCCTGAGGACCACCTCACTCCTCCTTCAGGGCGATCTTGCGGCGTTCCAGCAGACCCAGCACACGGCAGAGTCATCCCCAGCGGCGACCTGTTCGGTGCCAAAGCCCAGGTGCTGTGTGACCGCGGGTGAGCGCAAGGGCAGCCGCCTCCCAGGCGCTGCTGGGCCAGCTGGGACCAAGGGCTCTGCCAGCTGAGCCCTGGGCACCTCTGTGGGTCCTGAGCTCGGGCTGAGCAGCTGATGTCCCTGTGCCCGCAGGTACTTCTTAAAGGGAGCAGCCTCCATCACCTGTTTTCTGAGCGGGGACGGCGTCGCCTGGACTCCACTCCCAGTTTGTCAGGGTAAGTGGGGTTGTCCAGCTCCTCGCTGGAAGAACCCAGCACTCCAGCTCAGAAGCACTGGATCCTGTGCTGATCTCATTAAACAAAGTCAGGTGGGTTGTCCTGGTTGTGGGCACAGGATGGGAGCCTGGGGGGCACCTGAAGGAGCTGTGTGCTGAGAGCCAACCAGTGCTCCCATTTCAGCCCCTGCTCCTGTGACTGGTGCAGCTCAACCCCTTGGGTTCTCCTCTCTTGTTGCTGTGGAGAAGAGCATCCCAGGGGTCACCTCCTGAGCCCCTTCCTTGTTCTCCCCCAGCTGTAGCTTGTCCTCCACCCCCGGCTATTCCCAACGGGAAGCACAACGGCAGCTCCACGGGGCAGCTCCACTACAGCTCCGCCGTGTCCTACCTGTGTGACCCTGGCCTCCAGCTGGTGGGAAACCAAGTCCTGCTCTGTACAACGGAGAACGGGGTCGATGGTGTCTGGAGCGGGGCCCCTCCTGAGTGCAGGGGTGAGCAGTGCTGGATGCTTGTCCTGTTCATACAGTCTCAGACTGGGTTGGGCTGGATGGGACCTCAGAGCTTCCCCAGTGCCGACCCCCTGCCAGGGGCAGCGACACCTCTCACCACACCAGGTCACCCACAGCCCCATCAACCTGCCCTTGAGAAGCTCTTGAGTGGTTTTTCTTGAGGTGCTGTTGATCAGCCCCAATTCCCATCTCTCAGAACGGACCCCAGTGTGGACAGGGGTCCCTTAGGGTCTCATCTCCAGGAAGCAGCATCTCCTTCCAGTGCAGCCCTGGCAGGGGCTGCCCAGGGGTTGTGGAGTCTCCTTCTCTGGAGACATTTCAAACCCACCTGGGCTGTTCCTGTGTCACTGGATCCAGGGGATCCTGCTGTGTCAGGGGGATTGCACTGGGTGATCTCTCAAGGTCCCTTCCAGTCCCTAATGACTGGATCTAGGGGATCCTGCTGTGTCAGGGGGATTGGACTGGGTGATCTCTCGAGGTCCCTTCCCATCCCTAACGTTCCATGAGTCTGTGATCCTTTAACCACACAAGTGTTTCTCCTGCTTTCCTCTCCCAGTCAGCACCACAGCAGCGACAAACCTGTCTGAGCCCTCAAGAGAGAAGACAGCAGAGAATCCCTACTGGCTGGGTAAGAGCTCAGGAGGGATGTTTGCTGGTGGAATCCTCCCTCTGTGGAGCCCAGCATCTCAGGAGCAACCACCACCGTCACCTGGGCTGTGCTTGGGTGTTGCTGAGGGTGGAGGGAGCCTGGAGCTGCACGCCTGAGCTCCATCAGTGGGGAGAGGCAGAGGGAGGCTCTCCAGGTGTTGGAGCACTTCATGACAGCTTGGTCTGCAGCACTTGTCCTCTCCCCAGAGCTGTGGTCATCCGGGTCTGAATAGTTTTGGTCTGAGGGGGTAGAGTGAGGAGCTTCCCCCTTCCAGCTGCAGGTTTTAACATCACTTCCATCTGCTTTCCCAGCAGGTGTCCTCATCCCTGCCTGTGTTGGTAAGTTGGTTAATGTTGGGGAAACCCTCTTTCCTAACCCCAAACTGCCACTTGCTGCTAAACACCTGGAGTTGTCCTCGTTAATCTTTATAAATAAGGAAGGGGCTGGTATCAGGAGGATGGAGCCAGGTTCTTCTCCCTGCTGAGGAAAGCCTGAGGGAGCTGGGGCTCTGGAGCTGGGAAAAAGGAGCCTGAGGGGTGACCCCATGGATGTTGATCAAAATGTGAAGGGTGGGTGTGAGGAGGATGGAGCCAGGCTCTGCTCAGGGGCACCCAGTGACAGGACAAGGGGCAGTGGGTGTGAGCTGGAACAGAGGAGGTTCCCCATCAGTGTGAGAAGGACCTTGTTCCCAGGGAGGGTGGCAGAGCCCTGGCAGGGGCTGCCCAGGGGGTTGTGGGGTCTCCTTCTCTGGAGACATTTCAAACCCACCTGGGCTGTTCCTGTGTGACTGGATCTAGGGGGTCCTGCTGTGCTGGAGGGATTGGACTGGGTGATCCTTTGAGGTCCCTTCCAGTCCCTGATGCCCTGTGATTCTGGGATCCAGCAGTGACTCTAACGAAGAGAATCAGCAGGTTGTGCCTGCAGTGGGTGAGGATCAGCCCCTGGACAGGTTCCTTGAGGCACCACAGGGCCCTGAGCTGTTTATTCACTGCTGCTTCTTGTCGTGTTTTTCATTTACCCTTCTGTGTCTCCTAGTTCCCCCAGTAGTCCTGGGAATTCTAGCTGGGATCATCCTGAGGTGGAAGGACAAGAAGAAACAGTAAGTGAGCCTGGGTTCCCCTTCCCAGATCACAGCTTTCCCTGAGGAGAACTGGAGGAGTAATGGGCACCAGTGCCCATTTGCCACCCACAGAGGTCTTTGCTTGTTGCTGAGTTGCTCCTTGTCCCATGGATGTGGTCCCTTCTGTCTCCTCAGCTCTTACAACACTCACTTAGAAAAGCACCAGATGGAAGGAAGGGACCCACCAGTGCACCCCAAGATGATGAAGGGTGAGCAGCAGCCCATCAGGCCATGGAATTCCTATTTTTGGTAGGTTTGCTGCTTCCTCTGCCCAAAGCTGGTGCCACCCTTCTGGCTGTGGGCAGGATGGGGCAAGGGGGGGTGGGTTCCAGCTCAAAGAGGGGAGATTGAGGTGAGATCTGAGGCAGAAATCCCTCCCTGGGATGGGGCTGAGGCCCTGGAACAGGCTGCCCAGGGAGGCTGTGGCTGCTCCATCACCCCTGGCAGTGTCCAAGGGCCGGTTGGATGGGGCTGTGGGCACCCTGCTCTGGTGAGAGGTGTTGTTGGCAGGGGGTTGGTGCTTGGGGAGCCCTGAGCTCCCTCCCAACCCAGCCTGTGACTCTGTGATGCCATTTCTACCTTTGAACCTGTCTCTGTGTGACCCTGCTGTTACCTTCTAGCCAGCACCTCCATCTGCAGGACTGGTGGCTGCTTCACAGGAGGGCTTGGTGGCCACTGGCTGCTGTCAGGGCTTGGCAGGAGGGACTGCCCCCTCTTTCTCTCACCCACAGCCACACGACGAGCTGCCACGTGTGCCCCACGTGTGAGGAGCGGCTGCACAGTGCCCTGGCCCCCAGCACCGAGCCCGAGCCCCCTGGCTGTGCTGCCTGTGAGTGGTGGCTGAGCGCCCAGCCCGGCGCAGATCGCACCTACTCGGTCCCCAGCATCGGGGACAGCTGCAGCCCCACGTGGACGAGGTACCGTGGCTGCTGCTGGGGCCGTGTGAAGCAAACTGTGGGGAAGGGGTAGTTCTGGTGGGTGAGGAACCACCTATGCCCACCTAGAGCAGGATTTGCCATCTGGGCTCACTTGGTGCCTTCAAAATCACGTTCGGCCACAGGAAGTCTTTGCTCTTTAGAAGAGCTTGAGGAACTGGCTATTTTGACGATGATGGAGATGGGCTGATGGAGACCCCATCCCTGCAGCCATCCAAGGTCAGGCTGGATGGGGCTGATGGAGACCCCATCCCCAGAGCCATCCAAGGTCAGGCTGGCTGGGACTCTGGGCAACCTGGTTTGGGGGGTGCTGTCCCTGCTTGGTGTAGGGGGAATGGACTGGGTGCCCTTCAGAGGTCCCTTCCAACCTTGTGATTCTAGGATTCTAAGAAACAGATTCCGTAGTGCAGGAGTCACTCTGGCAAAGCCTTTGGGTGGATCCAGCTCATCTTCTCCCCACCTCTCTGCCTCCAGCTCTCCTGCCAAAGCTGTTGATGTGCTGAGAGTTGAAGGCACAGAAGCTGTTCCAGAGCAGAGCGAGTCAGAGCAGCCCGTGGACCACAAGAGGTCTGTCTCCTGTTTTCTGCTTCAGAACACACAGACACCCCAGTGGGCTTCAACAAAATCCACTCCAGGGCAGAGCCACATCTGTTCCAGTAGAACACAAGGGAGTTGAGCACCTCCTGGTTATTCCCCCCTCTTCCCTGTCGGGATGCTCTGCTGAGTGCTCCAGCGCTGCGCTGCCCTTGGAACAACCTCCTCGCTGTGAGGGTGGGCGGTTGGGGTCTGGCTGGAAGCAGAGCAGGGGTCTGTGAAGCAGTGACTTTCAGAAGGGACAAAGAAGCTTCTAGCCAGGGGAGGGAGGTCTGTGGCAGAGCCAGCTGCAGGTTTCCCTCCCATCTGGGGTCAGCTCCTCTAGCTGGAGGTCACGTTCTGAGTCCCCCTCATCGGTGCTTCTCTGCAGCCACCACGTCTGTCCCGTCTGCGAGGGCTGGCTACGTGCCCACCTTGGCCAGAGCAGCAGCCGTCCGGTGGCACCTGGAGGACAAGACCAGGGGTGAGCAGGGGGCAAGAGCATCCCCAAAGCTGGGAGTCTGAGGCTTCACTGAGGACAAACCGCTGCTGGACGGGGGTAGATGCTGGTTCTGCGCTCTCACGGCTCCTGCTTGCGAGCAGAGCTCGGGGAAACTGGTGGGAGGTTTGTTTGGACAACGTTCCCTCTGGTGGCTTTTTCCTGTTAGTTTTGTTAAAGAAGTTTGTTGTCCCTCTGTTTCCCCACAGCAGAGTCCCAGGCATCAAACCTTAGAGCAGCAGCTTATCCAGCAGAGGGGAAAACGGCTCGAGCTGGCTGCACCCAGAGAGGGACCCTGAGCTCAGAGGTCCCTGGGCTTTGAAAGTCAAAGTTCTCCCTCTTTCATGCAAAAGTTCAGCCCAATAGTAACTGTGGGGTCTGGGGTCTCGTTTATCATAGGATCCAGTCTTGGGTCCTTTTGTCTTGAAGGTAGATCTTCTGCTGAGGGATGTGGCCACCTCATTTCTCATGGGGCTCAGCAGCCTCAGGCCTCTTGTCGTGTAACTTCAGTTCAGCACAAACTCCACAGGAGCTTCTCCCAGGCTGTAGCAAGTCCTTCTGTCTCTCTCCACAGCCCACAGGGTCCCGTCTGCCCTCGCTGCACCGACCGCCTGCACCTCTCCCTTGTCCACAGCGACACAGCGAGCTGCCCCGTGTGTCCCCTGGCTGGAGAGGGGGCCCCAGCTCACCTGGTCCCCCAGCGCACCCCCAGCTGCCACGTCTGCCCGGTCTGTGCGGTGCCCACCCACATCCACCTGTGCCAGGCCCCCGACGGTAGGGACCTGCCTGGGGGGCATCCAGAGCATCCTTTGGGTCACCAGGGCTGGGGTGGGGCTGCAAAGGTCCTGCCTCCCACAGCTGAGGGGCTGCAGCAGGCAGTGTCCAAGGGCAGGTTGGATGGGGCTGTGGGCACCCTGCTCTGGGGAGAGGTGTCACTGCCCCTGGCAGGGGGTTGGCATTGAGGGAGCTCTAACTGCCCCCAATTAACTTCTGGTTTCCCCGTTGCAGGGTAACAGCCAGAGGCTGCAGCATCCTTGGCAGAGAGAAGAGAGACTTCCACACTAACTCCTGACCTCATCAGGGGCCAGCTTCAAAGTGCAATAGGGCCACCTCCAGTGTCTGACTTCACCATGGAGATGCAGCACCCAAGGGACTGCAAAGGCAGCCCTGGGCTGGTTGGGCACCTCCTGATTATTGGGTTGGTTTAAAATGAGGAGAAACGTTTCTGCAGCTCGTCAAGGATTTAGGAATCACAGACTAATTCAGGCTGGAAAAGACCCCCCAGGATCAGCGAGTCCAACCGTCAACCCTGCTCTACAAGGTCACCTCTAAACCAGATCCACCAGCACCACATCCAAGCGACTTTGAAACTCATCCAGAGATGAGGACTCAACCTCCACCCTGGGCAGCCCATTCCAGGGCCTGACCACTCTCTCCAGGAAGAATCTCTTCCTAATGGCCAGTCTGACCCTCCCCTGCTGGAGCTGGAAGCCCTTCCCTCTGCTCCTGTCACTGATGACCTGTGAGCAGAGCCCAGCACCAGCATCTCTGCAGGGTCCTTTCAGACAGTTGTAGAGAGCGATGAGGTCTCCCCTCAGCCTCCTCTTCCTCCAACTAACCAGCCCCAGCTCTCTCCATCTCTCAGTCCCATCAGATTGACTCTCCAGGCCCTTCTCCTGCTCCGTTGCCCTCCTCTGCCCTCGCTCCTGCCCCTTGATATCTCCCTTGTCCTGAGGTGCCCAAACTGGCCTCAGTCCTCAAGGTGCAGCCTCCCCAGTGCTGAGTACAAAACGTTTCTTCCCACCAGGAAAAGGATCTCATGAGGACCAGAGGGTCCAAACCTCTGCAAGATTCACCTGTATTTTTTAAATGACTATCTTCTCCAGATGTTCCCTCGCTGGTGTCCAGGCACAAGCAAGGAGGTGGCAGGATCTGCAGTCAAACTGTTGTGTAAATAAAAGGGATGGGAAATGAGTTGGGCTGGGTCTCCTGGCTGGGGACTGGGGGTGACTTTCATGTTTACTCATATGAAACCCCAGTATTAATCTGCAATAGCAGGGGCTGGGATTGGGGTTGTGTTTCTTACCTCCCAGAGTCACAGGATGTTCCTGGTTGGACCTCCCAGGTCATGGAGTCCGACCGCAGACAACCACACGCCCTGGTCAGACACCAGGACCAAACACATTCTTCAAGCAGATAGAGCAGAGAATAAACCCCCTCCAGCCTGCTGCTGGCCCTGCTATTCCTGATCCAAGCCAGGATCTTGTTGGCCACCTGGGCACACTGCTGGCTCATGTGAAGCTGGCTGGCCACCAGCAGCCCCAGGTCCTTTTCTGCTGAGCAGCTCTCCAGCCACTAGTCCCCCAGCCTGTAGCACTGCTGGGGTTGTTGTGACTGAGTTGTGACCCAGCCCTTGGCCCCGTTGTACCTCACACGACCGACATCAGCCCATCAATCCAATGTGTCCAGGTCCCTCTGCAGAGCCTCCCTACCCTTGAGCAGATCAACATCCAACTTGGTGTCACCTGAAGACAGACCAAGGGTGCCCTCCATCCCCTCGTCCAGGTCATCAGTGAAGATATTAAACAAGACTGGCCCCGACACTGAGCCTGGATGGACAGCACTGGTGGCCAACTAGATTTCACCACTGGAGCAGAGGAGGTTCCCCATCAGTGTGAGAAGGACCTTGTTCCCAGGGAGGGTGGCAGAGCCCTGGCAGGGGCTGCCCAGGGGGGTTGTGGGGTCTCCTTCTCTGGAGACATTTCAAGCCCTCCTGGGCTGTTCTTGTGCAACTGGATCTAGGGGATCCTGCTGTGGCAGAGGGATGGCACTGGATGGTCTTTGGAGGTCCCTTCCCATTCGTGGAGTTCTGTGATCAATCAAACCCTCTCCTCAAGCACCTGAAAGGGTTGTGCAGCCTCTTCCTTATTAGCCACCCAGATAACCCCTGGTGCTCAGGCAGCAGTGGCTCTTGTTCCACCGTGACCCATAGCCGTGCCCAGCCTTTCCTGGGAACAGTGATGACGGAGGTGAGGCAGCGCCGCTGGAGCAGAGCCCGTTGCCACCCCAGGCGGTACCAGGCAAGGCTGGTGTGTGCTCTGCTCCAGGTACTTCCCTTGGCCAACCCCTCTCTGGTCAGGCTCCCCACCCATAAACCAGGCTGCAGCTCCAGCAGGAAGCCCAGAAGGTCTCACTAACTGCTCCCCACTTGCTTTTCTGGGCTCTTCGTTTTGCTTCAGCAGGGGGAGGAGGTTATGGGATGAGGCTGAAGCTGTAAAGTTGCCTTCTGGCCTTATCAGGGTTTGCCAAGAGGCTGAGACTGTTTGCTCTGGCAGGAGCCAAGAGAGAGCTGTGCTGGGACAAAGGTGCTCTGGAGTCACCTCATTGCTGGGAGCCAGCACATTCCCATGGGCTGGTGCTGATGGGTGAAGTCCTGGTGCTGCTTTGAGCAGAGGGAGAAGCACCGGCTGTCTGAGAGCTCAAGCAGCCTCTTGCTGTCCCCTTTTGATCACCCCTTTGAACTTGGGGCTGGAAGCTGTTGAGAGGTGCCCAGTGGTACCCCCAGCCCTGACCCCCACCTTTCTGTCACAGAGAGATGCAATGAGGAGAAGACATAGACATGAAGTGCCCTTCACAGGAGTGGGTGAAGGCACCATCCCTGGAGCCTTTCAAGGTCAGGTTCGATGAGGCTGATGGAGACCCCATCCCCAGAGCCATCCAAGGTCAGGGAGGATGGGGCAGATGGAGACCCCATCTCTGTAGCCTTTCAAGGTCAGGCTGGATGGGGCTGATGGAGACCCCATCCCTGCAGCCATCCAAGGTCAGGCTGGATGGGGCTGATGTAGACCCCATCCCGGCAGCCATTCAAGAGGCTGGATGGGGCTGATGGAGACCCCATCCCTGGAGCCATTCAAGGTCAGGCTGGATGGGGCTGATGGAGACCCCATCCCTGGAGCCATTCAAGGTCAGGCTGGATGGGGCTGATGGAGACCCCATCCCTG
>VXBP01005924.1:0-75949 GCA_013400115.1 Rhinopomastus cyanomelas | reverse complement strand
ACAGGTTGGACTTGATGATCTATGAGGTCTCTTCCAACCTTGATAATACTGTGATACTGTGATACTGTGACCCCATCCCTGGAGCCATTCAAGGTCAGGCTAGCTGGGGCTCTGGGCAACCTGGTCTGGTGAGTGCTAGCCCTGCTTGGTGCAGGGGGGTTGGACTGGGTGCCCTTTGGATGTCCCTTCTAACCGAGTGATTTTATGGTTCTAAGTAAGAGGTTCCATAGGGCAGGAGTTCAAAGGGCACTGTGGGACATGAAGTGAAGGGGTTGGGGTGGTGACTGTTGGACCGGATGACCTTGGAGATCTCTCCCAGCCCCAATGCCGCAACAAATGTGAGGCTTCGTGACATCCCTGGAGCTAAGTCACCCAGTTACTCATCGCTGCGGGCGGCTGAAGAGCTGCCATGGAGACACGGGACAGAGCCCCAGCCCCGACGCCGCACCTTGCCCCGCAGCCCCACGTCATTACCGACCCAGCAGCGCGGCGGGGCGGGGAGAAAAGCTGACAGCCAGCCCAAACCCAACCAGAAACCACCGACCCGGCAGGGGCAGAGCGCAGAGCTCAGCGCTCGCCCAGCCTAGCCCGCCCCGGAAAGGGCTGAGCCCGGCGCTGCGGAACCGGGAGAGCAGCGGAGCGGGGCCGGGAGCCGCCCGGGCCATGGCTGCGGGGTCCCACCGGCTCTGCGTGATGCTGCTGCTGCTGCTGCGGCTGCCCACGGCCTGGGGTGAGTGAGACGGGAGGCTGCGGAGTTAGGGGAGCTGCAGGGTTCGGTCGGGAGCTGCGGGGCTTGTGAGGCTGCGGGAGCTGCCGGGTTGATGGGGCTGCAGGTTTGCGGGGCTTGGGGAGTTGTGGGGGCTTCGGAGGTTGGTGGGGCTCCAGGGTTGGGGTGCGGGGCCTGCAGGGTTGCGGGAACTGTGAGGTTGTGGGGGCTGACGGGGCTGCAGGGTTGGGGCGCGGGGACCGCAGGGTTGTGGGGGCTGCAGGGTTATGGGGTTGGCTGCTGTGGGGCCGGGGCTTGGAGGGTTGTGAGGCTCGAGGGCTTGTGGGGCTGGGGGAACTGCAGCTGTGTAGAAAAGGGCTGGGCTGATCCCAGCTCACCACCATCATCATCCCCCCCACGGCTCACCATCATGTTGCCCCAACCCCCAGGTGACTGCCTGGTGCCCCGACGTTTCACGTTTGCGGAGTCTCCCCCGTCCGCGGAGCCGCCCTTCCCTGTGGGGACCAAGCTGAGGTACAGCTGCCGCCCCGGGTACACGATGGCCCCGGGCAAGTCCCCGCAGGTGACCTGCCAGCCCAACTCCACCTGGACAGCAGACCTCGACTTCTGCATCGGTGAGTTCCCGGCCCTTACTGTGAGTGCCTGGGGTCGGGGTCATTTTTGCACCCCAGACCCCACTGGAGGTGCTGGGTGGGGTGTCCTTGGGGCACTGGAGAACAGGCGCTCGGCTGACCTTTACAATCAGAGCTGTTAATCTGCTGGAGATGATCTCTGCCCTCCTTAATCACTTCTCCAGCAGCTGCTCTGGCCTCAGAGATTTCACAGAGTCGCACAGAAACCCCACTCAGCAGAGAAGAGGCTGTGGGAGCCTGTTGCCCTGGTGGTCATGGACTTCTGCTGGCCTTAGGGTGCTCAGTGGGTCTCTCCCCATCCACTTCTTCATGCTGCTTCCCCTCTCTATGGACTAAGGGCTCATCCCTGAGAGCCTGTGGGGTCTTGGTCGGTTTTCTTTCTCATAACTCTGAAATCTTGGCTGCTTGCCCTCTCCCCGCGGGGCTGCTTGGTGCCCTCTCCCCGCGGAGCTGCTTCATAGACTCTCCTTGTGGCTTCCCCNTTTAGCCTTTATTTGCCCTTGGTTTGCCTTATTTGCCTCGGGCTTCCTTTATGCCTCTTGTTTGCTCTCTGCCTGTGTTTTGACTTCCAGCCCCCCAGAAGTCAGCGTGGCCCTCGTGTCTCTGGGGGACTCGCCGGTCCCTGCTCCCGAGGGCAGTTGACCCCAGCAGATGCTCAGTCACCCCCTTGGCTGAGCAGCACCGTCACCCGAGTCTCGTGACTGTGCGACCAAAGGCAGCTAACGCTGGTCCCTCGCCCTTCTAGGACAGTCCTGCAGTCCACCCGACCTCATGAACGGCTACTTCAACTCCACCACCGACCTCCGGTTCGGGGCGACGATCACCTACAGGTGTAACCCTGGGTAGGTGCTGAGCGCTGGGAGCCCCTGTCCACCCGCTCTGACTTCCCCCCGAGGGCCTCCCTGGGGGTTCAGCTCCTCCCTAGGAGCTGAGCCGGGGGTTGCTTTGCTCTGCTCCCCACCCTGTTCTTGCTGTAGGTTCCGGCTGGTCGGGAAGCCGTCGGCGCAGTGTGTGCTCGCGGGGAGCGGAGTTGCTTGGGATCACACCCCCTTCTGTACCAGTAAGCAGAGGCTGCCTCCTCGTGTGCGTCGTCCTCGAAGCTGTTCCAGAGTAGCTGGAGCAGGGGGTCTTCTGGCCTGGAATCCCAGGATGGAAGGGACCCCAAGGGCCACCCAGCCCAACCTCTCCAGCTGAAAATCCAGTTTCAAGTCTCTGTCCCAACAGCCTGTCCAGCTGGGGCTGAAAACTGCCCAGCGCAGGGCAATCGACCCCTTCCCTCGGGAGATGATTCCAGGGGTTAATTGCTCTCATGGGGAAGGATTTCCCTCTGGAGCCCAACGGGAATCTCCCCAGGAGCAACCTGTCCCCATCACCCCTTGGCTGTTCTACAGGGCTCCTTGTACAGGGAGTCTCCATCTTCTTGGCAGCCGCCCCTTAGGTGCTGGGACCTGGGGATAGGGTCCCCCCTGATCCTTCTCAAGGCTGAACACACCCAGCTCCCTCAGCCTTCTTGGCAGCCACCCCTTAGGTGCTGGGACCTGGGGATAGGGTCCTCCCTGATCCTTCTCAAGGCTGAACACACCCAGCTCCCTCAGCCTTCTTGGCAGCCACCCTGTAGTTGCTGGGACCTGGGGATAGGGTCCTCCCTGATCCTTCTCAAGGCTGAACACACCCAGCTCTCTCAGCCCTCTTCAGTACAACAGGACTTCCAGCCCTCTGCTCATCCCTTCTCTGGACCCTTTCCAGCCTGCCCACAGCTTTTTTTTGTGCAGCAGGGACCAAAATTGGACCCAGTAACCAGAGGATTCTTTCTTCTTGGTTCCAAACTTAAACCTTTAATGAGAGTGACTCCTTCCCCCAAAGAAACTCTCTTGCTGGAGCTGGGAATGAAAATTAAATCCTAAGGAGGGAACAGGCTGCCCAGGGAGGTTTTGGAGTCTCCTTCTCTGGCCATGTTCCTGTGCAACTGGATGCAGGGGATCCTGCTGTGGCAAGAGGGATTGGACTGGGTGATGTTTTGAGGTCCCTTCCAATCCGTCATGCCCTGTGATCTGTGGATGTTGGCAGAGGTGGGTGGTTGGTCCAGCCTCAGTGGCACAAGGAAGGTAGGAGATGCCATCATCGCTGGGTGAGGGTCCCACGCTGCCTGCTGAGACCACATTGTCCCCAGAAAGCCCTTTTCTCTCATCTCCCTTCTTGGACAAGAGGTGCTGCTTTGCTCTTCTGCCACTGATCCCTCTGCAAAATCCCTGGAAAGCATTGGGAATGTGAAGGCAGGCTCATGCCTTCAGCACGAGGTGTTCCCTGGAGGGCTGCTTCCCTGGCTTCCCTTTGTCTCATGTTGATTTTTCAGTTGGGTTGGGTTGGGGATTGGACTGGATGATCTTTGGTCCCTTCCAATCCCTAATGACTCTATGATTCAGTCTGTTTTGGTGGAGTCTAGACCTGGGTTCTGTAGACTCTTTCCTTCCATGTCCCTGCTGTTTCCCTGCAGTCATTCTCTGCCCACCACCTCCGGAGATCGCGAACGGGTGGAGCAGCAACACGGGACGGGAGTTCCCCTTCGGCGTTGCCGTGACCTACAGCTGCAATGAAGGGTTCTCTCTTGTTGGAGAGTCCATGATTCACTGCACGGCCAACGATGACCGGGAGGGGCTGTGGAGTGGGGAGGCCCCTGAGTGCAGAGGTGGGTGATTGCTTCCCCTATGCTCTTGTTTCTGTCGCTCAGAGCCCTGGCAGGGGCTGCCCAGAGGGTTGTGGAGTCTCCTTCTCTGGAGACGTTTCAAACCCTCCTGGGCTGTTCCTGTGTGACTGGATCTAGGGGATCCTGCTGTGGCAGGGGGATGGGACTTGGGTGACCTTTGGAGGTCCCTTCCAATCCCTGATGTTCTGGGATTCGGTGATCCTTCTCCTGATGTATTTTCTGTTGATTCCCCATGAGCTGCCAAACATGAGGAAGCTCATTTGAGTCTAAAAGGTTTCCCAGCCAGCTTAGGAAGGGCAGTGGTGTCCTGGGGTGAATCAGAAGCAGGGGGAGTTCTCCTCCCCCTCTACTCTGCCCTGGGGAGACCACAGCTGGGATCTTGTGTCCAGCTCTGGGCCCCTCATCTCCAGAAGGACACAGAGCTGCTGCAGAGAGCCCAGGGCGGAGCCACAGGAGTGATGGAGGGAGGGGAGCATCTCCCTGATGAGGAGAGGCTGAGGGAGCTGGGGCTCTGGAGCTGGGAAAGAGGAGCCTGAGGGGTGACCCCATGGATGTTGATCAATGTGTGAAGGGTGGGTGTGAGGAGGATGGAGCCAGGCTCTGCTCAGGGGCACCCAGTGACAGGACAAGGGGCAGCGGGTGTGAGCTGGAGCAGAGGAGGTTCCCCATCAGTGTGAGAAGGACCTTGTTCCCAGTGAGGGTGGCAGAGCCCTGGCAGGGGTTGCCCAGGGGGTTGTGGAGTCCTTGCACCCCGCTGGGGCCCTATGCCTCTCTCGAGGTGAACGGATGGCACTTCTCCTGGCCATCCTTCTCCTGCCAAGTCCCCGCAGGTCTTTTCCTGCCCATTGTAACCATCATCTTCCCTTCATTCCAGTGGTGAAGTGCAGGAACCCCAGTGTGGAGAACGGGAGGCGGTTGTCTGGCTTTGGCACTGATCATGGCTATAAGGACACGGTGGCCTTTGGCTGCAACACTGGCTACTCGCTGCAGGGCAGCAGTGTAGTAACTTGTGGAGCAGACAGTGAGTGGGAGCCCTCCCTGCCAACCTGTGAGCCAAGTGAGTACCAACTGGTGTCCCTGAGCTGTTGTAATGAAGAAGGTCAAGCAGATCAGTCTCTGCACCCTTGCAGGTCTTGCTGGCCCAGTCCTTGGCATGGTGGTCGGTGAAGGACCCAGTGTCCATCTTCTCTGATGGATGGCCACTGTTTGCTGAATGGGTTGGGTGCAGACTCTGTCCCAGAGGCTGATGCTGAGGTTCCACAAGATGCTGTTTGCAGTTGTTATTGCAGACTCTGACTTTGCCTTTGTGTCTCCAATTGTCAGTCTACTGTGGTCCTGCTCCCCAGTTCCCCTTTGCTGAGTTGATGGGGGCTGCTGGTAACACCTCTCCTTTTGGGACCAAGCTGCGCTATCGGTGTAGACCGGGTTACACCGCTGCAGGGGGAAAATCCTCCGTCGTCACTTGCCAGGAGGATGCAGATTGGGCTGCAGACCAAGACTTCTGTGTCCGTGAGTATCTCTGCTCCTCCTCTCTCTTGTGTGCCTGCTGGAGACGTTGCTCTGAAGCCTGAGTCCCACCAGTCTCACGCTGCTCTCTCCCCATCCAGGACAGCAGTGCCCTACTCTCGTGATAAAGAATGGGAAGGTGACTCCAGACAACTTCCTGTTTGAGTCGGTGGTGACATTCACCTGCCACCCCAAGTAAGTGCAGTGCTGCCTAAACAGGACCAACCCAGGGGTCAGGGATCACGGGCAGTAACATGGACCCCACCTCCTTCCCAGTTTTCCCAGTGCAAGTCTCCAGCAAAACCATATGAAGTGTTCAGAGAGCATGGAACACGTGCTTGGTAATGCAGTGAGCTGCTTCTGCTTGGCTCTTGATCGTGCCCCTGCATAGTGTCCTGGTCTTAGGGCCAGTGGCAGAACCCTCACAGGGCAGGTTCATTTTAACAGGAGAATTTTAGAATAAGAGAGATCAGGCAACTGGAATCAACTGCTGTAACTTTGATGGGGGAAAAGAAGAGAGATAACCAGCCCCAACTGTCTCCATCTCTCAGTCCCATCAGACTGATTCTCCAGGCCCTTCTCCAGCTTCGTTGCCCTTCTCTTCCCTTGCTCCAGCCCCTCAATGTCTCCCTTGTCCTGAGGTGCCCAGAAGTGAACCCAGGACTCAAGGTGCAGCTTCCCCAGTGCTGAGTGCAGGGGGAACAATCCCCTCCCATGTCCTGCTGGAAAACATGACCTAAACATCAGAGAATCCTAGAATGGCTGGCGTTAGAGGGAACCTTAAAGATCATCTAGTTCCAACCCCCCTGCATGGGCATCATCAATGTGGTGCCTGGGATGTGACCTGACCCCATCAGCAGGGGCAACTTGTGGTTAATAACTTGGGGGGGGGGGGAGAAGTCTTCCAGAAAGGACTAAACTTCTTCTCTTCCTTTAGGTATGAATTAAAGGGTCCAGCTTCTTCCAAGTGTGTGGTGTCAGGAAACGGGGTCCAGTGGGAGCCAGCACCTCCACGCTGCGAAAGTAAGAGGGGAGAAGCCTCTAGCTGTTGGTTTAGCTGCCTTGCTGGTGGCCCTGGGCTGCCTAATTCAATCAGCTGTGAAGCTGAGGATTTCATTGCCAGCTCGTGGTGCCAGACTCAGATGATTCAGGATCATAGAATCATAAAGGTTGGAAGAGACTTCCAACGTCACCCAGTGCAACCATCAGCCCAACCCCACGCCCTGCCCACTAAACCCAGTTCCCCCAGGGCCACAGCTACTAAGTGTGTGAACCCCTCCAGGGATGGTGACTCCCCCTCCTCCCTGGGCAGCTTGTTGAGGGTTAGTGACAAAGTGAAAGGAGCAAGGGAAGAGCAGAAATTACAGGAGAAAGCCCCCAGCAGTCACAGGAGGCAGTTTTTCTTTCTCCAGCTGACAGGGAAGGATGAAGGCAGTTGGCTGGTAGAGCTCTGTCCCCTCAGCTTGGTGAGATGCTGAAACCCTAGAATCCCAGGGTTACTCAGGCGGTCTGTGGTCACGTGGAGTTAGAAATCTCACAGCATCCCAGAACATAAGGGATTGGAAGGGACCTCCAAAGATCAGCCAGTCCCAGCCCCCTGATGTAGCAGGATCCTCTAGGTCAAGTCACACATGAACAGTCCAGGTGGGTTTGAAACATCTCCAGAGAAGGAGACTCCACAACTCCCCTGGGCAGCCCCTGCCAGGGCTCTGCCACCCTCCCTGGGAACAAGGTCCTTCTCACACTGATGGGGAACCTCCTCTGCTCCAGCTCACACCCGCTGCCCCTTGTCCTGTCACTGGGTGCCCCTGAGCACAGCCTGGCTCCATCCTCCTCACACCCACCCTTCACACATTGATCAACATCCATGGGGTCACCCCTCAGGCTCCTTTTTCCCAGCTCCCTCAGCCTTTCCTCATCAGGGAGATGCTCCCCTCCCTCCATCACCCCTGTGGCTCTGCCCTGGGCTCTCTCCAGCAGTGAGGTCTTGTAGCTGATCAGGCACCTCTGTGGGCTGTGAGATCCTGCAGCTGTGGCTGATGGGCAGTAGCTCTGAGCTCTGGTACCAAGCAAGGGAGCTCCAAGTGTTTTCAGTAGTGACCACCTGCACCCTGTCCCCCCTGTGCCCCTCCATCTGCTCAGGTGGGACTGCTCAGTGCTCAGACACTCTCAATGTCCCTTCCATAGGACGTCTGTCCGACGTGGTCTGTGGAGACCCCCCCACCATTGACAAGGGGATGCACAACGGCACTGGGGGCTCAGCCTTTGCCTACGGGTCCGTTGTAGTTTATCAGTGCGAGAAGGGCTTCACCCTGGCTGGATCAGCCTCTCTTCAGTGCCTGGCAGGAGATGACTTCCAGGGAGTCTGGAGCAGGCCTGCTCCTCAGTGCAGAGGTGACTGTCTCTGGGGCTCTCTTGTGTCTCCTCTCTGCCTTCAAAACACCTGCTTTTTTCTTCCTTTCTTCCTTTGGTGCCTCCTGAAAGAGCTTCAGTTAAAATCCAGTGCCAGACGAGCATCACTGGGTTGTAGCTTGTGGGCTCCAGGCTGGGGCAAATACGTCCTGATTGGACCAGATGATCTTTCAAGGTCCCTTCCAATCCCTAATGATTCTATGATCCTACTGGAGAAACATGGAATCACCCTGGCTGGAAAGGACCTCTAGGATCACCAGGCCCAGCCCTCAGCCCAACAGCTCCCTAACCCCTAGACCATGGCCTCAAGTCCTTGAGCTACTCCGTTTTTAAACCCCTCCAGGGATGGAGATTCTACCACCTCCCTGGGCAGCCTGTCCCAGAGCCCAACCAGTCTCTCAGGGAAGAACTTCTTCCTAAGACCCAATCTAAACCTCCCCTGATGCAACTTGAGGCCACTTCCCCTTGTCCTATTATTAGGAATTTGGGAGAAGAGCCCAGCAGCAACCTGGCTCCAACCTCCTTTGAGGGAGCTGTGGAGAGCAAGAAGGTCTCCTCTCAGCCTCCTCTTCTCTGGAGCCAATAACCCCAGTTCCTCGGCTTTGTAGACCCTGTTTTCCAGCCCTCTCCCCAGTCTTGTTGCCCTTCTCTGGCTCTGCTCCATCTCCTCAATGTCCTCCTGATCCTGTGGCACCCAAAATTGGACCCAGTACTCAGGGTGCTGGGTTGGGGTCTGCAGGCTCTCATGGCCAGTGTTGGGGGTGGCTCTGATGCCACACACTGGGCGTTGGGTCTGACACACTGCTTCTCTTCTCTTCCAGGTGGAGCCAACATGATCGTGGTTGGTAAGTGACCCACAGTCCTCAACCCCTGAACCTCTAGTCTCTCCTTGTCATGGAATCCCAGAGCCATTCCAGTTAGAAAAGACCCCTGAGCTCATCAAACCCAACCGATAACCCGAGGTCACCACTAGCCCAGTTCTCTGAGCAGCCCATTCAGGGTTCAAAGCCTTCTGCTGCCATCTCTTGCTGTAGTTGTCTTGTTGTTGCTTTAAGACCACACTGGGAGAAGGAGCAGGCAACTGGGAAAGCAAAACACAGCTGGATGTTTGAAGACTGAAGCTTTTTGTTGTCTCTGGTAGGAATCTTCCCCCTCCTCCTGGCACTGCTGGTTATGGACATCTAGGGGCTCAGCAAGGAGGCACCTGCAGACCCCCAGGGGCTCTGCTCCTTCCCTCCTGTGAAACTGGCCTTGAAGCAGCCACCAACAGACCTCACGGGGTGCAGCTGCCCCACAGGAAGTGACGACGATGCCAAAGACCTTTGCTCTGCTCTAGAGGCTCCAACGCTTCGGGTGCACCAGGAAGTCCCTGCGTGAAGCTTGTCACCCTCTGCTGAGGTGCCACCTGCTCTGGGTGGCTCTGAGTCTTCGAATCACTGTCGGAATTTGCACTTTAAAGGCTTTTGCAGGTCCTGCTGTGCCCCCCTGAGTGTGCTGGGTCCCACCGTGGGTCCCCCAGGGGGCAGCTCAGCATTGGGACATCTCAGGGTTGATGATGCTGGGGAGTAGAAGTGGGGTTTTGGCCTCAAGCCCCCAAGCTCGAGCCTCAATTTATCCTCTGTGGGGAACCAAGTGACAGAGCCTTGGCAGGGGCTGCCCAGGGGGGTTGTTTCTGGCCATGTGGGGCAGTGAGCTGGGCTGGGCAGGGCCACTAGCACAGCTCAGCTGATGGGACCTCACCCGCCTGCTCTCCACCAAACCCCTGGAGTGAACTGCCCTTGGTTTGTGTGGCTGAGGGGAAGCCCATGCTGAGCTGTTGGTGGCCCTTCCTGGTTCTGCCCTGGCCTCACCGATGACTCTCTTAAGTTCAGTTTTCCAGCAGGAGATGGGAGGTGATTGTACCCCTGCACTCAGCACTGGGGAGGCTGCATTTTGAGTACTGGGTCCAGTTTGGGGCACCTCAGGACAAGGGAGGCATCTAGGGGCTGTAGCGAAGGCAGCGGAGGCAACGAAGCTGGGGAGGGGCCTGGAGAATCCATCTGATGGGACTGAGAGGTGGGGAGAGTTGGGGCTGGTTAGTTTGAGGAGGAGGAGGCTGAGGGGAGACCTCATCGCTCTCTGCAACTATCTGAGAGGACCCTGCAGAGATGCTGGTGCTGGGCTCTTCTCACAGGTCATCAGTGACAGAAGCAGAGGGAAGGGCTTCCAGCTCCAGCAGGGGAGGGTCAGACTGGCCATCAGGAAGAGATTCTTCCTGGAGAGAGTGGTCAGGGACTGGGCTGGGCTGCCCAGGGTGGGGGTTGAGTCCCCATCCCTGGATGAGTTTAAAAGTCACTTAGATGTGGTGCTGGGGGGTCTGGTTTAGGGGTGACCTTGTAGAGTGGGGTTGGTGGTTGGACTCGATGACCCTGGGGGTCTCTTCCAACCTGGATGACTCTGTGATTCAGGAGATCTGCAGCATCTCCTACAATGAAGGTTTGAAGGTTTCCTGGGAATCTTGTCTATAGGGGGAAGGAAGACCTGCTGTGGTGGGATTTAAAGCTGCTGAGCCTGAAGGCAGCTTTAGTCAGCAGGACTTTTTTGCTGCTGGTGCAGCCATTCGTTGAGGTTTGGGGGGGGTTTCCCTGGGTCAGAGGGTCGGCAGGGGAACGGGAACTGTTTGAAGTGTGGCTGCTGCTCCCTTCTGTTGTGTCTCCTGTCAACAGGAACTTAGAACCACAGAGCCATTGCCATCAGCACGTTGGTCTTGTTCCCAGTAGAGCCCCCTAGTTCTCCCTTCCCAGCAGAGCTGGTCCTGTTCTGCTGTCACTGGGGGCACTGGGAGATGCTGTTTTGGGAAGCAGCCACCTGCAGACAGTTGGTTTTTCTCTCTCTCTTCTCTCTCAGCCCCACGAGGGATGAGATGGACAAACCACAATTTAAAACAACCCCAGGTACTAGGATAGGGTGGGGACTGACTGTTTGGAGAGCAGTGGAGTAGACTGGGACATGGGGGTCCTGGTGGCCAGCAGGATGGCCAGGAGCCAGCAGTGGGCCTTGGTGGCCAAGAAGGACAACAGCATCCTGGGGTGGATCAGAAAAGAGAAAAGGGTGGTTAGTAGATCCAGAGAGGTTCTCCTCCACGTCANGTGACTGGGTCTAGGTGATCCTGCTGTGTCAGGGGGATGGGACTGGATGATCTTTCAAGGTCCCTTCCAATCTCTTCTTCGCAGCTCTGATGTGCGGGTTTAACCCCCTCACAGCTCTCCCTGCTCTGCAGTCTGAGGTAGTTTTTCCAAATTATTTATCTCCTGGTTTGGGGATCGGCTGGGAAGCATCTTCCCACGAGCCAAGGGAAGCAGCTCTGCTGCAGCTACTGGGTGTTGTCCCCCAGATCTACTCCTGAAGGGTTTCTCTGCTGTCTTTGGTACTGGGCTGTCTGTGGGTCTGCACTGTCATCCCAGAGCAACCAACCAAGTGCAATTTCACACTCGAAATGTTGTTGGATATTTAAGTAACAGAAGCTTTTTGCCAATAAAAGGGATGGAAAGACTCCAGCAGTGTCTTGGGCTGCTTGTTGTAGGCTCTGTGGGGTGGAGAGCTGGAGGCTGCTGCACCTGCTCCCGGCATCACAAAACTCTGGAGTTTTGATCGTCCAGCTCATGGTGAGGGGTGATGCTGGGTGGGATGAGTCCTAGAGCAGCCAGGGTTGGGGCAGGAGGGTTTGGGTCCTCAGCAGGGCTGGGTAAGTCCTAGAGCATCCCAGGGTTGGGGCATGAGGGTCTAGGTCCTCAGCAGGGCTGGATGAGTCCCAGAGCAGCCAGGGTCAGGGCAGGAGTATTTGGGTCTGGGCTCTGCACCTCCTGGCCTCAGCACCCACTTCCACCTATCTTGTGTGACTGGGACAGGGAATGCCCTGCTCTGCCCCTCCTGTGACCCTTCGGCTTGTTGCTGAGGTAGGCTGCTGTCCTGGGCCACTTCCCCTGGCTGGGGGTTCTCCCCACCAAGGGCTGACAGCACCTCTGATTCTCAGGGGAGCCCCACCAAAAGTCACAGCAGAAGCAGTGGGTGGGACCTGCAGCCACCCTGTGCCAGGAAGCCCAGAGGTTCCTGTCCCGTGGCTCTGGGAAGCCCCACAGCTGCATCTCCTTCCTCACACAGGGGGAACTGGGGGTGCCTTTATCTCCCTGCAGCCCCCCAGGAGCTGCAGGCTGCGCCAGGAGCGGAGCATGGTGCTCGCCTTCGCCCTCCACCTCCTGGGCAGCTCCGCTTTGCTCCTGGCCACCGCGGCTGGGGCTCCAGGTAAGGGAGACCGGCAGGTCTGCACCTCTGGGGGCTTCATCCCGCAGCCTCCTCTTCCTCATCTCTGCCTTTCTCCTTGCTGATCCTGCTGCTTTTCCCTGTGGGGGCAGGTAGGAGCCCGGTGCTGGTCCCAAGAGGACCTTGGCACAGCAGACCCCCAGCATCGCAGAGCTGCTGAGCTCCTCTGCTGAAGGAAAAAGCCCTCTGGGCTAGCACTGGGGTCACCCTGTGCCATCAGGGGAAGGGGAAGCTAAGCAGAGCCCTTCACAGTGAAGGGCACAGTGGAGACAGGTTCAGAGGGATGAAGCTGTGACCCTTTTATCAGTGACTCCAAGGGTGTCACCAGCGAGAAGTGTCTCTCCTTCCTTCTCCACCCCCTATCTCATGTTAATATTCAGCCAGTGAGCAAAAAGGACTTCCCTGGGGGCTTGGCTGGAAGGTCTGCCCACCTGTCTGTGCCTGCTGCTCCATCTCTTGGGGGGCATCCACACCCACTACAACTTCTACCAGGGGCCCATGGACCCACCACCAGCACAGGAGCAGCCTGAGCAGCCCGGGAGTGGATGATGTTTTATTCCTGCCCCTTTTCCAGGTGCCCTGTGCCCGTTCCCACAAGTCCAGAATGGGAAGAGACTGTTCATCACTCCCTACATCTACAGGACTGGGGACACCGTTAGCTTCACCTGCCACACGGGCTACAGCCTGCAGGGCTCTTCCACCAGCAGCTGCCAGGCTGATGCCAGCTGGAGCCCACCGCTGCCGGTGTGCAAGGAGGGCAAGTGAACCATTTCCTTTGGCTACAATGAGATGGACCCTCGGGGCTGCTGGGGTGGGAGTGTCAGACCGAGAGCTAAGGGGGCTCCAGAGCCAGCACCCTCCTCCCAGTGCTCCGGTACCAGCAGGTCCCCGGGGAGCCGGAGGGTGATGGTGCTGGGGAGCAGGCAGGGGTGTGGGGTGTGATGGAGCCTTCAGGGTGACACCAGATGGATTTTTATGGCTCAGTTCTTCCTTCTTGGACCAGAAAAGGACACCCAAAGGGTAGATGTGAGGACAAACCCAGCAGCAGCAGGGTGTGAGCCCTCTGCCCTCCTCCTTCACCTCCCCTCACAGCTGGTGAGCAGGAGGTCTGTGAAGTCTCCGTGGCATCGCCTCTCCCGGAGGCTCTCACGGGCTCTCCCCTTCCCTCTGCAGAGGTGACCTGCCCTCGGCCACCAAACATCCCCAACGGGCTGCACAGCGGACTGGCCCGGGACAGCTTCCCGCAGGGGGCCACCGTGTCCTACAGCTGCAAGCAGGGCTACCAGCTGCTGGGGAACAGGACCATCACCTGCAGCGAGAGCGGGGAGTGGAGCAGGGCCTGGCCCCGCTGCGAAGGTGGGTGGGGGTCTCGGCGCCAGCTGCGCTGGGGCTGCTGGAGAGGGAGCGGCTGGAGCCGGGGCTGTGGGCCGGTGCAGAGGGGCTGGGGGTCAGCGGCGCTGCCCGTGTGCCCTGCAGCAGTCGGCTGTCAGCTCCCCGAGGTGCAGAACGGGCAGGTCTACAGTCCCCAGAGAGCCTACGGAGCTGGGGAGACCCTGCACTTCGACTGCGATGCCGGCTACGCCCCAGAGGACACCTACGAGAGTCGGTGCCAGCCGGGGGGCACCTGGGATCCACCAGAGCTCGTCTGCACGCGGGGTGAGCGTGGGTGCCCCAGGGGCAGCCCTGCCCAGCCTGGGTGCTCCTGGCAGGCAGGACCAGTGGGTGCAGAGCTGCCGCTGCTCTGGGCTTTAACCATCAGCGCAGCATCGCCCCGGCTCCCGGCCCCTGCAGACCGGCCCCTCGCTGAGCTCGGTCCTTGTGCCTCCCCGTTGCAGTGCGACCGTGCCCCATGCCCCCGGCCATCGCCCACGGGCACCACAGCGGGCAGGGCCGGGCGTTCTTCACCACGGGGATGGCTGTGACCTACAGCTGCGCCGCCGGCTACTACCTGGTGGGAAAGGCCACCGCGTTCTGCAGGGCTTCGGGGAACTGGAGCCAGCCCGGCCCTCGCTGTGAAGGTGGGTCTGGGCTCTGTGCCCCGGGGAGAGAAGCTCAGAGGGTGGCTCTGAGCTCAGGGGAGGCCATGGCCATCATCACTGGGCCTTTCAGTGAGTTCGGTTCCCTCTTAGTGAAATACTTGGTTTTATAAGCGTCAAGATCAAGCTGAGTGCCCTGAGTGCAGAGCCAGGTGTTTCCAGATGTGGCTGCTCATGCTGCAAATCCTGCCCTGGGTGCTGGTGACGCCATAGCATAGGGCCAGGAGCTGCCACATCACGTAGTGTCAGACCGAGAGCTAAGGGGGCTCCAGAGCCAGCACCCTCCTCCCAGTGCTCCGGTACCAGCAGGTCCCCGGGGAGCCGGAGGGTGATGGTGCTGGGGAGCAGGCAGGGGTGTGGGGTGTGATGGAGCCTTCAGGGTGACACCAGATGGATTTTTATGGCTCAGTTCTTCCTTCTTGGACCAGAAAAGGACACCCAAAGGGTAGATGTGAGGACAAACCCAGCAGCAGCAGGGTGTGAGCCCTCTGCCCTCCTCCTTCACCTCCCCTCACAGCTGGTGAGCAGGAGGTCTGTGAAGTCTCTGTGGCATCGCCTCTCCCGGAGGCTCTCACGGGCTCTCCCCTTCCCTCTGCAGAGGTGACCTGCCCTCGGCCACCAAACATCCCCAACGGGCTGCACAGCGGACTGGCCCGGGACAGCTTCCCGCAGGGGGCCACCGTGTCCTACAGCTGCAAGCAGGGCTACCAGCTGCTGGGGAACAGGACCATCACCTGCAGCGAGAGCGGGGAGTGGAGCAGGGCCTGGCCCCGCTGCGAAGGTGGGTGGGGGTCTCGGCGCCAGCTGCGCTGGGGCTGCTGGAGAGGGAGCGGCTGGAGCCGGGGCTGTGGGCCGGTGCAGAGGGGCTGGGGGTCAGCGGCGCTGCCCGTGTGCCCTGCAGCAGTCGGCTGTCAGCTCCCCGAGGTGCAGAACGGGCAGGTCTACAGTCCCCAGAGAGCCTACGGAGCTGGGGAGACCCTGCACTTCGACTGCGATGCCGGCTACGCCCCAGAGGACACCTACGAGAGTCGGTGCCAGCCGGGGGGCACCTGGGATCCACCAGAGCTCGTCTGCACGCGGGGTGAGCGTGGGTGCCCCAGGGGCAGCCCTGCCCAGCCTGGGTGCTCCTGGCAGGCAGGACCAGTGGGTGCAGAGCTGCCGCTGCTCTGGGCTTTAACCATCAGCGCAGCATCGCCCCGGCTCCCGGCCCCTGCAGACCGGCCCCTCGCTGAGCTCGGTCCTTGTGCCTCCCCGTTGCAGTGCGACCGTGCCCCATGCCCCCGGCCATCGCCCACGGGCACCACAGCGAGCAGGGCCGGGCGTTCTTCACCACGGGGATGGCTGTGACCTACAGCTGCGCCGCCGGCTACTACCTGGTGGGAAAGGCCACCGCGTTCTGCAGGGCTTCGGGGAACTGGAGCCAGCCCGGCCCTCGCTGTGAAGGTGGGTCTGGGCTCTGTGCCTGGGGAGAGAAACTCAGAGGAGACCCCAGATGCTCAGGGACAGGTTAATCCCCTCGAAGTTGTTCCATGTTGTCAATTAATTTCACCCCTTGTGTCCTGAAGGTGGGGATGGGGAGCTGTGTGTGGGTCACAGAGGTTTTGTTGGTGGGATATTAATGGGGTTTTTGTTTGGTTCCTGCTCTCTCTGCACATCCCTCGGGCACCTCATCCTTGCCAGCGGCTGTCTGCGTCAATCCAGATGTGGAGTACGGGAGGCAGGTCGATGGTCACAGCTTGATCTCAGCGCCTGGCCAAGGGGTGAGGTTTCAGTGTCACAACGGCTACAGCCTGCAGGGCAGCGCCGAGATCTTCTGCCAGGAGGATGGCACCTGGCTCCCTCCTGTTCCCATCTGTGAGAAATCCCATCACTACCCGACGTTCTCTGGCAGGCCTGAGCTTCCAGGTCAGTCACGATGCAGCTGCTTCTCTGGGTGCTGCTAATTGAGGTTCCACTGACCCCACGTAGTTCAAGCCCGTGACCGGGAGATTTTATAGAATCCCAGAACATTAGGGATTGGAAGGGACCTCAAAAGATCAGCCAGTCCAATCCCCCTGCCAGGGCAGGATCACCTAGACCAAGTTGCACAGGAACATATCCAGGTGGGTTTGAAATGTCTCCAGAGAAGGAGACTCCACAACAACCCTGGGCAGCCCCTGCCAGGGCTCTGTCACCCTCACTGGGAACAAGGTCCTTCTCAGATTTATATGGCACCTCCTCTGTTCCATCTCACACCCACTGCCCCTTGTCCTATCACTAGATGACACTAAGCAGAGCCTTGCTCCATCCTCCTGACACTCACCCTTCACATATTTATAGACATTAATGAGGTCACCCCTCAGCCTCCTCTTCTCCAAGCTCAAGAGAAGCCTTTCCTCAGCAGGGAGGTCCTTTCCTCTCTTCATCATCCTAGTTGCTCTATACTGGGTTCTCTCCAGCAGCTCCACATCCTTCTGGAACTGAGGGGCCCAGAACTGGTCACAACACTCCAGATGTGGTCTCACCAGGGCAGAGTAGAGGGGGAGAAGAACCTCTCTCGATCTGCTAACCCCCTCTCTTTTCTCTCTCGCTAGGTGGTTGTGGTGCCCCTACGAGGTTCCCCTTTGCTGAGCTCAAGGAGGAGCACAGGAACACCCTTGCTTTTGGTGTCGGGAGGACTGTGCAGTACTCCTGCCGGCCTGGATACGCTCGGCGGCCGGGGATGTCGGCCACTCTCACGTGCCTGGCGAGCGGAGCGTGGTCGGAGGCTCTAGAGTTCTGTCAAAGTGAATAGCTCCTTGATGTGGTGTCCGTTGCTCGAGAAGGACTAGGTGCCAGGGTCTGTCTGTGCTGCCAAAACCTCCCCTGATGTTACTCCAGTGTCCAAACCCTATGTGACTGGTGAAGCCATGGAACCTCTTGGTGTTTGAAACACGTGCTGGGGGGTGACTGGAAATGTGGGCAGGTTACTGGATCAATACTGGTACTTGCTGTGCTGTGGGACACACAGCCAGAAGCCCAACACAAGTTGCCTTTTCTCTTCCCCCCAGAGAAGCAGTGTGGGCACCCTGGTGAACCTCTGAACGGGAAGATGACTGCCCTAACAGATCTCATGTTTGGGTCTACAGTGCTCTACAGCTGTGAGGAAGGGTAAGGCCTGGCTCTGGCTGCTGCTTGGAACTGCAGGAGATGGGTTGGGATTGGAAGGGACCTCCAGAGATCAGCCAGTCCCATCCCCCTGCCACAGCAGGATCCCCTAGATCCAGTCGCAGAGGAACATTAGGGATTGGAAGGGACCTCAAAAGATCATCCAGTCCAACCCCTCATCACAGCAGGGTCCCCTAGATCCAGTCGCACAGGAGCATGGCCAGGAGGGTTTTAAATCCCTCCAGAGAAGGAGACTCCACAACCTCCCTGGGCAGCCCCTGCCAGAGCTCTGGCAGTTTCCCTTTTCCCTTTGTTCACTCCCAGTAAATGGATTCTGTGTGGAAGCTGCTCCACAGGGTTCTGTGCATCCCCCGCAGGAGATGTTCACTTGCCCATGGGCAAGTCAATATGAGGAAGCGGCCAGGCTGGGTGACCCTGGGTGAGTGTCTGGTTGCTCTAACACCACAGGTACAGGCTGATTGGACAGGCCAGCAGACAGTGTGAGATCTCGGGTGGACAGGTCGCGTGGAGCGGCAGAGTCCCCATCTGTCAGCGTAAGTTCCTCACAGCTCTGAGGCTCTGCAGGGAGCTTCCGCGGGGGAATCTCTCTGCTCTGTGCTCATGGAGAGTATCACAGGCTCAGAGAACATTAGGGATGGGAAGGGACCCCGAAAGATCACCCAGTCCCATCCCCCTGACACAGCAGGATCCCCAAGATCCAGTCCCACAGGAACATGGCCAGGTGGGTTCTAAACATCTCCAGAGAAGGAGACTCCAAAACCCCCCTGGGATTCAAATAGAATTTGGGGAGTTTATTTCTTAGACAGGAGAAAAGATCAAGTGTGGAGGTGCTTCCTCCACAGTGGTTGGTCTTACTGGTCTGCTCTGAACTGTCACAGAACTCACTGGTCAGGGAGATGAGATCCAGTTGCCTACAAAGCTTCTCCTAGAAGGTGCAGCTGCTCCATAGAATCATAGAATGTGTTGGGTTGGAAGGGACCTCCAAAGGTCCTCTAGTCCACCTCCTCTACAACAAGTCCTGATGAAGTATTCAGAGCCACCAGAGAGTGGTAACCACCCTGGCTCCCCATGAGCAGGTTCACTTGCCTTTTGGTTTAGGAAAAGAAAACCCTCCCCAAAGAGACCTCACTTCTCCTCTTGTGAAGAGAATACGACACAAGAGAAGAAGACACTTCTCTTGTGAAGAGAAGAAGAAGACACTCTTGTGTCTCTAGGACAAAGTGTCTGTGTCCCACAGAATGAGGGATGTCAAGCACTGGTGAATTGAGAAGCCTTTTCTGCCCCTCTGCAGGGATCCCCTGCGAGCCCCCCCCAGACATTCCCAACGGGAGGCACACGGGCCAGCTGCTGAATGAGTTCTACTACGGCATCTCCGTGAAGTACAGCTGCGAGGCCGGGTACCCGCTGCACGGAGAGCCCCTCATCCACTGCACCACGCGGGACGGGACGAACGGCGTGTGGAGCGGGGCCCCGCCGCTCTGTGGAGGTAGGCACGGGGTCATCCTCCTGCTTCACCTTGGGAGACACAAGGAACCTCCAGACAACTGCATGGGGGTTGTCAGGGTAGGATTTGCCTGTGGCGTGATGTGAAGTTGAGGTCAGGTAGAGGGGAGGAGGCTGAGGACCACCTTGCTGCCTCCAGCATCACCTTTCAGCTTGGGGCTCCCTCTCGGTGGTTAACGTCACAGAATCGCAGGGCATCAGGGGTTGGAAGGGACCTCAAAAGATCATCCGGTCCAATCCCCCTAGCACAGCAGGATCCCCTAGATCCAGTTCCACAGGAGGGTTTGAAATGTCTCCAGAGAAGGAGACTCCACAACCCCCCTGGGCAGCCCCTGCCAGGGCTCTGCCACCCTCCCTGGGAACAAGGTCCTTCTCACACTGATGGGGAACCTCCTCTGCTCCAGCTCACACCCGCTGCCCCTTGTCCTGTCACCGGGTGCCCCTGAGCAGAGCCTGGCTCCATCCTCCTCACACCCACCCTTCACACATTGATCAACATCCATGGGGTCACCCCTCAGGCTCCTTTTTCCCAGCTCCAGAGCCCCAGCTCCCTCAGCCTCTCCTCAGCAGGGAGCTGCTCCCCTCCCTCCATCACCCCTGTGGCTCTGCCCTGGGCTCTCTCCAGCAGCTCTGTGTCCTCCTGGAAATGAGGGGCCCAGAACTGGACATTGCTGGCCACGGGCAGTGCAGCATCTATAACAGAATCATCTGCAGACCGGTGCCTCTAAAGGACTGAGGCTGCCCAGCTCTGGGCGCTGTGTCAGCGCCTGTCCTGAGGACCTTTCCGTCTCTTCCAGACGCGAGATGTCCTGCCCCACGCGTCCCGAACGGGAGGGTCGTCTCCCCCAGGGCTGCCTACGCGCACAAGGACACCGTCGCCTTCCAGTGCGAGCCAGGCTATGTCCTCCGTGGCCACAGCGTGGTACAGTGCCAACTGAACCGCACCTGGGAGCCACCCCTGCCGGTCTGCGAGCCGGGCAAGTGTTCCAGCAGGGCTCTCCACGTTCCCCTTCCCCCCTGCTCTCCCAGATCTGCTCTTTCTCGGCTCCTTTAACAGCCGGTTTGTGTTTCGTGGCAGCTGCCTGCAAGGCACCTCCCAGGCTGGAGTTCGCCGAGCTGCGGGAGCAGCACCGCAGCCAGACCGTGCTTCCCGCGGGGAGGACGGTGCAGTACGCGTGCCGACCCGGCTACACCCCGCGCCCAGGGGTGCCGGCCACCATCACCTGCCTCGGGAACGGGACGTGGTCCGCGCCGCAGGAGTTCTGTAGAAGTACGTCCTGCGAGCACCCTACAGCATCGGGGTGGCCGCATTAGGAGGGGTTTCTGCCATCTGTGCTGGGAGGCGGGTGCGAGCCCGAGGGCTAACGGTCCCTGGTGCTGCCTTCCAGGGCAATCCTGTGGTCAGCCAGGAGATCCACCGAACGGCAGAGCTGTGGTCCTGACTGACCTCCTCTTTGGGTCCCACGTGAACTACACTTGTGACAGAGGGTGAGTCCTGCCACCCTTTTCCATCCTTAGGTCTGGAGAACAGGTTCCTGTGAGGGAACTGGGGTTATTGAGTCTAGAGAAGAGGAGGCTGAGAGGAGACCTTCTTGCTCACTACAGCTACCTCGAAGGAGGTTGGAGTGAGGCTGCTGCTGGGCTCTTCTTCCAAATGACTAAAGAGAGGAAATGGCCTCAGGTTATGTCAGGGGAGGTTTAGATTGGATCTTGGGAAGAAGTTCTTTGCTGAGAGAGTGGTTGGACACTGGCACAGGCTGCCCAGGGAGGTGGTGGAGTCCCCATCCCTGGAGGGGTTTAAAAACCGAGTAGCTGGAGCACTTGAGGCTGCGATGTAGGGGTTAGGGGCTGGACTTGATGATCCTGAAGGTCCTTTCCAGCCAGGATGACTCTATGATTCTATGAGCTGAATTCAGCAGCTGAGTGAGACTGAAGCAGATTTATGAAGGAACCTAGTTCCAAAGTCAAAGGTCTTGGCTGCCTCTTACAAGAGCAGTAAAGGAACTTCAAGCTCCTTGTTGTAAATGAATGAGCCCTTCTGTGTGACCCCAGGTACAAGCTGGTTGGAGGCTCTCAGAGGACCTGCGAGGTGTCTGGCACACGAGTCACATGGAGTGGAGATGCTCCCCTCTGCCAGCGTGAGTAAAGCAGACCCACAGCTCCTTGGAGGTGGCCGGCAAGGGCAAGCAGCATCTGTCAGGTCTAGGATCTTATTGCACAAGATTTCCTAAGTCACTGCACATGCAAAACCTTTCATTTCAATCTGCCTCTTGTTCTGGAAGCTCCTCAGTGTGGGTTCCAAAGGCCGTTTGTTTATCCTGGTCCAGTCTGGGAAAACCATTAAGATTTTAAAGTCTTTGCTACTGGGGGGTTCTTCACTGGTCATGTGCAGGAGCACTGTGGCCAGTCTCTCTCTGGCTGTGTCTCTGCTGCTAAACTCTACTTTGTGTGTCCCCAGGTATCACCTGCGATCCACCCCCAACCATCTCCCACGGGACACACAGTGGGCAATCAATGGGCACCTTCTCCTACCTGGACGTGGTCAACTACACCTGCGACCCTGCCCACTCGCTGGCTGGAGAGCCCTCCATCTTCTGCACCACAGTGGATGGGGAGCACGGGGTGTGGAGCGGGCCAGCGCCACGCTGCACAGGTAGGACCCTGCCCTGCGAGGGTGCCCGTCCCTGATTTGGTTGTGAGAGGTAAAAGGAGTGGCCATGAGACAGCTCACATGGCAAGTTTATTCCAAGAACATGAGGGATTGGAAGGGACCTCCCAACGTCATCCAGTCCAATCCCCCTGACACAGCAGGATCCCCTAGACCAAGTTGTACAGGAACATGGTCAGGTGGTTTTGAAATGTCTCCAGAGAAGGAGACTTCACAACCCACCCTGGGCAGCCCCTGCCAGGGCTCTGCCACCCTCCCTGGGAACAAGGTCCTTCTCACACTGATGGGGAACCTCCTCTGCTCCAGCTCACACCTGCTGCCCCTTGTCGTGTCACTGGGTGCCCCTGAGCAGAGCCTGGCCCCATCCTCCTCACACCCACCCTTCACACACTGATCAACACTCACCCCTCAGGCTCCTTTTCCCAGCTCAAGAGCCCCCTCAGTAGGGAGATGCTCCCCTCCCTCCATCACCCCTGTGTCTCTGCACTGGGCTCTCTGCAGCAGCTCCGTGTCCTGGGAAATCCCAGTAGGCAGGGAAGGGGGCCCAAGATAGCTGGATAACATTCAAGACCACTTCTTTCAAGCCCAAGATCAGAGCATTTCAACAGGTAGGAGGTCAAGGGAGGGAGCTAGAAGACCTACGGGTTAAACAGGGAGCTGCTGGTCAAGCTCAAGAGGAAGAAGAGTGTCTATAGGTCATGGAAGGAGGGGTNTGCCCCTGAGCAGAGCCTGGCCCCATCCTCCTCACACCCACCCTTCACACACTGATCAACACTCACCCCTCAGGCTCCTTTTCCCAGCTCAAGAGCCCCCTCAGTAGGGAGATGCTCCCCTCCCTCCATCACCCCTGTGTCTCTGCACTGGGCTCTCTGCAGCAGCTCCGTGTCCTGGGAAATCCCAGTAGGCAGGGAAGGGGGCCCAAGATAGCTGGATAACATTCAAGACCACTTCTTTCAAGCCCAAGATCAGAGCATTTCAACAGGTAGGAGGTCAAGGAAGGGAGCTAGAAGACCTATGGGTTAAACAGGGAGCTGCTGGTCAAGCTCAAAAGGAAGAAGAGTGTCTATAGGTCATGGAAGGAGGGGTTGGCCACCTGGGATCATTATAAGGCTCTAGTCAGAGGATGTAGGGACGCAGCTAGGAAAGCCGAGGCCTCCTTGGAACTAAACCTTGCAAGAGAGGTCAAGGGCAACAAAAAGGGCTTCTTCAAATACATTGCAGGTAAAACTAAAATTAGAGGCAACGTAGCCCCCTGCTGAATGAGGTTGGTGCCCTGGAGACAGAGGAGATGCTCAGCGTCTTCTTTGCCTCTGTCTGTACTACTGGAGGCTGCCCTGTTGTAGGGTGGACTGTTGGATTTTATGATCTTGAAGGTCTTTTCCAACCTGTGATTCTATAATTCTATTTCTTAACTGCTTTCCCTTCTCCTTGGCAGAGGTGAGGTGTCCTCCTCCTCCCTCCATCGCCAACGGGCAGCACAGTGCCCACCGCTGGCACTGGCACCCCCCGGGCTCTGCTGTGCAGTACAGCTGCCGCCAGGGCTACTCCCTCGTCGGGAACTCCTCCGTTAGCTGCACCGCGGCGGGATCGTGGAGCCAGCCGCTGCCCCGCTGCCAAGGTGTGTTTGGGGTGGCTTCTTTCATCTTTCTTGGGGCCCTTCCTGCTTGGTTCTCGGTCTAATCCCCACAGACCAGATCTCCAGTGAGAGGCAGAAACCAGAGGTCCCCCGGGCAGGAGCGGGGTCTGAGGATTTCCCATGGCACCCCCCAGTAAGGACAGGGGTTCAGGAGCAGCTGGATGATGTTAGAACTAGAGTCAGTGATGGTGCCGTGGCCGTGGCAGGATGGCAATGCTCAGCAGCTGGTACTGCCCCCGGTCAGTGTCTCTCCACACCCAGGATGGGCTTTGCATCCCCAGCAGTGTCTCCTCTTCACTTTCAGCTATCGGGTGCAAACAACCAGAGATTGAGAATGGGAGGATGTCTGGGCTGGAGACCACGTACAGACCCCTGGACGTTGTCGTCTTTGAGTGTGACTTTGGTTACGCCCTGAAAGGCTCCCAAGTGTCTCGCTGCCAGGTTGGGGGCAGGTGGGACCCTCCCATCCCCATCTGTGAGAAGAGTAAGTGTAAAGGAGGTGGTGGGTGGTCGCGGATGTCTCCTGAAGTGCTGTGTGAGTGAACTGGGTGAGGATAAAGGGGCCACTTCAGCACTGGAAAGGAAAAACTTAGACCCATAGAATCATTCAGGTTGGAAAAGACCCCTGGGATCGTTGAGTCCAACCATCAACCCCATGTCCACGTCTCCTCCTGCCTTCAAATGGCCCATTCAGACCCTTGTTCCATAGGCCTTCCATCTCCTTCAATGGACCCACAAAGGGTCAGGCTGGTCTCTGATCTTCTTCACAACCACAGAAAGACCAGAGCCAGCTGTTAGGGCCACAGGTGGGAACTAACCACTGTAAAAGCCTAAACGGTCTTTCTTGATGTCATTAAGCTCACAAAACATGAAGGCTGGAAGAGAAGAGAAAGGTAGGATGAAAACAGCCCCAGCCATTTGGGAAAAGCTAATGGGACAGAAAGAAGTTCAAAGGCTGCCTGACCCTACAGCGGGTGTTTGTGGTAGCAGAGCTGCAGAGCACTTTTTGTCCCCTCCTTGTAGGGCCACAGTGTCCTTCCCCTCCAAATATCACACATGGCCAGCAGGAGAGCCCAGCCATGGAAGGGTTCATCCCGGGAATGTCCGTGAAGTACCGCTGTGACCCAGGGTACGTCCTCACTGGGAAAACAGCAGTGTCTTGTCTGCCATCTGGGACCTGGAGCACCCCTTACCCCCGCTGTGAAGGTGAGCTGGGAAGGGCAGGTGAGCTGGGAAGGGCAGGTGAGCTGGGAATGGAAAGTGGGCTGAGAAGGGGAAGTGAGCTGGGAACGCCGTTACCCATCGTGGAAAGAGTGACCATGAATTTGGACCTCGCTAAAACAAAGGAGGACCTCTCAGCTGTGGCTGCTGCCTCCCTAGCCCATGCTCTGCTGCTTTTCCCTTCCAGTGATCACCTGCACAAGCCCCAACATCCAGAACGGAGATGTGGCTGGAGGACAGAGTGCTCAGTACCGTCCTGGGGCCAGTGTCACCTTCCAGTGCCACCCAGGCTATGTGCTCAGGGGCAGCCATGGAGCCAAGTGCCAGCCCGATGGCCGCTGGGTGCCGACGGTCCCCATCTGTGAGCTGGGTGAGTGGGGCATGGGGAGGGGTTTAGAAGGAGGGTGCTCAGTTCATCCTTGTGCTGGAGGGGCCCTGAGCTCCTGCTCTCTGCATCACTCGCATCACGGTGGGTTCAGCTATCCTTTGGTGTGTTCCCCATGCTCCTGCACCGGGCAAAGTCACTAAACCCCTGCCCTCTGCTCCTGCCCTGTTAGCGCTGCCGTGTCCTCCGCCTCCCATCATTGCCAATGCCACGCACAGCGCCGAGACGGGCACGAGCTTCACCAGCGGCATGTCCGTGACCTACAGCTGTCAGCCCGGCTTCTCCCTCCTCGGAGACCCCACCGTGTTGTGCATGGCCTGGGGGAACTGGAGCCTCCCGTATCCACACTGTGCAGGTGGGGCCGGCTGCTGCTCTGGTTCCTGTGCTGAGCATCCATCCGTCCCGAGCTCAGCTGCTCCTGGGGCAGGGAAACCTGAAAACCCACAGAATTGATGTGGGAAGTGGGGGGAACTGCCCATCCAGTGACACCCATGGGTGCTTCCAGCCCATGCTGGAGCTGTGCCCATGTGCTCACATCCATCCTTCCTGCATGTGGCCCTTTCCTCACCCTGGTTTGTTCTCTCTCTAGCTGTGCAGTGTCCTTCACCTCCAGACATCGACAAAGGGGGACACAACGGCCAGGACTTGGAGGCCTTCCCCGCTGGGATGGTTGTGAACTACAGCTGTGACCCCGGCTACAGCCTTCAGGGAGAGGCATCGATCTACTGCACGGACTCGGGGACCTGGAGCCTTCCCCTTCCTCGCTGTGCAGGTACATGGTGCTCCCGAGGTGGGCGTTAAGGACAGGCTGGAGGACCGATGGGAGTTAAGGCAATTCCCGCTGTAAGATCTGTCTTTTCCTTCACTCTTCCAAACCTTTGGATCCTGAAGCTCTTCCCTTTTGTCCTCAGTTCTGCTTGTGAGCTTCGGTGCATCCCCCACCCCGTACACTTCAAACCCAATCCCCCTGTGTTCCCTCTCCCACAGGAGGCTGTGCCGCCCCTCCTAACTTCACCTTCGCGGTGCCAGCCAAGGGGTACCAGCACCTGACCGAGTTTCCCGTGGGGAGCACCGTGCGGTACAGCTGCCAGCCGGGATACACGAGACACCCCGGGGTACCCCCGACGCTGACGTGCCTCCCCAGCCGCATGTGGTCGGAAGCGCTAGCGTTCTGCACAAGTGAATAGCTCCATCCCTTCGGTGTTGGTGGTTGAAAACCATGGTCTAAGTTGCAGTCGGGGGTTTCTGAAAGTGGTTCTTGAGAGAAGGAACCCAGGTTCCTACATGGCTTCACCAGTCACATAGTTCAGGCAGCTATCGGCCCTTAGAAGTGATGGTTTGAGTAGCGCCGAGCGCGGACGGATCCCAACGGCACCTCTCGGAGTGTCAAAGCTGCAGGAGGGTTGTTTAAGCTCAGCCTTGTTCTTTCCCAGGGAAGAAGTGCAAACACCCGGAAGCACCTCCGAACGGCCGGGTTCTCGTTCTCACTGATCTCCTTTTTGGGTCAAGCGTGAGCCACACGTGTGAGGAAGGGTGAGTCCCGCACTGCCTCTGCCGCCGCCGCTCCTGAGCTCGCTGGTGGTGCGGCTACGAGCCGAGGCTCAGGGTTCAGTCCCCTGCGTGGGCTGGTCCTGCTCAGGAAAGAGAGAGGTGTCCCTCGCTTCTCCTCGGCTTTGCAAACCTGAGCTCTTTGCTCTCCGTCCTCAGACGCCACCCCAGCACGAGCTGAGAGCGTGAGGAGGCTCCAGCGCTCTGGACGTCCCTCGGGGCTGAGTCCTGGTTTAGCTCCGGACCAGTCTAACTCAGCCCTGGCGAGGGGATTGGACTGGATGATCTTTCGAGGTCCCTTCCAATCCCTAATGATTCTGATGTCCTTCAATCCCAACAGAAACACCTCGGTGACCAGAGGGAGCCAGGAGGCTGCAGAAGGAAACCTCTGGGCAGAGTGGGAGTGTCGAATCCAAGCGGAACTGCCTGGTACCAACTGGTATTTCTCTCTCTGTTACCCCAGGTACCGACTGGTTGGACAGTCGCGCAGGCGATGTGAGGTCTTTGGACCACACGTTGCGTGGAGCGGTCTCCTCCCGATTTGTCAGAGTAAGTTGGTCACAACTACTAGGCTGATTGTGGGGGTTTCCATAGGGCAGGGTGGCTGGAGAGCAGCCTGGCAGAGAGGGACCTGGGGGTTCTCATTGACAGGGGGCTGAATCTGAGCCAGCAGGGTGCCCAGGTGGCCAAGAAGGCCAGTGGCATCCTGGCCTGGATTAGAAACTGGGTGTCCAGCAGGAGTAGGGAGGTGATTGTCCCCCTGCAGTCAGCACTGGGCAGGCTGCATCTTGAGTGCTGGGTCCAGTTTGGGCACCTCAGGACAAGGGAGACATCGAGGGGTTGGAGTGAGGGCAGAGGAGGCAACAGAGCTGGGGAAGGGCCTGGAGAATCAGTCTGATGGGACTGAGAGATGGAGACAGTTGGGACTGGTTAGTTGGAGGAAGAGGAGGCTGAGGGGAGCCCTCATCGCTCTCTACAACTGTCTGCAAGGACCCTGCAGAGATGCTGGTGCTGGGCTCTTCTCACAGGTCATCAGTGACAGAAGCAGAGGGAAGGGCTTCCAGCTCCAGCAGGGGAGGGTCACACTGCCCATCAGGAAGAGATTCTTGACAGAGAGCGTGGTCAGGGACTGGGCTGGGCTGCCCAGGGTGGGGGTTGTGTCCCCATCCCTGGGTGAGTTTAAAAATCGCTTGGATGTGGTGCTGGGGGTCTGGTTTAGGGGTGACCTTGTAGAGCAGGGTTAATGGTTGGACTCGCTGATCCTAGGGGTCTTTTCCAACCTGAGTGATTCTGTGAACTAGTCTGGCTCCGAATGGCCAAGTTGAGTCTTAAAAATTAAACGTTTACTTAAAAAAAACCCCAACATTTCCTTAAAACAAACAGAGCCCTGAGGAATAAGAGGTAATAAGGCAAATGTTCCTCACAGATTGTTTTCCTTCGCTTGCTGGGTTGGTTTGTTCGAACAGTCTTGCAGAAGATGCTTTTGATCTGTCAGAGTTCCACAAAGCAAAGAGCTGGGAGGTGCCTGTGGGGAGTTGTCCCCGTTGCTTCATGAATATCAATAATTTATTCATGTGTCTGGCAGTATGAGAGTGGGGAATGGAGTGAAACTGAACTGGAGTCTTCCAAACAAGTCTAAAGTGAAGAGGCTTCACCCTGAACAGGCTGGGAGGCCACGACTCTCTATAATTACTCAAAGGGAGGTTGCAGTCAGGTGGAGGTCGGACTCTTCCTCCAGGCACCCAGCACCAGGACGAGAGGGTAGAGCCTGAAGCTGCCAGGGGAGGGTTAGGTTGGATGTTAGGAAGCCCTTCCTCAGTGAAAGGGGGATCAGAGCCTGGAACAGACTGGCTAGGGCAGTGGTGGAGTCTCCATCCCTGGAGGTGTTGAAGGGCTGATTGGACGTGGCATGTTCTTCCCAGGTCTAGGTGGTGGTGGTGTTAGGTGCTGGGCTAGGCTGGAGGAGCTCAGAGGGCTTTTCCAGCCTCAGTTCTGCGATTCTGAGGGGTGACCTCACTAGTCTTTATAAATATGTGAAGGGTGGGTGTCAGGAGGATGGAGCCAGGCTCTGCTCAGTGTCATCTAGTGATAGAACAAGGGGTGTGAGCTGGAGCAGAGGAGATTCCACATCAGTGTGAGAAGAAACTTCTTCCCAGGGAGGGTGACAGAGCACTGGAAGCAGCCACCCAGGGGGGTTGTGGAGTCTTCTTCTCTGGAGATGTTTAAAACTCATCTGGATATGTTCTAGTGCAACTTGATCTGGGTGATCCTGCTGTGGCGGGGGGTTGAACTAGATGCTCTTTTGAGATCCCTTCCAACCCCTAATCTTCTGTTCTGTGTGATCTAGTGATAGGACAACGGGCAATAGGTGTGAGCTGAAACAGAGGAGGTTCCACATCAATGTGAGAGGGACCTTCTTCCCAAGGAGGGTGCCAGAGCCCTGGCAGGGGCTGCCCAGGGTTGTTGTGGAGTCTCCTTCTCTGGAGACATTTCAAACCCTTCTGGGCTGTTCCTGTGCGACTGGATCTAGGGGATCCTGCTGTGTCAGGCAGCTTGGACTGGGTGATCTTTCAAGGTCCCTTCCAGTCCCTAATGTTCTGGGATTCTGTGAAGCTCTGTGCTCACCACAAGGTTCTTTGAATCACTCTTCTGTGAGTGTCACAGCCCCACCTGTGGAACTCCTCTGTGCAGTGACCTGGTGCAAACAAGCTCATGGACGCAGCAGTTACAGCTCCCTCTTTGAGACACCCTCTTTATTTTTCAGAGGTGCTCTGTCCAGTCCCACAGATCCGCAACGGGAGAGTATCAGCTCCCAGGTATCGCTACAAGTACAAAGACACCGTTAGCTTTACGTGCCGGACCGGCTTCACCCTGCGCGGCCACCACACAGCCCGGTGCCAGGCTGACGCTACGTGGGAGCCGCCGGTGCCAGTCTGTGAGCAGGGTGAGCGTCAGCGCTCTGGCTGGCTGGTGTGCCAGGTACCAGTATAGACTGGGGACTGGCCTGTTAGAGAGCAGTGGAGGAGAAAGGGACATGGGGGTCCTGGTGGCCAGCTGGATGGCCAGGAGCCAGCAATGAGCCCTGGTGGCCAAGAAGGCCACTGGCATCCCAGGGTGAATCAGAAGGGAGGTGGTTAGTAAATGGGGAGAGGTTCTCCTCCCCCTCTACTTCGCCCTGCTGAGACCACATCTGGAATCTTGTGTCCAGCTGTGGGCCCCTCAGCTCCAGAAGGACACAGAGCTGCTGCAGAGAGCCCAGGGCAGAGCCACAGGGGTGATGGAGGGAGGGGAGCATCTCCCTGCTGAGGAAAGGCTGAGGGAGCTGGGGCTCTGGAGCTGGGAAAAAGGAGCCTGAGGGGTGACCCCATGGGTGTTGATCAATGTGTGAAGGGTGGGTGTGAGGAGGATGGAGCCAGGCTCTGCTCAGGGGCACCCAGTGACAGGACAAGGGGCAGCGGGTGTGAGCTGGAGCAGAGGAGGTTCCCCATCAGTGTGAGAAGGACCTTGTTCCCAGGGAGGGTGGCAGAGCCCTGGCAGGGGCTGCCCAGGGGGTTGTGGAGTCTCCTTCTCTGGAGACATTTCAAACCCTTCTGGGCTGTTCCTGTGTGACTAGACCTAGGGGATCCTGCTGTGTTGGGGGATTGGACTGGCTGATCTTTCAAGGTCCCTTCCGATCCCTGCTGTTCTGTGATGATGTGATGGAGGGTCACAGCAGACTCGTGAGCTGCATTTGCTCAACTAATCTGTGTTTTAACTTTCCAACACTGCGTCTAGATGGAGTGGCAGAGCGCTACCAGCACCCTGATGCCACGACGAAGCCAGGTAGGTCCAGATAAGAAAAGGCAAGATTTCCTAAGCACTAACTCCTCCTTCCAACCCAACATGCCCCATGTTTTGCAGGGAAGAAGGTTGGTTGCTGTTTTTAAGTCTCTTCTTATCCCCTATTTCACACTGACCATCCGTCTCTGACCCTGTCCCTCTCCTCTTTCAGCAGTGAAGTGTCTGGCTCCTCCAAGCATCGCTAACGGGGGGCACAGCAGCCCTTTCTCAGAGGCTTTTGATGTAGGAGCCCTTGTGCACTACCACTGCAACCACGGCTTCTCCCTCGTCGGGAGCAAGACCGTTCGTTGTACGACACGTGGAGTGTGGAGCCGGCCCCTTCCTCGGTGCAGAGGTGGGTCTGTGCTCTTCCCACTGAGCCCCTTTCAATGTGTTAAACACGAGCTGATGTTTGCTTCGGGACTTGCTGAAACAACCTGGGGCTTCTGCAGCCTCCACCAGTAAAGAATGAGGTCTCTGTAGCCAGGAATGAGGTCTGGTCTTGCAATTAGGGAGCTGTTGGGATGAAGGCTGGACTTGATGATCCTGGAGGTCCTTTCCAGTCAGGATGATTCTGTGATCCTGTGATTCTCTGTGGCTTCTATCCCCATGGGTTTCACCAGAAAAAATGATGCGGGGTGCTGAGCCTTTGTGTCTGGTGCTTTACAGATGACTTAGGGTGAAGTGAGTACAGAGGGTTGGGCAGGACTGGCTCTGTGTGATGGATCCAGTGCTGTGGGGTGTGGGTACAGCCACCCACAGGAGTTCAGAAGTTTTCCTGTCATCTCTGAGGTCTTCCCTTGAGTACTGGGGGCAGTGCTGGGCCCCTCACTTCAAGAAAGAGATGGAGGGGCTGGAGCGGGTCCAGAGGAGCAACAAGGTTGGGGAAAGGAGTGGAGAGCAGGTCTGATGAGGGGAGGCTGAGGGAGCTGGGGGTGTTTAGCCTGGAGAGGAGACTCGGGCGGGGACCTGCTAGCTCTCTCCAGCTCCCTGAAGGGAAGCTGGAGTCAGGTAGGTGTCAGGCTCTTCTCCCAGGCAACCAGCACTAGGACGGGAGGGCAGGGCCTGAAGCTGCCAGGGGAGGGTTAGGTTGGATGTCAGGAAGCCCTTCCTGATGGAAAGGGGGATCAGAGGCTGGACTGGACTGCCCAGGGCAGTGGTGGAGTCCCCATCCATCCCTGGAGGTGTTTAAGGCCAGCCTGGCTGTGGCTCTTAGTGCCCTGGTGTGGCCACTGGGCTGATGTTAGTGGCTGATCTGGGCTGGCTGAGATCAGGGGGCTTCTCCAGCCTCAATCACTCTGGGGTTCTGTGATGCTGAGAGCTGTTTTGATCTGCATATCTCTCCTTCTAGCGCTGCACTGTCCCAAGCCTGCAGATATTGCTCACGGGTCTCTCAGTGGCCCAGCAGAAGCCCTTTTCTCTCCTGGAACATCTGTGAGCTACAGCTGTGAGCCCGGCTTCTCTCTCATTGGGACAGGATCCCTTTATTGCACAGAGTCTGGAGCCTGGAGCCATCCTCCTCCCATCTGTCAAGGTGAGTTTTGCTTGCAGCCAGCTGAGAAAAGACATTTATCAGGGTTTGCCTTAGGCAAGGGCTTGTTTGAGTCCTTGTGAGAAGCACAAGATCAAGTCTATGAGCTTGTACCCATTTCTGAAGCCTGATGGAGTTGCAGGGCTGCAAAACCACTTGTTGAGCCTAGCTGGAGAAAGTAAAGGGAACCACCAAGACTGCACAGGTACGGTGCCTTTGCCACCCCCGGCAGCCCATCAGATCCTCATGTTGCTGTTGTTTGTCTCTCCCTGACTTTCCAGTGGTGAGGTGTCCCCGTCCTCCAAGCATCACCAACGGGAAGCTCAAAGGAAATGTCTCTGCCCCTTTTTCCTTGGGAGCATCTGTAACCTACAGCTGTGATCGTGGTTATTCCCTTGTTGGGGAAGCTTCCATCAACTGCACAGCGTCAGGAACCTGGAGCCAGCCTCCTCCTTGGTGCCAAGGTGGGTCTGTGTTTAGTTGGCGTGTGTCTTCTGGAATTCGTAGTGGCAGAGGCAGAGCTGGGCCACACACCTTCAACATCTAAGCAGTGGAATCTTCTGCAGTTGTCACAGAATTCCATCCCTTCCTTCTGCTTAGGAACCACTTTGATACCACAGCTGGGCAGCGTGGATCTGAATGAGTTTGCCTCCTCTTTGCTGTCCTTCTCAAGAGCACCATGTGGTTGTGTTGAAGAGCACAATTTGCTTGGGGCAGGGTGGCTGGAGAGCAGGCTGGCAGAAAAGGACCTGGGGGCTCTAACTGACAGGCAGCTGAATATGACCCAGCAGGGTGCCCAGGTAGCCAAGAAGGCCAGTGACATCCTGGCCTGGATGAGAAACTGGGTGTCCACCAGGAGCAGGGAGGGGATTGTCCCCCTGCGGTCAGCACTGGGGAGGCTGCACCTTGAGTCCTGGGTGCGGTTTTGGGCACCTCAGTCCATGGGAGACATTGAGGGGTCGGAGCAAGGGCAGAGGAGGGCAGTGAAGCTGGGGAAGGGCCTGGAGAATCAATCTGATGAGACTGAGATATGGGGAGACCTGGGGCTGGTTAGTTTGAGGAAGAGGAGGCTGAGGGGAGACCTCATCACTCCCTGCAACTATCTGAAAGGACCCTGTAGAGATGTTTGTGCTGGGCTCTTCTCACAGGTCATTAGCGATAGAAGCCGAGGGAAGAGCTTCAACCTCCAGCAGGAGAGGGTTAGACTGGCCATCAGGAAGAGATTCTTCCTGGAGAGAGTATCAGGCCCTGGGCTGGGCTGCCCGGGGTGGTGACTGAGTCTCTATCCCTGGATGACTTTAAAAGTTCCTTAGATGTGTTGTTGGGGGACGTGTTTTAGCGGTGACCTTGTAGAGTGGGGTTGATGGTTGGACTTGATGATCCTGGAGGTCTTTTCCAACCTGAGTGAGTCTGTGCTTCTGCAGCACAGGCCATTCCAGAAGGCCCTTGTAATTGCTGTGTTTTCCACTCCCTGCTCTTGTTGCTGTCACTGAGCACGAGCGCTCCTCCATTACCAGTGTTTTACTTTTAGTAGGAGAGTAGAAACATTCCTCCTTCCCCCTTGTGCCTCTCACTCAGCCATTATCACTAATAGGAAACGGGGTGATTCTATCAGAGAAGTCAGGCCTGATGGGAAGGTTGCAGGTCACACATGAGGCAGTTTGGTCAGTGTTCCCAGTGCTGGGTGCTCCTGCTCACAAAACTGGACGTTCACCGGAATAAATTCATTACTCACACAGGGCACTTCCTCACGGGACTTGCACCCACCCAGTGACTCAAGAGTTGGACAACAAAGAGAGGAAAGAACGTACCGAATGCTTGTGGGCATCAGTCAGAGGCTTCTTAAAGGAAGCAGCCTCACAGAAAATCCTCCCTGCCTGTTCCCCATTCTTGTTGTCCTTAGTAACTCTCTGACGTGTGAGAGGCAGCACAAGAAAGGAGTAAAACAAAGGGCAAGGAGCACACGCTGACGTTGCCCCTTTGTTCTCCGGTGACAACCATCTCCAGAATTCTTGGGCTTGGACTGCCAATGGTGATGAGATGTCTCAATTGAAGTGATTAACTCATTTCACTGAAGTCAGTGCTATAAGTAGCTTAGATGGGCGGACTAATTAATGAGCTAATTATTGGTGTATGGCTGGTGACAGCTTTGAATGGCAAGGGACTGCTACAGATTAGGAGTGGGTTAGAGACAGTTGGTTCTAAAGCTCCCATAGAATTCTTCCCTGCTGCATCTTTTTCTCCAGATGTTCTCACAGAATGACAGAACATGAGGGATTGGAAGGGACCTTGAAAGATCAGCCAGTCCAATCCCCTCAGCAGAGCAGGATCCCCTAGATCCAGTCACACAGGAACATGTCCAGGAGGGTTTGAAACATCTCCAGAGAAGGCGACTCCACAACCCCCCTGGGCAGCCCCTGCCAGAGCTCTGCCACCCTCCCTGGGAACAAGATCCTTCTCACACTGATGTGGAACCTCCTCTGCTCCAGCTCACACCCACTGCCCCTTGTCCTGTCACTGGGTGCCCCTGAGCAGAGCCTGGCTCCATCCTCCTCACACCCACCCTTCACACATTGATCAACATCCATGGGGTCACCCCTCAGGCTCCTCTTTCCTAGCTCCAGAGCCCCAGCTCCCTCAGCCTCTCCTCAGCAGGGAGATGCTCCCCTCCCTCCATCATCCCTGTGGCTCTGCCCTGGGCTCTCTCCAGCAGCTCTGTGTCCTTCTGGAACTGTGGGGCCCAGAGCTGAACACAAGATTCCAGCTGTGGTCTCAGCAGGGCAGAGTAGCTTCTGGTGGCCCACTGCCAGCAAAATCTCTTCCTGTGCCAGCTTCTCCCAAGGTCCCCCCAATACACAGGGTTTTCCACCAGCAATATCCATGTGGAATCTGTGATCTCTACAAATATCTACACGTGGGAGTGAGACACTCACCCCCTTGTGCAGCCACAAAGAAAGGAATGGGTCTGTGGAAGAAGCATGGATTCCTGGTTCCCCTCGAGAACAATCCAAGATCATCGTCCTATATAACCCACAGCTCTGTTCCTCTGTTTTATGTTCCCTCTCGTTAAATGTCCTTTATTGGTCCTTAATTTCAGAGCTCAGATGTGTATTCCCAGAAGTCCAAGGTGTTAAGAAAGCCATACGAGGAGATACTTATCGCCCTGGGACTACTGTCGCTCTGGAATGCGATGACGGTTACACGTTGGAAGGCACCGGTCGGATTCAGTGCCAAGAGGACTTCAGCTGGGACCCTCCTGTACCAGTCTGTAAACTGGGTGAGTGACTGGGGCCAAGTCAGATGGAAACATACAAGTCATAGCATCATGGAATGGCCAGGGTTGGAAGGGATCTGAAAGATCAGCCAGTTCCAACCCCACTGCGCAGGCAGGGGCACCTTCACTAGAGCAGGTTCCTCAGGGCCCCAGCCAACCAGCCCTTCAACACTGCCAGGGATGGGGTGGCCACAACTGCCTTGGGCAACCTGTTCCAGCATCTCCCCACCCTCACAGGAAAGAATTTGTTTCTCATGTCCAACGTCAATCTCCCCTCTTCAAGGCTGGAACCCTTTCCCCTTGTCCTCTTGCTACCACCCCTGTCAAAAGCCCTCTCCCAGCTTCCTCATGGCCCCCTTCCATCAGAGACTGGAAAGCTGCTGGAAGGTCACCTGGGAGCCTCCTCTTCTCCAGGCTGAACAACCCCAACTTGCTCAGCCTGTCCTCATAGTGGAGGTGCTCCAGCCCTCTGAGCATTTGAGTTGCTCTCCTCCAGACCCCTTCCAGGAGCTCTGTGTCCTCCTGATGCTGGGGACTGCAGAACTGGACCCAGGACTCCAGGTGGGAGTCCTGTGTTCAAAAAGCCCTTTAAACCTCAAAAGGCCTGTTTGTGGAACAAAAATGAATGGAATGGTGGTGTTTTAAGAAACTCCTTAACAGGAAAAGCTCTGCTGAGGAAGCACCGTACTTTCTCAGCATGGTTTGCTGATTTTATTTCTCTTCCCTTCAGCATCACCCAGGACTGGCTCAGCAGGTCTAGGTAAGCAGCTCAGAGACAGTTCTGTGACCAGATCTTTAGGCAGTGGCCTCAGAGGCACCGTTCCCCTCTGCCTCCTTTGAGGAGGTGCCTTGTTGTGTCTTTCATGCTTTAAATACAGAGAGAATAACACGTGCTCTTCTCTCTCAGGAGCTGCAGCTGCAGGAGTGCTGCTTCTCCTGGGGGCAGGCATCGCCTGGAAGGTTCTTTCTAAGCGGAAGGAAGGGTAAGCTGCTGTTCTGGGTGCTCAGAGTCAAGTGCTTTGTTGGCAGCTCACTTCTACACACTTCATAGTTGCCCGAGTGCTCCTGTAGTGTTTACATCTCCAGCTCATGCCTGCAGACACGGAGACGCAGCGTCGATGGGGCTGTGGTGTTTCACTTCAAAACCCTCTTCCTTAGAGGAAACTGGCAGAAAAGGACCTGGGGGTTCTGACTGACAGGAGGCTGAATAGGAGCTAGCAGGGTGCCCAGGTGGCCAAGAAGGCAAATGGCAACCTGGCCTGGATTAGAAACTGGGTGTCCACCAGGAGCAGGGAGGGGATTGTCCTCCTGCACTCAGCACTGGGGAGGCTGCATCTTCAGTACTGGGTCCAGTTTTGGGCACCTCAGGACAAGGGAGACATCGAGGTGCTGGAGCGAGGGCAGAGGAGGGCAACAGAGCTGGGGAAGGGCCTGGAGAATCAACCTGATGAGAAATGGAGAGAGTTGGGGCTGGTTAGGCTGAGGAAGAGGAGGCTAAGAAGAGATCTCATCACTCTCTACAACTGTCTGAAAGGACCCTGTAGAGATGTTCCAATCCCTGGATGAGTTTAAAAGTCACTTAGATGTGGTGCTGGGGGATCTGTTCTAGGGGTGATCTTGTAGAGTAGATGGTTGTACTCAATGATCCCAGGGGCCTTTTCCAACCTGAATGGGTCTATGATTCTAAAGCAACCCTAGTGTGCTTCCACAAAGCAATGCAGTTCACAGCTGTCTTGTTTATTCACTTAGCTACTATCTCACCTACGAACACCACGGTTACCCAACCCCGCTGAACCAGGTCACGGAACAGAAATGCTCGTGTCTTCCGTAGAAGGTGCTGTTGTACATTCCTCAATATAACTGCAACCTTGAATTGTTCCAGTGCAGTCATTCCAGTTGAAAAATGTTTCCCCTCAATGTTTTTTTGGGAAGATGCTTTCATTTGCTGAATAAAATAGGCTGTTGTGAAGACGGTGGCTTTAAAAACAGGCAGTTTTTCTTTCCAGCACCACCCACGGGGTGTTTCCTGTTCTGTCAGTCTGGGTAGATGTCACACACAGGTCACACTCGCAGGCTACTTCTTGCTTCCGGTAGAAACTTGTTTTAGTTTTATGAGGATTAAGGAAATCAGAGGATCATTATGACTGGAAAGGACCTCCAGGATCAGCAAGTCCAGCCCTCATCCAACAGCTCCCTAACCCCTGGACCATGGCCTCAAGTGGTCTAGCTACTTGGTTTTTAAACACCTCCAGGGATCAGACCTCCAGGATCATCAAGTCCAGCACTCATTCCAACAGCCCCCGAACCCCTACATCACGGCCTCAAGTGCTTTAGCTACTCAGTTTTTAAACCCCTCCAGGGATGGGGACTCCACCACCTCCCTGGACAGCCTGTTCCAGTGCCCAAATACTCTCTCAGCAAAGAACTTCTTCCTAAGATCCAATCTAAACCTCCCCTGATGCAACTGGAGGCCATTTCCCCTCGTTCTGTCATTAGGGATTTGGGAGAAGAGACCAGCAGCAGCCTCGCTACAACCTCCTTTGAGGGAGCTTTAGAGAGCAAGAAGGTCTCCTGTCAGCCTCCTCTTCTCTAGACTCAATAACCCCAGTTCCCTCAGCCACTCTCCATAGGCTCTGTTCTCCAGCCCTCTCCCAGCCTTGTTGCCCTTCTCTGGCCCTGCTCCAGCCCATCAATGTCCTCCTGATCCTGTGGCACCCAACACTGGACCCAGTCCTCAAGGTGCAGTCTCACAAGTGCAGAGCACAGGGGCAACATCACCTCCCTACTCCTGCTGGTTACCCCATTCCTGACCCAGGGCAGGATGCCGTTGGCCTTTTTGGCCACTTGGGCACCCTGCTGGCTCCTGTTCAGGCAGCTGTCACCCAAGACCCCCAGGTTCTTTTCGGCCAGGCAGCTCTCCAGCCCCTCTTCCCCCAGCCTGGAGCTGCTGGGGGTTGTTGTTAACGAAGTGCAGGACCCGGCACCGGGCTTTGTTAACCCAAGGGGGGAGCCTGCTCCATAAAGATCTTCCTCAGCAGCACCAGGATAGCAGAAGGACCTTCCCTGCTGAACCCACTGCAGATGATTCTCCCTGTCAGGGGCTCTCTGAGCACAGCCTTGACCACAACATGGCACCTTTAAGCACAGACATTCTTTTCCTTTTGAAAACAGAGCTGGTTTGAGACAGTTCCCCCTCGGCAAACAATGCCTTTCCCAGAAACTCTCTGCCCCCCTCCCTGAGCCACGACGGAACCTCTCCGCATCAGCATGAAAACAGGAAAAACATCTAATTTTAACACCAGATGTCATCTTCTCCCCAGGCTGGGCGCCCGCACTGCCGCTTCGCTCGGGCGCTGCCCGTGCTGAAGGCTCCTCCTGCTCCTGTCGGCGACCGCGAGGACCCCCCCACGGTCCAGCCCGCACAGCAGGCGGATGCGGTGCCGGGGGGACGGCTGGGAGACCATTCCCGTGGGATCAAGGAGCCCCAGGAAAACGCTCCTCGAAGGCTAGAAATCCCCTTCCAATAAACCACAGACGGTTCTAGCAGCGACCGCGTTCCCCTCGCTGCTGTCTGTGGGGCGGCTCCGCAAGCGCTTCCCTAATAAACGCTGAACGGGGGGCAGTGACTGCTCTGCGTTTGGTCTCTTTCCGGCTCCACGTAGTTAGATGTTTTCACTTTCATTTCTTTATCGTTTATTTATTTATCTCCGAGGGTTGTTCCATATGGACCTTTAAGTGTTTTATTCTTTATTTAGATTTTCATGTATATTTTTGTTCATATTTCTATCCATAGTTTAATGTATTTATTTTTATATTTAAATTTATTTTCATTTATATTTTCATTTATATTTAATTGATATTTTAATTCATATTCAATTTATATTTAATTTATATTTTAATTTATATCTTCGTTTATATTTTTGTTTATATTTTAATGTATTTTTATTTAAACCACTGGAGTTGTGTTCCAGAGGCACAGAGGGTTGTCCCAGCCAGAGTGACAAAGACTTTTATTAATTTATTCGGTTTTTATTGATTTTTATTCATTTTTATTCATTTTGATTCATTTTATTAATTTTATTGATTTTTATTCATTTTTGTTCATTTTAATGCACTGATGTGGTGTTCCAGAGGTGCAGAGAGTTGTTCCATCTAGATTTACAATTATTTTTATTCATTTATTTGGCTTTTTATTCATTTTCATTCATTTTAATGCACTGAGGTTGTGTTCCTCAGGTGCAGAGGGTTGTCCCAGCTAGACTTACAACTATTTTTATTAATTTATTTGGTTTTTATTGATTTTAATTGATTTTAATGGATTTTAACATGCTGGGGTTCTGTTCTAGAGGTGCAAAGAGTATTTTTATTTATTTATAAGTATTTTTATTCATTTATTTGAGTTGTATTTATTTTTAAATTGATTTTTATTTGCTTTTTCATTTATTTTTACTAATCTTTATTATTTTTAAGTTATTTTTGTTGATTTGTATTGATTTTTATTCATTTTAATGCACTGTGGTTGCATTCCAGAGGTGCAGACGGTTGTTCCAGTCAGAGTTATAAGTATTTTTATTCTTTTTCTTGTTTCCTATTGTTTTTAAATGGATTTATATTTTATTTTTAATTGATTTTTAATTGATTTTTACTCATCTTTATTAATTTTAATCTATTTTTATTCACTTGTAAGGATTTTTATTCATTTTAATGCACTGGGATGCATTCCAGAGACGCAGAGGGTTGTGCCAGTTGGAGTTATAAGTATTTTTATTAATTTATTTGGGGCTTATTGATTTTTATTTGAATTTTAATTGATTTTTATTCAACTTTTAATTGATTTTTATTCATCTTTATTATTTTAAATTTATTGTTATTGATTTGCACTGATTTTTATTCATTTTAATGCACTGGTGTTGCGTTCCACAGGTGCAAACAGTTGTTCCAGCCCAAGTGACAAGTATTTTTACTCGCCACTCTAATTTTTATTGATTTTTATTGATTTTGACTGATTTCAATGCATTGAGGGTGTGCTGCGAAGGCACAGAGGGCTGTTCCAGCTGAAGTCTTTGTATTTGATGCTTTTATTTCTGTTTGTTTTTATTCAACACACTGGGCTTGTCTTCCAGAAGCACAGAGGGTTGTTCCATCTTTACTCATTTATTTGGTTTTTAGTAATTTTAATTGATTTTAACACACCGGGGTTCTGTTCCCGAGGCGCAGAGGGTTGTTCCAGCCAGAGTGACAAGCATCTTTACTTAATTTGATTGATTTTCATTGATTTTGGCTGGTTTTCATCGATTTTAAGACACTAAGGCTGTGCTCTAGAAGCAGAGGGCTGTTCCATCTGCAGTTTGAAGTCTCTTCATTGATTTTAACGCGCTGGGGCTGTGTTCCAGAGGCACAGAGGGCTGTTCCAGATAGAACTTAAAGGCTTCTTACTGATTTTTATTCATTTTAACCCACTGGGGTTGGGTTAACCCCGCGGTGGGGGCAGCTCCTCCGCGCTGGCTCTCAGGCTGCTGTTGTTTTCGAGCCTTACTCCGCGCAGAAGCAGCCCATCCCCACCGCCCGCGGAGCAGCTTTTCCTCTGCCGGAGCCACAGGTGGCCCTCGGTGGGGTCCCTGCCCTGGAAAGGGGCTCGTGCGGCCTCTCCCCGCAGCTACCACCGCCCTCAGCGCCAGCGGTCGCCAAGGCCCCACCGCGGCGCAGGGCGGGAAGGAAGGGGCCGCCCCGCGCATGCGCCGCCGCCTTCGCGCTGCGTCTGGGCCCCTGGCTGGAGCGCGCGTGAGGGGGCCGTTGATGGGGCCGCGCAAGGAGTCGCTGATGGGGCTGCTGGCAGCCCGCGGTCCGTGTGTGCTGCTGGGGCTGCTTCTGGGGCTCGGCGCGACGCGGGTCCAGGGTGAGGAAGGGGCGCTTGGGGGCTGCCCCCCGCCCGCCATGGCGCGGGGAGGCGCGGGGTGGGTGGTGGGACCAGAAGGGAGGGAGCTGCGAGGCCTTTGGGGCCCGGCGGGGAAGGGGAAGGACGTGGCCGGAGGCCAGTGCGTGTGCGTGCGGCTTCTGCGGGGTTCGGGGCGAAAAGGTGAGAGAAAGGTTGAGCTGCAGAAGGAGGTTTGTGAGGGGCTGGGTGCTGGTTCTGCCGCGGAGCCGGCCCTGGACTGGGTTTCTGTGGGTTGGTGCCCTGTGGGTGGGCACCGGTGCAAACAGACTGGGAGTGAAATGAACGAGATCGCTGGGGGCCATGGCCGCGGCCCTTTGTAGGTCTGGTGGAGACTGGGCGGGTCTCATACCCGTCTCCTTTCCAAGGGCTTGAGGGAGTTTTTCTCAGCCCTCCGGCGTGGAGCAGCTTTATGAGCCTTTCCCTGTGGGGACAGGCTGAAGGAGCTGGAGCGGCTCAACCTGGAGAAGAGCAGGCTCCAGGGAGACCTTAGAGCAGCTTCCAGTACCTGAAGGGGCTCCAGGAAAGCTGGAGAGGGACTTTTGCCGAGGGACACTGGTGTTAGGACAAGGGAACTGGGTTCAAACCCATCTGTTTATGTTCCTGTGCGACTTGGTCTAGGTGGTCCTGCTCGTCTAGGGAGATAGGGCTGGATGATCTTTTGAGGTCCCTTCCAATCCCTAATGTTCTGTGAAGCTGCAAGAGGGTAGATTGAGATGAGATCTGAGGCAGAAATCCCTTCCTATGAGAGTGCTGAGGCCCTGGAACTGGTTGCCATGGGAAGTCGTGGCTGCTCCATCCCTGGCACTGTTCCAAGGGCAGGTTGGATGGGGCTGTGGGCACCCTGCTCTGGTGAGAGGTGTTGCTGCCCCTGGCAGGGGATTGGTGCTGGAGCTCTGAGCTCCCTTTCAGCCCAAATCTTTCGTATGTATTCAGTATTAACCTCACCTCAAAATAGCGCTGGGTCTGTGGGTCTCTGTTGAGTTCTGCAGCTGGTTTTAACCCTCTTTTTGATCTGCCTGGCCTTTTGTCTGGGGAAGGGAAATGAGCTGTTAGTGTGGCTGGATGGTTTGTTTCTTGTGCTGCAAACTAAACAGGCATTTCCCTGCAGGTGGGTGTGCAGAGAATTAAAGTCACAGTTTGAGCTACAGGAATAAAGCAAAGGGACCAAAGAAATAAGCTGTGCGGAAATGCTTCATGTGGTTAGAACATTAAAGAAGACAATAAGGAACCTTTACTAGTGTGGAGTAGAACGTTAGTTTATATAATTATCAACAGTTAGTTACTAACATACTAATTTAAATATTGACATTTAGGGAGCTCTGGCTTTTATTAAGGTCACTTCTGTGTTTTACTGATGAGCCCCTAAAACTTACTGGGTTCGAATCACAGAACATTAGGGATTAGAAGGGACCTTGAAAGATCACCTGGTCCAGTTGCCCTGGCAGAGCAGGATCACCTAGACCAAGTCACACAGGAAGATATCTGGATTCTAAACATCTCCAGAGAAGGAGACTGAGTTAGCCTGGCTTCTGTACCATTATCCCTCAGCTTGTACCTCCTCTTTGTTGATAAGATTGTACCTTGCTTTCTCTTTCATCTGACTCCTGCAGGTGAGTGTCAACCCCCAGACAGGCTGCCGTACGCAGAGCCCAGGGAGGATATCAGCACATCCAAGAGCTTTCCTGCCGGAGCCACCGTGTTCTACAACTGCCGGCCGGGGTATATGGGGATCCCTGGAAGATCATTGGCTCTTACATGCGGTGAAGACTCTCAGTGGTCACCCACAGAGCCCTTCTGTACAGGTAATGTGAGCCTGAGCTCTTCTGCTTTTTCCTTTAGCTATGTAACAGTTTGAGTTGGTTTTTCAAGTGGGAATTGGTATCCTGGCATGTTTTAAACCCATTGAAAAATGCCAGTGACTGTGCCAGAAGTATATGCTAAAGATTTCTTTATTGTGTGTATGTTCATATGTGGATGTGTTTTCATTCGTTCCATTTATTTTCTTTCTTTCATTAGCGAGAAAATGCAGCCATCCAGGAGAACTAGAAAATGGTGTTGTTCATGTGACAGGTCTTGCGTTTGGTTCGAAGGCTACTTTTTCTTGTCAAGAAGGGTGAGTATTTGGGTGAAGTCAGTGAATCCTTTAAATTCCTTTTCTGTTTAGACCAGATTTGAGCGAAACCCCTTTGCAGGTTCCATTCCACTTTTGATCTGAAACGGCTCCTGAATTTTACATGGAGCAAATGAAATGTCATCTGGATTTGTTGGGGCTGTTTGGTTTGAGGAGGAGGAGGCTTAGGGGAGACAACATTGCTCTCTATAGCTGTCTGCAAGGACCCTGTAGAGATGCTGGTGCTGGTCTCTTCTCACAGGAATTAGCTACAGCAGCAGAGGGCAGGACTTCAAGGTCTAACAGGGGAGGGTCAGACTGGCCATCAGGAAGACATTCTTCCTGGAAGGAGTGGTCAGGCACTGGGATGGGCTGCCCAGGGTGGGGGTTGAGTCTCCATCCCTGAATGTGTTCAAGAGTTTCTTAGATGTAGTGTTGGGGGGGTGTGTTTAAGGGGTGACCTTAGAGTACAGTTGATGGTTGGACTTGATGATCCTGGGGGTCTTTTCCAACCTGAATGATTCTGTGATTCTATGACTTTGATTCCCTTGCTGTTTGCGTGAACCAAAGATTGAGCTTTTTAAGTGAGATTCTGCTGAGTGAAAACTAGGGTGTTAGCTCCAGTGACTTATTTTAGTGCTCCTGTGGCAGAGGGAATGGATAAATAAATAAATAAATGTATTCCTCACCCTTTGTTATTATAGGGAACAGTGCTCCCTCTGTCTGTGTACAGTTCATTAGTTAAAAACCTCTCACAAGGCTTTTTCCTCCCATTTAACCACTTCTTTAATATTAGTAATTTTAGGGCTTCAGTTCCTTCTAGTGGTGCCTTGTTTGCTTCTGCTCTGTTTTCAGAGTTGAGAATATGAGCAAAGTTAAAAAAAAAATAAAACCCCTTTGTTCCTGTTACAATGAAACTTAGTCCCCTTAATCCCAGAACAGAATGATCCAGAGTCCAGGGCAGAGCCATGAAGACAATGAAGGGAGTAGAACACCTCCCTGATGAGGAAAGGCTGAGGGAGTCTCTTGAGCTGGGAAAAAGGAGAAGTCTATGGGGTGATGTCGTTAATGTTTATAAGGATGTGAAGGGTGGGTGTCAGGAGGATGGAACCAGGCTCTGCTCAGTGTTACCTAGTGACAGGACAAGGGGCAGCAGGTGTGACCTGGAGTAGAGGAGGTTCCACATCAATGTGAGAAGGAGCTGCTTTGCAGTGAGAGTGACAGACCCTTGGATGTCGCTGTCCAGCGGTGTTGTGGAGTCTCCTGAAGATGTTTCAAACCAGCCTGGCCATGTTCCTGAGGGACTGGGTCTAGGGGATCATGCTGTGGCAGTGGGGCGTTGTACTGGATGATTTTCAAGGTCCCTTCCAATCCCTAATGTTCTGTGACAGCAACAAAGTCTTTATCTGCTTGTTGGAGAAATCAGAGATTCCTTTGCAGTTTCACCTCTTTCTAATTTTATACCTGTCTAGGTACCGATTAGTTGGAGTTAAAGAGATTTCCTGTGTCATCGAGGGCGACGGTGTTGCCTGGAGTAAAGCACTTCCATACTGTGAGAGTAAGTTACTCAGTTTGTGTTCATATGGCTGCGGTGCCTTTCAAACTAGCTGTGCCCTAAACTTCCCAGAGTACAAAACGATGATAAAACAGGACTGCTTTTTATGTTCTTTTTTTTGGTGCTACCTGAGGGGTGACTACTGATAAATACCAGTTACTGTGATCATTAGCTCGCACTAATTAAAGTCAATCACATTGGTTTAAGTAGATCTCTTCTTCACATTGAGATTGAAGATGATGGAGGGACTGGACCACTTATTTTATGAGGAAAGACTGAGAGACCTGGGACTTTTTAGTCTGGAGAGGAGACAACTACAAGAGACTGTAGTCACTGTCTGTAAATCCATGAGGGCTGGGTGTTGAGAGAGACAATCTCTTTTCACTTGCGCCCTGTGATAAGGGTCAGTGGGTGTAAGATGGAGCACAGGAAGTTCCACCTCAACATGAGGAACAGGTTCTTTACTCAAAGGGTTACAGAGCAACAGAACAGGCTCCCCAGCGAGGCTGTGGAGTCTCCTTCTCTGGAGACTTTGCAGACTTGTCTGAATGGTTCCTATGTGACCTGCCCTAGGTTCTGTGGTCCTGCTTGAGCAGGGGAGTTGGGCTTGATGACCTCTAGATGTCCTTTCCAACCTTTAATGATCTGTGTATCTGATCAGGCACTGGAATGGGCTGCCCAGGGTGATGATTGAGTCCCTATCCCTGGATGAGTTTAAATGCTTAGATGTAGTGTTGGGGGATGTGGTTTAGTGGTGAACTTGTAGAGTAGGGTTGATGGTTGGGCTCAGTGATCCTGGGGGTCTTTTCCAACCTAGATGATTCGGTGATTCTGTGACTGTTGGTAATTTGAGGTTATAACTGTAGCTCATCTTACCAATAGCTCTGTCTCAGCTTTCAAATGAAATGAATTGACAGTGAGGATTTGTTTCTGAGAAGACCAAGGTAGCAGCAAAATTCTGTCGGCTAATTTGTGTGATTTGTTTGTAGGGATCCCTTGTGAACCCCCTCCAGAAATAGCCAATGGGCACTACACCGAACGACCCGAGTACCGTTACCAAACGACGGTGACCTACACGTGTGACGACGTCCCGAAGGGCACCGACCCCTTCTCGCTGATCGGCCCAGCCTCTATTTTCTGCACGCACGACGCGGACTTCAACGGAGTGTGGAGCGGGCCGCCTCCGCAGTGTAAAGGTTGTTATGCTTCTTGTTAGAGCCTGTGTGACTCCAGTGCTTCAGTGTCTGCCCCTTTGTTTTGGGAAGGTGATGGAGGAACTACCCTAAGGAAGAGGAGAAATAGATCCTCTGGTATGAAATGAAATTCAACAGTTTCAGTGGAGAGCAGATCAACTCAGCGTGTGCAGAGCAGGGCAACAAAGCTAGTGGAGGGCTTGGAGAATAAATCTGATGGGGAGAGATGGGGAGAGTTAGGGCTGTTTAGTTTGAGGAAGAGGAGACTGAGGGAAGATCCTGTTGCTCTCTACCATTAGCTGAAAGGACACTGTGGAGATGTTGGTGCTGGTCTCTTCTCACAGGTCATTAGTGACAGAAGCAGAGAGAAGGGCTTCAAGTTCCAACAGGAAAGGGTTAGACTGGCTATCAGGAAGAAATTCTTCTGGCACTGGACTGGGCTTCCCAGGGTGGTGGTTGAGTCTCCATCCCTGGATGAGTTTAAAAGATGCTTAGACGTGTTGTTGGGGGATGTGGTTTAGGGGTGACCTTGTAGAGTGGGGCTGATGGTTGTACTTGCTGATCCCAGGGATCTTTTCCAACCTGAACGATTCTGTGAGTCTATGAACTGTTAGAATATGGACTGATTAGAGGGATTTTTGGCAATTTCAAGAGAATTACCTTTCTAGAGAGCCCCTCCACATGAGTCGGAGGCATTGCATAAGGAAGCTTATGACTGGTAGAAGGATCTGCCTCTTGTGAAGATGCCATTAACAGATGTTTCAGAACTTTTTCTCTTTTACCTGTTTCAGTGGTCAAATGTGAGAATCCAAGAGTTGAGAATGGGAGAAAAATAAGTGGCTTGGCCCTGTCCTATAGCTACAGGGACTCGGTGGAGTTCATGTGTAATGAAGGCTACGTCATGAACGGAGCCGCGATAATAACCTGTGAAGAAGACAGCGCCTGGTCTCCTCCCAAACCAACCTGTGAGAAAGGTAAGTCCTGAAGGATGAATCCAATTTTTCCTGTCTGTTGAGGATGTTCTCTGTCTGTATTTGCTAAATGTTGGGATCATAACGTTTGTTGGAAATCAGGAGCTAAGGAGGCCAACCTGGAGCCTCATCTCCTTTATTAATGACTTGGATGAGGGGTTAGAGTGCACTGTCAGCAAGTTTGCTGATGACACGAGGCTGGGAGGAGTGGCCAACACTCCAGAAGCCTGTGCTGCCATTCAGTGTGACCTGGGCAGACTGGAGAGCGGGGCAGGGAGAAATTTAATGAGCTATAAAAAGGGCAGCGTGGAGTCTGGCGTCTGGGTAAGAGCAACCCCAGGGACCAGGGTAGGGTATGGACTGAGAGCAGTGGAGGAGAAAGGGACCTGGAGGTCTTGGCCTGGTGGCCAGCAAGATGACCATGAGCCAGCAGTGTGCCCTGGTGGCTGAGAAGGCCAATGGCATCCTAGGGAGGGACAGAACTGGCGGTGGTTAGTAGATGGAGAGAGGTTCTCCTTCTCCTCTATTCTGCCGTGGTGAGACTGCATCTGGAGTGTTGTGTCCAGTTGTTCTATTCTGCCGTGGTGAGACTGCATCTGGAGTGTTGTGTCCAGTTGTGGGCCACTCGGTTGCAGAAGGACACAGAGCTGCTGGAGAGACTCCAGTGCAGAGCCACGAAGATGATGAAGGGATTAGACCACCTCCCTGCTGAGGAAAGCCTGAGGGAGCTGGGTCACTTTAGCTTGGGGAAATGGAGACTGAGGGGTGACCCCATAAATGTGTTTAAATATGTGAAGGGTGGGTGTCAGGAGGATGGAGCCAGGCTCTGCTAACGACAGACAAGGGGCAGTGAGTGTGAGCAGGAACAGAGAAGGTTCCACATCAGTGTAGGAAGGAACTTCTTCCCGGTGAGGGTGCCAGAGCCCTGGCAGGGGCTGCCCAGGGGTGCTGTGGAGTCTCCTTCTCTGGAGGTGTTTAAAACCCTCCTGTGCAACTGGATCTAGGGGTTCCTGCTGTGGCAGAGGAATTGGACTGGATGATCTTTCGAGGTCCCTTCCAATCACAGAACATTAGGGATTGGAAGGGACCTCAAAAGATCATCCAGTCAACAGCAGGATCCCTAGATCCAGTTGCACAGGAGCACCGCCAGGTGGATTTTAAACATCTCCAGAGAAGGAGACTCCACAGCCCACCTGGGCAGCCCCTGCCAGGGCTCTGCCACCCTCCCTGGAAATGATTTTTACAAAGAACAGTTCGCTGATAAAACCCACTTTCTTAGCCACCACTTTGTAATTTCGTGTGACCTTAGCAGAAACCTCCGGTCACATTCCTTCTAAAGGAAACTGCAGAATTTTAAGTACAAAACCTCTTAGAGCTGCAGAGCTGGTTCTCTCTCACAGAAGCGACGTGTATTTGTGGAGTAGGTTAATGGATTTTGAAACTATTCCAGTCTGTTATCGCTAAACCTCCCTTTTGACTTCACGTATCAGTTACTGAAGTTGTATGTGCTGCCCCAAAGATCACAAATGGAGTAGTGGTTCCAGCGAAGGCTGTGTATGGACAAGGGGAGGCTGTTCAGCTGAGGTGCAATGCTTACTGCACTTTTCCTGACGACCGCAGAGAGATGACAGTAACGTGTCGAGGGCAGAATGCGTGGAGTTCTTTACAAAACTGTACATGTGAGTAAAACTCGTCGCTGATAAAATCAAGGGCGCAGTGACATGTTCTGAACCTCTGACGTAGGAACCTGCAGGTGCTGAAAGAGCTTTGCCAGCTGGTTGTGTTAGAAGGGCTGTCGTGTAGTTACAGCAGCTGCGAAGGGTTTTTGGCAGAGTTGGAGCCCTCAGTCTGTGGTTCTTGTTTGTGGAGATTGCTGAAGTTGAAAGGAAAGGTCTTCTCTGGGGATGTTTTCTGCGCTTGTTCTCCCCTCGCTTGGCACCTTGTGATTGCTTATGCTCAGGAGTTGTCATGATTCTGCTGCAACTGTTCTAATGAAGCTGAGACAGCTGTTCGTGTTGGGTGTCTACGCTGTGTCCCTCAGCAGAAGTGTCTGCAGGGCCTTTGCATGTTCTTCGGGACCGACTGATGCTTACGCAGCTATAGGGGCTTTTTGAAGCAGATTCAAGGAGCTGCCATCAAGCCCCAGCTCTCCATCTCTCTTTGCTTTTCTTCCCCCTTCCCTTTGCAGGTGGCCCTGAAAGCGTCGATTCCACTCCACACATCAGTCATGGCAGAGTAATTGAAGGACAGAAGCCTGTATATTCTGTTGGGGATTTCATTACAATCGAGTGTTACTCAGGCTACACCCTGCACGGGGAAGCTCGTATCCAGTACACGGGACAAAACCAGTGGACTCCTGAAGTGCCAACTTGTCACTTGAGTAAGTATGAACCAGAGGAATTTCCACAGGGATGAAAATGCCTCTAACACAGAGTGTTAGGGATTGGAAGGAACCTTGAAAGATCATCCAGTCCAATCCCCCTGCCACAGCAGGCTCCCCTAGATCCAGTCACACCAGGAGCTCTCTGTCCTCCTCATGTTGGGGACTCCAGAACTGGACCTGGGGCTTTTCCAGCCTCAGTCAGTCTGGGATTCCCATCCCATGGATTGTGATGATCTTACTCCTTATTTTCTCTCTCTCAGAACTTAAGATGGGATTTGTGTTTGTAGAATCTTTTAATAATGAGGTGGCTGGGACAGAGTTTCCTCAGTAATCAGCAAAATCAAAGAACATTGGGGATTGGAAGGGACTTGGAAAGATCATCCAGTCCAGTCCCCCTGACACAGCAGGATCCCCTAGATCCAGTCACACAAGAACATTAGGGATTGAAAGGGACCTCGAAAGGTCACCCAGTCCCATCCCCCTGCTACAGGATCCCACAGGAACATGGCCAGGTGGGTTTGAAACGTCTCCAGAGAAGGGGACTCCACAACCCCCCTGGGCAGCTCGTTCCAGGGCTCCATCACCCTCACTGTGAAGTTCCTTTTGATATTGATGTGGAACCTCCTCTGTTCCTGCCTCACACCCATTGCCCCTTAAACAGAGGCTTTTGGTTCTTGGGGACATTCCCCTGTATTGAGGGGAAATCACTTAATGCAAACTCCCTGCTTTATTTTGACCTGAAAAAAACAGATTTGGGTAAAATCCATTTTAAAGAACAAGACTCTTTAAATTCTCTGGTAAGAAGTGGTTGCTGCAAGGGGCTGTGTTGACAGAAGGGCTCGATCACATTTGTACTAACTTGCCCGTTTTTATAATAACGGTTGAGTAAGAAGCTCGTGTGTTCAGCTCGTGACACTGATTCACTCTGGTTTCAGGTGCGTACATCACGGCCATCATCTGTGGTGAGTGTCTCGTGAAACCCCGACCAGATTCCGTGGGGACTGGGTTTTGCTGCTGTGGGGTTGCTGGCTGTCCACTGCGACCGCCGTAGCACGGCGTGACGGTGGAGTTGTGGTCGCTTCGGAAGTGCTCGTCTGCTCCTAAAGCTGCAGCCTTCAGAGACATTCGGATTGTTATTGGTTGCTTTCTGGAGTTTAGAGTTTCATTTAGTTACTAGTTCTAGATTGCTTGGGTTTGTTTATTAATTCTAGGTTAATTGTTTTGATTTATTCTAGGTTGATTTTTTTAAAATTAGTTCTAGGTTAAATATTTTTCTGTATTTTAGGTTAATTATTTTTATTTACTAATTTTAGGTTAATTTAATTTTAGGTTAATTTTTATTTACTAATTTTAGGTTAATTTTTATTTACTAATTTTAGGTTAATTATTTTAATTTACTAATTTTAGGTTAATTATTTTACTTGTTAATTCTAGGTTAATTATTAATTTATTATAGGTTAATTATGTTTTTATTTATTCCAGGTTAATTATTTTAATTCTAGGCTAATTATGTTTTTATTTACTAATTTTAGGTTTATTTTTATTCTATGTTAATTATTCGAGGTTAATTATGTTTTTATTTACTAATTCTAGGTTTATTTTTATTCTATGTTAATTATTTTTATTCGAGGTTACTTATGTTTTTATTTACTAATTCTAAGTAAATTATTTTTCGTTAATTCTATTAATTTTTATTTACTAATTATAGGTTAATTACATTTTTATTTAATTCTAGTTTATTTTATTTACCGATTCTAGGTTAATTTTTGTTTTAATTCTAGGCTAATTATGTTTTAATGGTAAGATTATTTATTCTAGGTTAATTGGTTTTGTTAATTGCAGGTTAACTTTTATTTATTCTAGATTAATGATTTTATTTAATAATTCTAGGGTAATTATTGACCAATTCCAGGTTCATTGGGTTTGTATTAATCCTAAGTGAATTATTTTTATTTATTAATCCTAGATCAGTTGTTTTTTATGAATTCTAGGCTAGTTGTTATTTATTAATTCTAGGTTGCTTATGTGTTTGTTTATTAATTGTAGCTTAATTCCCTGTACAATGTGTGCTTGTGAAATCAGCCCGGCAAACGTGCAGGGTTTTTTTGGGATGGAGGATGCAGTTTCTGCTAAAAGAAACAATACCGACGCTTTTTTACTGAGCTCGAGATGCTTTTCTCACGCTAAAGCTTGCTTTTGTGTGGAATTCCTCCCCCAGTGATCGTGGCAGTCGTGGTGTGCCTGGCAGCCTTCTGGGTCTACAAGAAATTCTTCTCACAGAATGGGTGAGTGCCCCTCGTTTCTGATTGTCGAAGTCACTGCAGATTTCTAAGCGACTGAGCAAACGCAGCGCTAACCTCGTGCCTCAGTTTTCCTGAGCTTTATCTGCCCTTCTCTGTTTTCAAGTGCCTGGTGATACCAGCGAGCCGACCTTACTGGGGGAGAGCTGAAGTGCCTAACAAAACATTTGACTTTGTTTTTTGTGTCTGCTGCTCAGATCGGCTGCTAATTAACACCTGCACTAATTTCAGGGGAGGAAAATCCCCGTTCTCAGCTCATGTTCAGCGTAGGTGCGTTTGCCAAGGAAAGTGCTGTTTGCAGCTGCTGCAAAACATGTCAGTGTGTTGGCTTGTGTGGGTTTGGGTTGTTTCATTGCTCAGCTACCCCCTGGCTAGCTCTTGCTGGATTTAAGAGCCGGAGCTGTTTGCAGAGACTGCAGATTGTAGATGCGACCTGAGGAGCTTCTCTGCTACGTAAGATGTGAAGGGTGACTGGAGAACCACTGTGGTTTGTCCTCTGCACCAGAAGCACCTTGGATACAATAATTTGGGTTTAGTTACAGGGAGGAAAAAGGGAGCTGGGTCTTTTGAGCTTGGAGAAATAGAGGCTGAGGGGTGACCTCATTAATGTTTATAAATATGTGAAGGGGGGTGTCAGGAGGATGGAGCCAGGCTCTGCTCAGGGGCACCTCACGATAGGACAAGGGACAGTAGGTGTGAGCTGGAGCAGAGGAGGTTCCACATCAATGTGAGAGGGACCTTCTTCCCAGTGAGGGTGCCAGAGCCCTGGCAGGGGCTGCCCAGGGTTGTTGTGGAGTCTCCTTCTCTGGAGACATTTCAAACCCTTCTGGGCTGTTCCTGTGTGACTGGATCTAGGGGATCCTGCTGTGTCAGGCAGCTTGGACTGGGTGATCTTTCAAGGTCCCTTCCAGTCCCTAATGTTCTCTGATTCTGTGAAATGTGAAAAACAAGTGAAAATACTGGCCTGTTCCAGCCGGGGCTCCTCCTGGATAAAGCAAATAATCAGCTTTGCCACTAGGATGTCTAAATGTGTGGATCCAGGTTGATTTTTTTCCTCCTGCAGCAGCAGTGATTCTTTTAAAAACTTGTAGAATGAGCTGTATAGTGCTGGGAGCACAAGCAGTTCTGTTCTAACAGGACATCCAGGGCCTTTTGAACCTTTTATCTTCAGACCAATTGTTATGAATGTTTTTTGCATGGAGGGGTGGCAGGAGGTTGCAGTGCCTCTTTGTGCAGTGATCTTTTACTTTGTCTTCTCAAAAACCAGCCTGTTTTGTTGGAGAAAGAGTTTGTAATGTGCTAGGATAAAGATCTTGTGCCAAGGGCTGCCCTTGCCCTGGGAGCACAGAGTGACTGATCCGTTTGCTGCTGAGTTCATTCAGCTCCTCATCCGTGACTTGGATGATCTGCATGCTGGGTGGCCCAAATAAGAGCACGCAGGAGTTCAGGGGGTAGCACTTTTGACCTTCATCTGTGGACAGGCTTCTCAGGGTGTTGCAGGGGGGAGCAGGAGGGATCTAAAGCAACGTTGTCCAAAAATCTCAGTGTGTTCTGTTCCCAAAGGTTTTACGATGTGGAAAGTCAGTCTTGTTGCGCCCAGCGCTTTCCTTAAGCTTCCTTGCTGCGAGCATCTGACTATTAAACCTCTTTCATGTCTGAAAGCCCTCATCTAATCTCCTGTTATTAAGGTCTACATCTCCCTATTTAGTTTTCTGGGCTCCTGCAGCTCCTCTGTGAATCGCTGCGCTTCCAGTGCCTCGCACTTGCTGGGTTCTAGCCTTCAAATTACAGCAGAAATGTTTTCTCTTGTCCTCTCTCTCTTGTGTGATTAATCTGCTGGTTTTATGGGACATTCAATTAGACCTTTTTCCCCCCCCCTTCCCTTCTGCTGTTCAGCTCATACACAGTTGATGAGAGTTGCAAGGAAACCTGTATTTTAAAATCTAATGTGCCAGCTGAGATGGACGAAACTGCACAAATGAATTAATTGATCCTTACAAAGGTAGATATCCCCTTTCCACTTCCTTTGGGCTTTTGCAGTGAAGCTTAAGTGTCTTCTTTTGTTTGATTATGGTTGACTTAGAATATAGGAAGCGTGGAATCTAGCTAGCTGAACCTCTTTCCTGTAGGAAAGACTGTTTTGGGATAGTTGAGGATGTATTACAGAGAGTTACCATTTGGTGTCAAACATGTGCTTCTTCCAGAGGGCTCGTAGCACGTAGCCCAGGTTTGGGTTGTCATTTAAAAAGAGTGAGGAACATAGACTGTTTATAAAGAACAAGGAACTTGGATTGTCTGTAGGATAGAAGTTCCCAAAGTACTAAGGAGAACGTTTGAACTGCTTCAGTAACCTGAAAGTTGACTGAAGTGAGTTATTTTTGTTAGCTCATAGTGTTATTCCCTGTGATGAGGAGCTGGAAACCACCTTTAGGGCACTAGAACTGTGGAGGTGATGTGACTCATTTAAGAGAGATTGCAGAATCACCCTGGTTGGAAAAGACCCCTGGGATCATCAAGTGCAACCATCTACCCTACCTTGCAAGTTCACAACTGAGAGAGATGTTCTCCTCCCCCTCTACTCTACCCTGATGAGACTGCATCTTGTGTCCAGTTGTGGGTCTTTCAGTTCCAGAAGGACACAGAGCTGCTGGAGAGACTCCAGTGCAGAGCCACAGGGATGATGGAGGGAGGGGAGCAGCTCCCTGCTGAGGGAGCTGGGGCTCTGGAGCTGGGAAAAAGGAGCCTGAGGGGTGACCCCATGGATGTTGATCAATATGTGAAGGGTGGGTGTGAGGAGGATGGAGCCAGGCTCTGCTCAGTGTTATCTAATGATAGGACAAGGGGCAGCGGGTGTGAACTGAAACAGAGGAGGTTCCCCATCAGTGTGAGAAGGACCTTATTTGGGGTGAGGGTGGCAGAGCCCTGGAAGGGGATGCCTTAGGTGGGTTGTGTGTTCAGTTTCTAAAACAAAACCAAAACAAATTAATGTGCAAACAAGGTGGTTTTATTAATCTTCTCATGCAAAGGTGGTTTATCTTTCAAATGCAGAATTTTCTAGCCCTCAAAGGGGCCAAATGAGAGCAGCTTGTTTGGAACTGGGTTCCTCTCCTGTATTTTAAATCTGAGCTGCAATCATATGCAGCTGATGGTAGTTAAAATTGCTCCTGTGCTCCTGCAGGGCTGAATTAGCTTCTTCAAACTCCTCCCTCTTCAAACCTTGCTACAACAGGATGGATTTAAGACAGAACAGCTCAGTCAGACTGTTCCTTGCCAGTATTTTGCCCTGATTACCATACAGTTTGTGCCACGAACACTTCTGTGAAACAGTATCCCCCTTGCACAAATTTTGGGTTGGAAATGGTTGAATCATGATGTCTCTTACTCTAACTTAATGCCAAGATCTTGCTTTGATTTTCTTTGGAGGAACAAGCGACTTGTCAGTATTTTTTATAAGTTTGAGGTAGTTTGTCTTAGTTTATCTTGCAGTTTCCTCCTGAACAGTCTATGGATGAAGGAAGGAATATTGTCTTTACCTCTGAAGCAAGAGGCTTCCATTTGAAAGAGGATTCATTTGCAGGCTTAGTTTGGTTTCTTTCTGCAGAGAGGAACAAAGGCAATTGAGATAAAATAGATTTCCAATCTCCAGTCTTTTGCATGTGAATGATAGAAGTTAATGCTGTGGCACTGGTAACCCCTGAGGTTTTACTTGCAGTATCTAGAGTGCCATGGAGACTAGAGAACTAGTGCAGAGGTTTGGTTTGGTTTTTCTGCAAAGCCAAGAGGTGCTCAAGAACTTGTAAACACTTCCAGCACACCTCCAGATCCAGAGAAGTGATTCTGCACCTCTACTCTGCCTGGTGGGACCTCACCTGGAGTCTTGTGTCCAGTTCTGGACCCCCCAGCATAGGAAGGATGCAGAGAGACTGGAGCATGTCCAGAGGAGGGCCACTACAATGATCAAGGGAGTGGAACATCTCTTGTGTGAGGACAGACTCAGAGGGTTGGAGCTGTTCAGCATGGAGAAAAGGCGGCTCTGGGGAGACCATCTTTTGATCTTCCAGTTCTTGATGGGGGCTGACATGAAGGCCCTTTCAAGAGAGTTTGTATGGACAGGACAAGGAGCAGTGGGTTTGAGCTGGAAAAGGAGAGATTTAGGCTGGATCTTAGAAGGAAGTTCTTCAATGGCTGGAATGAGCTGCCCAGGGAGGTGGTTTGGGCCCCATCTCTGGAGTCACTGGAGGTCAGGCTTGTTGAGGCTCAGAGCCGCCTGACCTGGGTGGAGTTGTCCCTGTGTAGAGAGTTTGGACTGGATGACCTCTAGAGGTCCCTTCCAACCTAGAACATTCTGTGATTCTCTGAAACAGAGATACGGATGTAATTGAATTGTAATCCTCCTGGGTTGTAAATTTGCTGTTAGCAAAATCCCCACAAACTAATAACTCAGCTTCTGGTTCTAAAGCAAGTAGTGAACAACATCCTGCCCTTAAAATAAATTACAAGGGATGTGAAGTAAACGCCAGAAATCGCAAGGGCTGTAATTTATTCGAGATGCTGATGGATTTTAAATGATGGTGTAGTGGCCAAACTGGTTCGTTAGGAAGCCTGTGATGGCTTTTGGGTTTTACTGTCGGGTTACTCAGGGTGACACTGGGGCACGGTCTGTTCATCACTTGATCCATTTGGATCAGATGCTGTTCTGCTCTCTGGGTCATTCTTCACAGTTTACTGGATGAAATGAAGCCAAAATCTCGGTTGTCTAAGCAGTTGCTTAGGAAGAAGAGGGCAAATAATGATTTAGTTTCTAGCAGTTGCTTAGGAAGGTGATGGAGTAGAACACATCCCTGATGAGGAAAGGCTGAGGGGTGACCTCATGAATGTTGATCAATATGTGAAGGGTGGGTGTGAGGAGGATGGAGCCAGGCTCTGCTCAGGGGCACCCAGTGACAGGACAAGGGGCAGCGGGTGTGAGCTGGAGCAGAGGAGGTTCCCCATCAGTGTGAGAAGGACCTTGTTCCCAGGGAGGGTGGCAGAGCCCTGGCAGGAGCTGCCTGGGGTGGGTTGTGGAGTGTCTTTCTCTGGAGATGTTTCAAACCCACCTGGCCATGTTCCTGTGCAACTTGGTCTAGGTGATCCTGCTGCAGTGGGGGGATTGGATCTTTGAAGGTCCCTTCCAATCCTTAATGTCCTGTGATTCTGTGAAGAAGAGGGCAAATAATGATTTAGCTTCATGACTTTACCTGTTGGCTAATGCAAGGACTCAGGCTGTGCTTTCAGAATGAATGTAAACCCCATGTACCTGTAAAATCTCTGATTTGACTTGTTTTTTTGTTGTAGGAAACGCGACGGCACCCCATGTTCTGCCGAATATAAGAGCTGTAAAGCATGAATTTGACCTGGTTTGGGGCGGGGGGGTGTGAGAGGGACTTCACAGTTTAATTTTACCTTGTCAGAAGTGGAAACCAATTGCACTTGCATTGAGTTTTTGTAGACAAGTGTCTTGTACTACTGATGAACTGTAGTGGATCATGAATAGGGTAAATATCTCTATATACTGCTTTTCATTATGAGCTGCTCGTACTCTTTCCTGTCTTTGTGAAATGCTCGTAGCGTGCAAGAGCGTGCTGCTGCCTCCTGTGCTACCTCGTTGCTCACAGAAGACTCTACCCCTGTTAGTTCTGCTCCCGAAAATCCAACTCTGCTTTGTTGTCTCTGGTGTTCTGCAATGTTTTATTATTCCTTTCCTTAAGAGATCTATCGGTGCTCTGTGTTGTTTTTTTAAAGCCTTCCGTTCAGGTCTTCTACTCTACTACCTCTTTGTCTGCCAAAGCTGGTTTCTCTCTGTCTAATTTAATTAAACTGTGCCTTGAAATCAGAAGTCTGTAGCTTTTCCATTGCCCTCAGGAAGGGAGAAATGACAAGCCATATGTGTTTCTGGCCTCTTTGGTCTAGTCCCAGAAAGACTCCGGTGGATTTGTTGGAATGGAGAACTGAAGGATTCTAGAGCAAAAGTGTTTTCTTGCCTTTGAAATCATTGGCCTGGTGACAGAAGGTGCCTAATTGAAGGAACTGCTGAGAAATCAGTGGTAGCCATCTCCTACCGTGGGCATGGAGTAAGTTCCGTAGGAGCTCTTGATTGTTTCTGAGCCTTGTAATTGGAGATGATTGTGGAGGCTTTGGTTTGGAGAGAATTTAGCGGCTTTTCGGGATAGAAAAGGCGGCACCGTGTGGTCTGTCCTTGCCCTTTGTTTTTCCCTACTCGAAACCCTCTGTCCCCCATCGCAGCGTACGCCCTCCGATGCTACATCCAGCTCTGCAATGCTCGATTTAGCATCACGTCTCTTGCTGAGCAGCAGAAGCCTTTCCCTGTCAGACTCCCTTCTCTCCCGACGCTAACGAAGACCAAAGCAGCTTGGGTGCAGGTGGACATGCGGGGTTGTGCTGGCCGTGGTGGTGCGTGTGGGCTCTGCTGAGGTAGCTCTTCCTTCCTGAAGTGCCTTAGTCAAGACTGTGACTCTGGGAGTTCCCATCACAGCATTTGTGAGTCTCTCTCAGTTTGCTGTCAACACTCAGGCAGCTTCTAAGAACCACTTTGCCCAGGGAAAAAAAAAAACCACCAACCCAAATTGCCTCTACTTGAGATGGCTGAGGCAGCATTTACTCTGTTCACGATGCGTCTGCGGTCGATTGGCTCTGCCTCTGCGCTGTCGGGAATGGATTGTTTCGAGTAACTAAACTGTTTAGGGCTTTATAGGGCTTTTTGGGACAAGCCCAGCAGTTGTGTTGGCAGAATTCAAAACAGTCTCTGGGTATTAAACAACAAAAAAAGAAGGAGGGGGGGTTTGGCTGCACAGAATGACTGGCTGTTCATTGTTTGTAAACACACTAAATCCTCTGAGCGGGTGGGTTCCTAGTTAGTTTCGTCACGGGCAGCATCTGCAGTGTTGGAGAACCTGCTGCACTGAGCACTTAATGCTAAAGAATTGTGAAAAAACCCCAAAGGCCTTATTTTTACACTTCTTTCCCCCACCCTGGATGTAAAGACTTAGCGATGGTTTATAATATTGCAAATAAAGACCTTAAATTATTTAGCAGCAAGTGTTTGTCTTTCCTTTGCCACGTGCTGAGCGGCTCTCAAGGTGGTTTTTCTCACGGCAACCTTGTGTTAGGTGGTTACTGGTGAGAGCCTGGAGTGAGTTCGTGCACAGAATCCCTTCCTGGTAGCGTAGGGGATGGGCTGAGGAGCCTTTTGCTTTGATTTTGGAATTGCAGAGTGTTTTCCAGAGCCTCCCAATCCTTAAAAAACTCCTGAAAAACTTGATGGGGAAGAGGCAGATTATCCTGTGGCTGTCGGGATGGAATTTGGTGGGGAAGAGGCAGATTATCCTGTGGCTGTTGGGATGGAATTTGGTGGGGAAGAGGCAGATTATCCTGTGGCTGTTGGGATGGAAAAACTAAGCCCAGAGTGTTGTGGCACTTACAGCCAGTGTGTGACAGACGTGATCCTGGTGGGGGGCTATGGCTCAGAGGTTTAAGTTCAGTTCAGTGATAATTTTTAATAGAGTGAGGTTCACACCCAAAATGTTCTTTGCAAAGAGACGAGGGGCATCAGCTGCCTCCCTTATGGAACAGAAAAATAACTCCTGTGCCATTTATTTATTGTTTAGTTGTAGTTGTGATGCTCAAAATCACTTTGATGTGGACGGCAAAGGGTGACAAGTTACTGACTGCAGAGCTTTGCAGTCGGTGGAGTGTTGGGATCGTGGGGAGCATCAGTGGGATGGGCGGCTGCCGGGCAGTTTGTCCTCACTGTCGTGAGCTCTGCACCATTTATCTACAGCTCAGTCCCGCGTGAATTTGTTTCATCTCGGAATCTGGAGCTGATAATTAAGAGTCACGAACGGGTGGACTCTGTCTCATCACAACGAGGTGTTAGCATCCACTGGTAACAGAGCTGCTGAGGGGAGAGCTGGGTACAGCGTCGCCCACCTCCATGGGAAGTGGAGTGAGGGACCGGTGGTGGGCAGGTTCTCAGGTTTACACTTCAGATCAGTGTAAATCAGTTCACTGGGGGCGGTAGGGATGGAGCTGGGGGACTGAAATGAAGAGACTCGCAGCCGTTCGAGAAATCCAGCAGGGAGAGAGAGGGGTGACCTGTCTACCTGAGACAGAGCCGGCACCGTGTAGCACACAATTTTATTTCAAAGGAGGAAAAGAAATGGAGTGAATAACAGGTCAAGGCAAACAAACAGTGTATGGACTGGTCAGCAGGGCTCGCGTCCCTCCTGGGTGAAGGTGGTGCTGACAGTGCTCCGTGTCTGCAGGACGGTGGCTCTGCGGGTGTCTCGGCAGGTTGGAGGACGGGGCGGTATCGAGCCCCGTGTGTATGGGAAGCAGGTGGTGCTTTAGGTTGGTTTTCTAAGGACTCTGAGGGACGGGGGGGGGGGGGGGGGGAATGAAGTTTTCCATTAGTGTTGCTTTTCCCCCTACATCATAACCGATTTCAAATGGTGCTAGACAAAAACTGAGACTCTGAACACCAAGAGAAATCGGTCAGCCTGTGTAAGAGACATTTTGCTGGCTCAGAGAAGGATCCTCTTGGAGGTAGCAGCTACGCAGCAGCCGTTAAAGATGAGTGTTCAGTGCTCTGATCAAACGCTTCATCCAACACAGCTTTGGCTTTGCTGGGTTGGACAGTAGTGAGGTCAAGCAAAACCTTCGTTGTAGTGGTTTGGGTGCGAGGGTGTAGAAGTCTACTGGAACATCACTAGCACTTAGCAGCGCGACACTTAGAGAAGTCCTTCTGGAGAAAGGAGGGAGTGTGTGGGACCAGTGTGACATCATCGTGATTGCTGGAGGCACTTTTGGGTTTGAACAGCTGAGATCACAGAGAATCGGTCAGGTTGGAGAAGACTTTTTAGATCATCCAGTCCAACCCTGAACCCAGCTGTCCCAACTGACTGCTAAACCCTGGCCCTGACCTCCAGATCTCCTCAACTCTTGAAACCTGTCCAGGGATGGTGATTGAACCCCCTCCCTGGGCAGCCTGTTCCAAGGGCCCTTTCCGGGAAGCAGTTTTTCCTCATGTCCAACCTAACCTTCCCCTGGAGCAACTGAAGTCCATTTCCTCTTGTCCTATTGCTCGTTCCTAGTGAGAAGAGACCAACCCCCACCTCTCTACACCCTCCTCAGATGGTTGGAGGGAATGTCTGTGGTTGCAGAGCAGGTCTCTGGGAGCTATGGGGATGCTGGCTCTGTGGTGAGAGAGTTGCCAAGCACAGAGGAGGAAATACCTTTGCTCCAAGTTAACTGTCAAGAGTCCTGGTAGTTGTTTAACAAAGGAACCAAACTCTGCCTCTCAGGATACAGGTGCTGAGTTGGGTTTCGAGCAACTTTCGGATCACTTTACTCTGGACAACTTGAACTCAGTAGCCATTGTTTATTAAATAGAAATACAGGTGGAGGACACTGTGCCTGTCGTGGCCCTGGCTGGAAAGGAGTGTCTAACACAGTGGTTCTAGAAGTGTCTAGAAATCAGATGATGTTACAGAGTGGATGGCTGGCAGAACCAAAACCCCCAAACCCCCTCATGATTTAAGGAGTAGAGGCCGCCGGTGAAGTTAGCAGCTGCTTGATCTCCTCCCACGCTGTAATTCTTGCTCCTAGAACACTGATTTCAAATGGTGCTAGATACAAAGTGGGAAAATCTAAGCCACCATGTGAAACCAGCTTCCAGAGGAAGACACATCTGGCGCATGGCTGCAGGCTGAGAGAGAAAATCCTTCATCTCCTCCGTACCTAGAGAAAAATTCAGTTATTTAAGTTTATTAGAAAGTCGGAGAGTTTGGGGTAGTAACTGCATTGACACACGTTTGGTTTTGGCATCTTGTGAATGGTTGATGCTGGTGCAGGAGAAATGAGACGTGTGATGCAGGAACCCAACACTCTGGCAGTGTCATCCCCATTCGTAGCCAGATGGAGCGTGCTGAGAACTTTCCCAGTGAGGAGTGAACAAGGTCTGACTCCTCTGTGGTGCAGGGTGGTACTTGTGGGGTGGTGGCGGGGAGTTAGTGCTGCACAGGAGCACTGTTTTCTTGCCGTGGCAGAGAGAATTACAGAGCATTATGGACTGGAAGGGACTTGGAAAGATCATCCAGGCCAGTCCCCCTGACACAGCAGGATCCTCCTACATCCAGTCGCACAGGAACAGCCCAGGTGGGTTTTAAATGTCTCCAGAGAAGGAGACTCCACAACTCCCATGGGCAGCCCCTTCTAGGACTCTATCACCTTCCTGGGAACAAGGTCCTTCTTGTTGACCTCCTCTGCTCCAGCTCACACCCGCTGCCCCTTGTCCTGTCACTGGGTGCCCCTGAGCAGAGCCTGGCTCCATCCTCCTCACACCCACCCTTCACACATTGATCAACACCCATGGGGTCACCCCTCAGGCTCCTTTTTCCCAGCTCCAGAGCCCCAGCTCCCTCAGCCTCTCCTCAGCAGGGAGATGCTCCCCTCCCTTCATCATCCCTGTGGCTCTGCGCTGGGCTCTCTCCAGCAGCTCTGTGTCCTTCTGGATCTGAGGGGCCCAGAACTGGGCACAAGATTCCAGAGTAGAAGGGAAGAGGAACCTCTCTTACTCTGCTAACCTTCTGATCCACCCAGGATGAACCTCATTCTGTCCAAGGCCAAGTGTGTTCTGGATTTCAGTCACTGCCTGATCTTGGCACCAGCAGAGAGGACAGGGCAGGTCAGATGGGTTTTGTGGCAGGGGAACGGAAAGGTGACTGCGGGCACGAGGTTTCCTTTGTCAGCTCAGCGTCCCAGCACGTTTGGAATGAGTGAGGAGGTGCAGATTCCTGTGAGGCAAAGTTTAAATTGTGTCTGGATGAGGAGAAGAAAATTACTTGGAAAACCCTGTGAGGGGAGGGTAGAGTGAAACCCAAACCTGGAAGGAGTGACTGCAGATCTGAACTGTGGATGGTTCAGTGAAAGGTGTCGAGGAAAGTAGGAGAGTGTGAAAATGAGAGGCTGATGGTTATTGGCAACAGAGTAGGGCAGAGCAGGAGTAGATGGGGTGTCTTGAAGCCTGTGAATGACCCTACTTGCAGGATTCAGGACCTGGCATCCCCCTGGCCCTAACCCTCTGTGTCTAACCTGAGCTCATGCAAAACACACTCCAGGGTGGCAGAAGCAGAGCTGGAAGTTTCACTTATCGATGCCCCGGGGTTTTGGCAACTTGTTTTGTTTTGTAAGCAGCTCTGAGACGCTGCTCTAGTGCCACCATCCTAGTGCCCACCCGTGGGCAGCTCGGGGTGGTGGTGGGGAAAAAAAGAGCTTGTCCTTCCAAGAAAGGAGCGTGGGGAGGAAGGAGAAGGAACTGTGCTAGATCACTGCGTCTGGGTATTTACTGTCGTTTCTAAATCCATTAACTGGGGCAGCAGGGTGAAAGGCGAGTGGAAAGCAGGTTCCCTCCCCAGTGCCTGTCTTGCTGGCACAGTTATTTATGAGGCACCCTGGAGTTACTGGTGTAAGATTGACTGCTGAAGAGCTGGACCGAGAGTTACAGGAGGGTGGCTACAGCACTTTCAGAACAGGCTTAGATTGAGGGTGGCTCTGGGTTTTTGCTTCTGGTCTCAGGAGTGCCTGAATGTGTGGAGGAACCTTTACTAGGGGGTTGGCAGAAATGTTGCCTCTGTTTGTGCACCTGGAGAACTGCTCTAGAGGTACGAGATGCAGGGAGTCTGAACTGGGGCCCTTCCCCTCTCCAGAGCAGCCTGACCTTTCCAGAAATACCATGGAAGCAGCGGTGGAAACCCGGTGGCTCATTCATTATTTATCGTTTGATAAAAGCAGGTTTCACTTCAACATAATTAAGATGCTGCTGCCCCTCCTCCAGGCTACCTGGTGCCTTTACAAGCTTCCCCCTCCTTCCCTCGGGGCAGCCAGACGGTGCCAGGCCCTCGCTGCCAAGCTCCAGGTAGACCTTTTTAGGAAGGAGAGGACCGTGACAGCGCTCGGTTGTTCTTTGCAAACCTCACAGCATGCTCGGGCAGGCAGCGTGCAGAGGGGAGGAGGAGGAGGAGGACGAGAGCGGCTCAAGCGCTCGACTATTAATAGCCACACATGCAGGAAAAGAAGCCAGTGCTGGGCTGCAACTGGGAGACTGTGTGTTGAACTGGGTTCATACGGACACACGCATATCTGTGGAGACAAGCAAACAGCATCAGCTCTCCTTGGCTTTGTGGAAGTGGTCTGGAGCCTTCAATAAGTAGTAGTAGCAGCAGCACGATGTTATCACTCTGGGCTGAGCTTTTACTTTCTCCTCTGTGTTTTAGTCACGGTTCAGTAGCTTCTTTGAGAGGAGCATCTCAAAGCCTTTCACAGGCTTCACACTGCTTTTCTCTAACCTTCTACGTGAGATAAAGGCAACAAGGGAAGAAATCCCTCCTTCTCCCCCATGAAAGGGAACTTCCTCCCTAGGCTGGGACCTTTAATCTAGTCTGCAGGAGCAAGGCAAAGCTGGCTGTCACAACCCACAGCTCAGAGAGTGAGGTTCACAGAGCTGCTGGAGAGAGTTCAACGCAGAGCCACGAAGATGATGGAGGGAGTAGAACACCTCCCTGATGAAGAAAGGCAGAGGGAGCTGGGGCTCTTGAGCTTGGGGAAACAGAGCCTGAGGGGTGACCTCATGAATGTGAAGGGTGGATCTCAGGAGGATGGAGGCAGGTTCTGCTAATCTGTCATCTAATGATAGGACAAGGAGCAGTGGATGTGAGCTGGAACAGAGGAGGTTCCCCATTAATGTGAGAAAGACTTTCTTGCCAGTGAGGGTGACAGAGCCCTGGAAGGGGCTGCCCAGGAGGGTTGTGGAGTGTCTTTCTCTGGAGATGTTTCAAACCCACCTGGCCGTGTTCCTGTGCAACTTGGTCTAGGGGATCCTGCTGTGCCAGGGGGATGGGACTGGATGATCTTTGGAGGTCCCTTCCAGTCCCTAATGTTCTGTGATTCTGTGAGGCAAGCACAGCTCTGCGTGCCGGCTCTCACTCTCTTACTGCCTCCATTTTCAAATCATAGAGTGAAACTCGTGGTTGGTTCTGGGCTCCCCTGGAAGAAACATTCCCTGTTTTATAGGCGGAAAATCAAAGCTCGATGCATCACCCTCCCAGGGAAGGGATGAGTCAGAACTGGGCCAGGTGCAGGACAGAGGGGTGTGACAGTGCAAGTGGTGACCTGTAAGGAGAAGTGAAGTGAGTGAACTTCTAAGGTTGCAAGAAAAAGCTGCCTCAGCCCAGGCAGTGCGTAGCTGCGGCTGTTACTGCGCGGCGCTGCGTGGGTCAGGCATGGACAAATGTGCTCCAGCTCGCAGCCTGAGCCGGCAGAACGCTCTGACCGAGGCTGAGCAAAGGCAGAGGAGCTGCTGCGTTGCTTAGTGAAGCTGGTGCTGATGACTAGAAGATGGTTCTGGAGATGCTGCTGCTATTGTGGGCAGCAGAAGCCTGTTCTTCCCTCAGGAGTTTAAAGCATAATGGAGAATTTTTTTTGCTCCTTGGTTGGGACCAGAATAAAACCTGCAGATCTCGTTCCCGAGGTGAACGTAAGCGGGGTGCTTTAGTCCCAGCACCGCAGCTTTACAGCTGCAGTATAAATAGTCGAGTTGTGGTGTGTGAGCAGCGGGACGGTCAGGCCTGCCTGACATTTGAGTCACTAATTTCAATTCCTATTAAGGGGAATCTGTGCTTGACTGTCAACAAGCCGCCTGTCATTCTAAACCCATTTTCTAAACTGGTCCAGTTGCTCCAGGGTTCGGGGGTGAGGGAAGCGCCAGCGCTTTGCTGGTTTGTTTAACGCAGGGACAAGCAGCTCTTAGTTTAAGGCAACAGGCAGCTTGTGGGGAGGTGCAGGAGGTGCATCTCAGCGTGGTGACCGCCCTGGAGGCCCTCAGGGTTTGCTTAACCCTTGCTGCTTGGACTGAGGTTTGACAGAGCTGGAGCCTCGTGTGGGTTTGCTGCCCAACCGGTGCTGAGCCACAGTCTGGCAAAGTGGTATCGGTGGTTCCAGTGCAGGGAACCTCATTTCGAGGGTAGGATAGGCCTGTGCCAGGCACATCAGGGGATGCCACAGACTGCCACCAGCCTTTGTTTTACAGTTCTACCTACTGCTCTGCATTTTCTCTGAGCTTGGGTCTAATGAGAGAGGCTAAAAGAGCAGTCAGAACCTTCAGTTTGCAGTTACGGATCTCTTGGAGAAACTCAGAGGTAGCTCAGAGCACAGCACCACTACAGTCGTGTAAAGCTCAGCAATCACTGCAGTCACTACAGCTCAGAGGTACCACTCTGAGCTACCTCAGAGTGCAGCATCACTACAATAATCGGGATTTACTCACCAGACCTGACTTTAAAATCCCAGAACTTGGGATTTTAAAATAGATCCTGAGCTGGGGAGTGGGCTTTAGCGCAGTGTGATCCTTCCAGGGCTGCTAGATACTGGGGCTGGGGCTTTTAATCTAGTGATCCCCATCGTGCAATCTGGAATGTTTTCAACTTGCTGGGAGTCAGGCAGTTTGCTTCTACCTTTGCTATCAGGAGAGCACTTGGGCAAAGCCACAGGCTGTCGGGAGGACGCAGGACCTACTGAAGCATCGAAGCCTGTGGAGGACTTCAGATTTCACAAGCTCCAGGTGGAGCTGGGCAAACTTAGATGGCTGAAGTGTGGGCAGAGCAGCAGGAAGGGGCAGCGAAAAGCTAACTCTGCTAGAGAGAAACAAATCCACCCAAGCAGCTGAAGCCTGAAAGTCGTTTGCTGTTCCCAACTCGTGGAGCTCAGCATCATCTCCGATATAAAGTATTGATTGCAGGGCTTGCAAGCAAATGGCAGGGAGATGGTTGTTGTGATTTGTGTAGCCGGCTCAAGAACACAGTGTTCCCCCAGCTGCTTCAGGTAATATCCAGGGAAGCTCTGTGTTTCATTCTTTGTGCCAGGGAAGAGCATAAGGACCCAGAGAGCTGCCAGATGTTCTGCGCAGCATCGCCTGCCACTGGAGCAGAGCTCTGAACGTGCCTTTGGTGGAGGGACCTGGCAAAAGGCGCTGGAGAAGAGCGTTGCCTAAACTGCTGGCTGAGTCCCCTGAGCACGTGAGGTGTGTTGGGCTTGTACCTGTTCTCAGGAGCCATCTCTGGGCCGCTGCACGGAGTGTCTGAGAGCCACCGGCAGTGTTTAAGAGCCGCCGATCCGAGTACAAAAAGCAGCGGCTGCTGTCGGACACCTACTAGGCACCATTTGCACTGGGTGAGGAGTGTTTGTGTGGGGAGCTGAGGAGATGTGCTCGACTCCGAAATAGCTCTGTCTTCCTTGGAAAGCTGGAGGTCTGAATCACTGTGTGTTGGCTCAGTTTTTAGCAGACAAGCTCTCACAGATGCCTCCCTGTAGGCACAGAGTCGTCACTGGCATCGGCATTAGCAGCCAGGTTCTTTCCCTTTCAAAAGTAGAGAATAAGGATCCTGAAGGCTGACTGGAAGCCGGGCCGGGGCAGGGAGATGCCCAGGGCGGTTTGGGGAGGTGGGCTAGTGGCACTGTGAGCAGGAGGGGGCAACTAGGGGCTGTGCTTGGCCTACACTGCCCCCCCCCCGTGTCCTGCAGAGCCGGGTAACCTGCCCCAAAATCGTTCCTGCAGATCTGGAGACAAGAGAAGTTATTTTGCTCTAGATCCTCGAGGCATCAACTGCTTCCACAGCTGCCTGAGAAGCTGAGACGACTAGAGCCAGCCTGAGCTTCTCCCTCGCCGATGCTGCCCCCGAGACAATGAAAATCCAAGTGACACGGACGGAGAGGAGAGAAATGAGGAAACCTGGGAGGGGACGAGACAGTCACTGAGCCGAGGTACCCACGGGAGAGAGACACTGAGCAGCCTGACAGACCCTGGGGAACTCAGAGCAGCCCGTGGACTCCACTGATAACAACGACAGGAGCAGAAATACAAATGTGTGCTGATGCTTTCCCCTCTTTTTTTTCTGGAACACACTGTAAGGTGATGCCTGCTCCCCCTGATGCCCAGCAGCCCGGGAAAGCCTTTGCTGGGGGGGAAAAGGGGATCAGAGACAAAGTGCAAAGCTTTTGTAGTGAGCTCGAAACAAATGACAGAGGAGAATTTGAACCGCCTCAGAGACGCAGGATGTTGGGGATCTGTAGTTTTGGACTCGGCAGCATGAAGCTGAAAGCCCAACCTCCAGCTTCAGGGCTCAGGCGCTGCCACAGGAGGTGAGAAATGTGGATTGGGAATTCCTGAACCAACTGGTCGCCGACAGTGAGTCAGGGGAACGACCTTGCAGCAGCTCACGGTACCTCTCGGAGCAGTGCCAGTGTAAACAGCTCTGGCATCTCTGAATGCTGCCGAAACCATTTTGTGAGGTTCCCACGTTGGCCTCTTGCTGCTGCCGAGGCCTTTGCACCCAGACTTTTGGGTGGGTGAGAACAGAACCGGCTTCTCCCTAGTTCCCTCACAGGGCACCGTAGGCTCAGGACTGTCTATACAGAGATGAGCAACTCCTCTCTCTCACCAGCATCTCCGTTCATTAGCACCAGCAACACAGGTATTTAACTGATGTAAATCCTACCCTGTCCCCCAGCCACACCCCTCTTAAACTGTAAGAAAACATCGTGAAGTAGTTGTAGGGAAAATAACCCCAGAGCATTGCGGTAGCAGCGAATTTTCTGGATGGGTCTGGAGGTGATCTGTGAGAGGAGTGGGGGTAGAACACTTGGTGTTCTGGAGGTGATCTGTGAGAGGAGCTGGGGTAGAACGCTTGGTGTTCTGGAGGTGATCTGTGAGAGGAGTGAGAGTAGAATGCTTGGTGTTCTGGAGGTGATCTGTGAGAGGAGCTGGGGTAGAACACTTGGTGTTCTGGAGGTGATCTGTGAGAGGAGCTGGGGTAGAACGCTTGGTGTTCTGGAGGTGATCTGTGAGAGGAGCTGGGGTAGAACGCTTGGTGTTCTGGAGGTGATCTGTGAGAGGAGCAGGGGTAGAACGCTTGGTGTTCTGGAGGTGATCTGTGAGAGGAGCTGGGGTAGAACTCTTGGTGTTCTGGAGGTGATCTGTGAGAGGAGCTGGGGTAGAGCACTTGGTGTTTGGGCATTGTCAGTCCTTTTCCCAAATAAGAAAAGGAAAGAAAACCCCAAAACATTTGCTCAGAGACTTAACAGCTTCTCGCAGCGTCACTAACGCTCCTGCCAGAGAGCCCGACGCTGTTGTTTGTCTGACATGGAAATGAACAGCAGCAGCAGCAGCGCTGCAGGCTCCGAGTCTACTCTGCGAGCAACAAAATGGCTAGAGGTGCCGTCGTGTTCGTCCCCCCCGGCTGCGGGTGCCGCTGCCCCTGCTGCTTCAGGTGCGGCTGCGAACTTCAGCATCAATATTACATTAATGTTTTGAAGCGTCTTCAAGCTTGTGCCCTCATCAGCTCAACTCTGGCAAAGGCGCAGACCGGGCACCGGCAGCAAAATCGGGCTGCGTCACAGATGTAACATGACCGTCGGCAGAATAAGAGCAGAGAGAGAGAGAGAGATCATGGCTGTCTCACCACCCGGAGCCTCCCGGCCGCAGCGGACAGCGACAGACCGGTAATGCTGCCTAAATTTGTCTCGTTTGCAACCCCTTGAGTTCCTTTAACCTGATTGTGTGGTCCTCGGGCGGTGCAAACCCCCCGAGAAAACGGTAGGGACGCGGCGCCGGGACGCGGCGCCTCAACAGACACTGCGTCACGGTGCCGCACTGGGGCTGGGAGACTCGGCGAGCCCCGTTCGAGGAGGGAAGGGACCCCAAGTCCACAGGAGTGAATCAGCTTACACAACACCACACGCACCAGTGTCACGGGGAGGGAGGAAGCACAGCGTTCCCGATACGCAGAGCACCGGCACGGAGCAGTTAGCCACGCACAGCAACTGAAACCATCCCAATGCGCAAAATCACTGCCCGTCCTACAGGACTGCGCTCTGTCCCCTTCTCAGCCCTGTTTTGCGCCAGTCCCACAGATTTACCTGCTGCCACTAACCTCAATTCCTGATTAATGAGCTTTACAGCCCGAGTTTAACATTGGAATCACGCTCCTCTTTTCTCTCGGTCTCCTTATGCCCTCCCTGCATTTAGGCACAATTAAACTGGCACCGTGGCAGGACAGAGGTGGTAGTGAAAGGAATTAAACCAAATGCATCCCGACGCTCCTGCCCGAGCCAAGAGCCACTGCCCTTCGCACCTCCCTCCGCGGGGCTCAGAACTGCCACGCACTAGCTCTCCACACCGATGAGCTCCTCCACCCCACAACTGCCTTGGGGTTGTCCGCTTGGCCATAGAGCCTCAACCCGCCCGTCCCTCCGTGCCAACCCAGCATCGCTCCTCAGCACAGCCGCTGGTCGCCCAGAATTACCTCGGTGGCTGCCCCGTCCTGGTGCTGTCTGTTTGTGTTTACACCTTGTCCATCTTGCTGCAGGGACCACCGGTGTTGCTGCTATTGCTGTCGTTCCCCTGCTCTGCGGAACTGGCGCTGCAGGAGGCAAGGGATGCTCCAAGGGGAGGCAGCTCCAGCCAGCGAAGGCTCAGTGAGTCAGGAGGGGTTGTGACGACTGCAGTGAGAGTCTGAAATTCCCCATGGAATCGGGCAGCGAAGGAGAGGGGAGGCGAGAAGGGTGGAGACGGGAAAGAAGGGGGGAAAAAACATGGGGAGTGGCACCTCTTGCCTGTTTTCTTCCTCCCTTCCCTGTCCTGCCGCCGCAGTGCCGCTGCGAACAGCGTCCTCTCCTCTACGCTACTGCGCAACGGAACGGCGTCGGGGATAAAACCGCAGCGCCTGCGGCCTGCGCAGCCGCCCAGCTCCGGTGGGGTGGGTGTTCTGTGTGTAAACCCAGCCCTAAGCTCCCTCTCTCCCTCTCCCCTAGACTGCTGCTTGGGGCCAGGTGACGGCCGGAGCGATGGGGACAGCGGGTGCGGTGTGTCTGAGCCGGTTCTGAAGCCCCAGCGGTTGTTGCTAAACAACCAGACCTGATGCTCGAGATGTCACCGAGTGAGTAATGCAGATTAAACGCTTCTGCTGCCACATCCTCACAACTTCTTTAAGCCTGGGGTTGATGGAAGCCTATGGAATAATGGCCCCTGCCGGATGAGAAAGCCAAGTTACCACTTCACTGCATGACCAGGAGGCTTCCTTGGCCAGAAGGACCAAGCTCAAGGCTGGTTGGGTCCTCAGCACTTCCCGGCACAGTTGCCGTCTTCGCTGCTGGTCGCTTTAAGAAGAGAGGTGAAAGAACAGTAAGTGGTTAAGAGAGAGAAAGCTTCTCCCCGTTGTTTTCTCATCCTCTCTCTGGGGCTGCTCCGTGCCCTGTCTCCCTGCCGTCCTTACCCAGTTCCTTCCCGATCCTTCGGTCCCTGCCCTCTAACACTGTTCTTTTCTTTTTGCAGACCCTCGCAGCCCGGTCCCTGGTGGGGCTGCCTACAGCTCCCGCTGCTCTCACCGAGCCCGTGGCAAACTCGCCCTTATGCAAACAACAGCCGAGTCGGGGCAGGAGTCCTTTTCGCTTCTCTAATTATTCCCACGCCATCATTTCCAGGTGCAGTCCCTACCCTGAGCAGCTCCCAGCGCTGCCCGGCACTCAACCACCTGACACAGCAGAAGGGAGAACCCAAACCGAGAAGAAGCAAAGCCCCGAACACCCCAGCACTTTCCCCTGCGCTGCCGTTTGCAGCTCTGACACGTCATCGCCACAACGACACCGCGAAACGAAACCTCGCAACCGCCTCAGCGCCGGAGCTGCAGGGTCGGACGCAGCCAGGAGCCTTAACCTGCTTCATCCCCCGCACCGAGGGGGCGGCGGGCAGCCGCCGGGCAGCGAGGAGCGGAGCTGCCGGCACTTGGAAGCGACCGAAATCGCCAGTCGAGCTTTGACACCCGAGTGGCGGCCAATCGGCGGGAGCTTTTCACCTGCCATCCCCGACTCTGCCAATGGGAGGGCGGCTGCGAGCCCAGAGCCCTCCCCGGCCAATGGGGAACCAGCTCTGCCACTTAGTTAATGATGCAGCAGTCCAGGGAAGACTATCACATGTGAGCTGGACGCCTGCCAGCATGGAGACACGGAGAGCGCAAGGTAAACAACTTTCCAACGCCAAAATGATGACATTTAATCCCTAAACGCTGCCTTTCCGTCTCGCCTCGTCCTTTAACCCCTTTCAGCTGGGGTTCGTGGAAGCGTCTGGAAAAGGCACCGACCTACCTGTCCCCCCCGCCCCCCCAACCCCGGGGGCCAGCCCCGGTGCTTGTTTCAAACCCTGCCCGAGGTGCCCCGCAAATGGTCACTGCGTCACCGCTCGCCGCTCGGGTGAACTACGCAGCGGCAAAGCTGCCGGGGGCAGAGCCCCCCGTTAACCCCTCCAGCCACCCCGCAGCGACGCGCCACGGCTCAGGAGCGATGGGGTGTAGGGAGTGGGGGGGCGGTCAGGGGGGTGTGGGGCTTGCAGGAGCCCGAGCGAAGCAGTCTTCGCAAAGTTGTCATCTCCTCCCCTCGGCTGTGCTCCCTGCAGCACGGCAATGCCGGCGAGAGGCTCAGCAGTCCAACCTGTGCCGTGGCTCCATTGAGAAAACAGCTCTGACGCAGAACAGAGCAACATCCCAGCCAGCCAAAATAATGATCCGGGAGCTCCGGGAGCCGAACCGAAGGGGGCAGCCGGAGGGGTGGGGTGGGGGGGAAAGGGGGGACGCCCCGCATGGGATTAAAAGCTGCGCAGGCTGCAAGCTCGAGCCCCATCCTGATCAAAGGGTACGTACGTGGCAAAGCCGAACCGGACCGAAGAGCTGTGCCCGTGCGCCGTCTGCGCAGTCCTCAGCCCTCCGCTCGCTGGGTAGCGCCGCAGAATAGAAGGTTCCAGAAATTTCCTTGCCGTTAACCCTTTCGCTGTCTGCCCACTCTCCCTTCCCCGCGGGATTAAGCGCGCCGGGTCTCCAGCATCGTCAATGGGTGAAACCTCCTACGCCCAACCGAGCCCCAAATCCCGTCGTGGCAGGACGGTGGACGGTGCCAGGAGCCCAGTCCCTGATGTTGGTGACACTTCTCTTCCCGGAGCCCTCTCTGCCTTCTCTTGCTGCCTTCTGTCTCCCCTCTTGCTGCAGCAGGGCTGTTGCTGGTAGACCTATCGACGTTGCTGGCTCTCTCTCACTCTCTCGCTGAGCTCTGTGACGCAGCTCTAAATTCTCCAGCCTGCTCCCTGTGTTATAGGAGCGGAACTGCAGCTTTCCAGGGAGCCCGTGCCAGCCGTGCCAGGGCCAGGCTAACCGAGCGGGAACGCCGCTCCGGGGCTCTTGCACCCTCTGTTTGATTGATTTTTTCTTGCTGTTGGTTAGTTATTCCGTTCCTCACCTCTCGTTTCTGCCGCTTCCTCCGAGGCTCTTGTCGGCCTCGCATCTCCCTCTCTGCTTCTGAGTCATCTTGAACCAGGTTAACTCTTTTAGGGGTGGTACTCAGCACTACAAATCCCCAGCGAGCACAGCCCAAACCACAGCCAACTTTGTGGTGGTTTCTGCTTTTAAAACAAACCCCAAAGTCGGTCTTCTTGGCTCTAGGAAACAAAACCACGGGTCCAGTGCAGAGCGTTCGTGCTTCTGATTAACCGTTTGGGTGACAGGAACCACTGCTACACTTCCTAAAATCAGATAGTTCAGGCCTGAGTCTTGCAAGTAATGGGGCAGGCAGTTCCCCTGAAGCTCGAGGGGACTGAATGTGGCTGTAAAATCGTGAGGCTGCTGCTGCTGGACCCAGGCTGGACCCACCAGACCCCCTCCCCGTGGATCTCAGCATGGACCGGCCGCCGGGCAGATGCCAGGTGCCAGATAAGGTTCTGAAAGTGCTGGAAAGCGATAGGCTCCCAGCAGGATTAATAAGTGTTATCACACCCCCTGCTTCGGAGTGCTCCGCGTGGGCAGGGGAGCTAATAACCGCGTTCCTGGAGTCCCCAGAACCCAGTCATCTCTGTCAAAGTCCACCACAGCTCCGCGTGCTCGAGCACGGCGCTGCAGCCGAACCCCTCTGCTCCCCAGGACTGCCCCTTGTGCTGACCCCGCTGCCCTCCGTGGATCCCGCAGCAGGGAGGGGAGCAGATCTGTCCTGTCTGGAAGCCTCAGCCGTGGAAAACGCGGAGGAGGATCCGCGGTAGATGCAGCATCTGGGCATCAAAGAGGAGCTAATGGCGAGCGAGCACTGTCTGAGGGAGTTGTGTGGCCGCCTGCGTGTCGCACAAAAGAGCGAGCGAGCGAGCCAGCAGCCCGTTTGAACAGCCCCGAGTCGAGAGCGGCGTCGCTACTACACAGCTACATCTGCCATTTTAATTCCCGACTTCAGAGCCGGCTGGGAGCTTTTTGGGTTTTTTCACTACAACCAAAGCTGAAGTAACCACTATTTTTTCCTCTTCGCAGCGTCTGAAGAGCCGGAGCTATTTTGGGAGTAGTCTGTACTACACTGAAAATGACACCTGTTACGCACAGACACAAATGAGAGGAATTGCAGCCTCCGGGCTTCTCCAATAGGCTCCTACAAAAAATAAGGAACCACAGACTCGCGGAACATCAGGGGTTGGAAGGGACCCCGAAAGATCAGCCAGTCCCATCCCCCGGCACAGCAGGATCCCCCAGGTCCGGTCGCACAGGAACATGGCCCAAGCGGGTTTGAAACGGCTCCAGAGAAGGAGACTCCACAACCCCCCTGGGCAGCCCGTTCCAGAGCTCTGTCACCCTCACGGGGAAGAAGGTCCTTCTGACATTGATGTGGAACCTCCTCTGCTCCAGCTCACACCCACTGCCCCTTGTCCTGTCACTGGGTGCCCCTGAGCAGAGCCTGGCTCCATCCTCCTGACACCTGCCCTTTCCATATTGATCAACATCCATGGGGTCACCCCTCAGACTCCTTTTTTCCCAGCTCCCTCAGCCTTTCCTCAGCAGGGAGATGCTCCCCTCCATCACCTCTGTGGCTCTGCGCTGGACTTTCTGTGGCAGCTCTGTCCCCTTCTGGAGCTGAGGGGCCCACAACTGGACACGAGCTGTGGTAGTATCCCACGAGCTGTGGACCAGGAGAGCAGTCAGGATTGACCCCCATGAGCGGAGCAGTTGGGATCCCAGAATGAAAAACCTGTAAGGTCTGGTGTAGCTGATGCAGGGGGATGTCACCCCTCCACGTGGAGCAGAGGAGCAGCAGCTCTCGCTCCTCTCACTTCCACAAGACTGGCTCCTTATGGAACCGAAGCCTCGGTCCTTCGGGACTCAGACGGGTTGTGGCCGGGGCCGGGAGCGTTAACTACTTCAGTTAACGACGGCGAAACCGTACGAGCGCGACGGCTACTGGAATGAGTCAGCCGGCAGCGATGCCGCTCAAGTAGGCCGGTGCTGCGTGCGGTGCTGAGCAGGCTCTGCTGGTTTCACTTACCCCGAGTTCTCTGGGGAGCTCCGGCTCGCGGGGTCACGGCGGATGTTCCGCATTCCCCGTTTTCCCCACCAGCACCCTGGGGAGGGACGGGCGGGAACCTGTCAGACCCCTGGGGAGACATGAAAAGACTCGGAGCCTCAGAAGTGGCACCGGTCGGCTGGCGCTTGTAGCTCGCAGCGCTTTTTGTCAGTCTTGGGGTAGATGAAGGAAGTAAAAGGGAGCTTTGATTTATTTCAGATTCCTTCGGTTTCGCTGCTTCCAGGGGGAGAGGCAGCTTTTATGTGACGGTTTGCTCTCCGTGGAGCGGTGCTGCCTGCCTTTGCCCGGCTGTAAATATTTGCTTTACGGTGGCACTCGGGCTCCCGAGGAGACTCCAGTCAAACCTGGAACCAACACATCAGCGCTCGGAGCTGGATAGCAGGACCCCCAGATACTGAAGTTGTCTTCTCCTCTAGTCAGGATTTGGCATTTTCCATCAGGAACAGAGGCTGTGATTTGATGGGCGATACCCCGGCTGCTTTCCTACCAGCACCAGGACGAGAGGGCAGGGCCCAAAGCTGCCAGGGGAGGGTTAGGTTGGATGTTAGGAAGCCCTTCCTCAGGGAAAGGGGGATCAGAGCCTGGAACCCAGGGCAGTGGGGGAGTCCCCATCCCTGGAGGTGTTGAAGGATGCATATTAATGTCTATAAATACTTGAAGGGTGGGTGTCAGGAGGATGGAGCCAGGCTCTTCTCAATGTCATCTAGTGATAGGACAAGGGGCAATGGGTGTGACCTGCAATGTAGGAGCTTCTACTTAAATATGTGAAGGAACTTCATCACAGTGAGGGTGACAGAGCACTGGAGCAGGCTGCCCAGGGGGGTTGTGGAGACGTTCAAGACCCGCCTGGATGGTTCCTGTGTGTGGTCCTGCTGTGGCAGGGGGATTGGGCTAGATGATCTTTGGAGGTCCCTCCCAATCCCTTATGATTCTGTGAGAGCCTGGCTGTGGCCCTTAGTGCTCTGATCTGGCT
>VXBP01005923.1:645915-683712 GCA_013400115.1 Rhinopomastus cyanomelas | reverse complement strand
TCCAAGGCCTCCAGCAACAAGGATGCTCTCCAAGCATCCTCCAGTGCAGGGGCTGCCTTCCCTAGAAGCAAGAGAAAAGGTCATAGGGCAGGACTCCTCTTGGGAAGAATCACTCCCAAGCCTTCCTCTCCCTCGCTCCTCTCCACACTCCTCCTCCCAGGCAGACAGGCACACAGGCTTTGCAGCTTTGCTCGTTTCCTGCACTGAGCTGGACTCTCAAGGGGGAATTCAGGCAAGAAAACACGAGGCAGAAGTCGGTGCTGCAAACACATCGCCCGGCAGGTCCCCCCACTTCACTAAATGTCATCTTTGGGCCAAGATGTTTCCTCAGCACCCGGGCTTGTTGAGGAAAGCAGGCTGAGGAGAGAGAGAATGGCACCTGCACATTAAGGAAGACAAATACAGCTACCAACAGGACAAAGAAAACACCAGGGTTCACCTGCTGGAACCAAGTCCTCTGTTACTGAAGCCATGGCCAAGGGCATGTGGGGAGGCAGACGTGCTTAACCTGGGCAACCAGAGGTGTCCTTCAAACCCAGCTGGATCTAGAGCGCGTGCCTCAACGGAGCACAGAGGTTCTCTTCTCCATGTTGGACATCATCTCTCTCCTCAGCCCATGCACCTGGCAAGCTCCCCTAGATGCCTCCCAAATTCCAGCAAGGGTTCCAGTTTCTGATCATTGCAATGAGGCTGTTGCTAAGCGACGCCCTTTCTCTCTCTCTCTCTCTCCATCTCTCCTCTCCATTTCTGGGTTTGTTTGGGGCTTTTTTTGTTCAATTACACTGTAAAAATCCAGGATGTGCTGGATGTGAGCAAAGGGAGAGGGTGCTTAAGGTTTTACCGATGCTGTTGCAGTTTCTCTACGAAAACAACTCGAGATTCTGCATGTTAGCAGAATAACAGCTCCAAAAGCTCGCTGCGGAGAGTTGTGTTTCTTCTTTTCTTCTCAGTCAGGGAATCACAGAATCACAGAGCATCAGGAATTGGAAGGGATCTTGAAAGATCATCCAGTCCAATCCCCCTGACACAGCAGGATCACCTAGACCCAGTCACCTGTAGTATTGTGTCCAGTTCTGGAACACATCCAGGTGGGTTTTAATGTCTCCGGAGAAGGAGACTCCACAACATCCCTGAGCAGCCTGTTCCAGAGCTCCATCACCCTGCCTGGGAAGAAGGTCCTTCTCACATTCACATGGAACCTCCTCTGTTCCAGCTCACACCCACTGCCCCTTGTCCTATCACGACATTGAGCAGAGCCTGGCTCCATCCTCCTGACACCCACCCTTCACATGTTTATAGACATTCATGAGGTCACCCCTCAGACTCTTCCAAGCTCAAGAGCCCCAGCTCCCTCAGCCTCTCCTCATCAGGGAGCTGCTCCACTTCCTTCACCACCCTCGTTGCTCTGTACTGGACTCCCTCCAGCAGCTCCATGTCCTTCTGGTACTGAGGGGCCCAGAACTGGACACAACACTCCAGCTGTGGTCTCACCAGGGCAGAGCAGAGGCGGAGAAGTACCTCTATTGATCTGCTGACCACCCCCGTTCTGATCCACCCCAGGGTGCTGTTGTCCCTCTTGGCCACAATAGGGTGACACTGCTGGCTCCTGGCCATCGCACTGGCCACCAGGACCCCCAGGTCCCTTTCTCCTGCACTGGTCCCCAGCAGGTCAGCCCCCAGCCTATCCTGGTCCCTGGGGTCCAGTTACCGAGAGCCCCCCACACCATGAAAGCCGACCTCACACCTGTTCCAGTAACCTGCATTTTGGAGCAGACACCGGCTGAGCTGCCGGTGCTGTGCGGCTCCAGTGCACTGCTCAAGTCGGGTTCCAGCAGGATGCTCCTCCGGAGAGCACCCCCTTCTCCCACACGCCCCTCAGGCCAGCAAAGCCTGCGTCTGCTTCATTTATAACCAAGGCTACGAGAGAAACAGATTCGAGGGGAATAGAAGTGCTTCTCGAAGCAGGGCAGGGGCTGGCGGTCTGAGAAAGCAGCGCCTTCTGGGGGGAAGACCCCAGGTTCCGACGGGCTGCTGCAGCTCCTGCGCTGCCGTCTTCAGCCGTGATGTTTGTTCGCTGCGGGTGTTCGGGGCTCCCATCGCAGCCCCGATTCCCTCCTGTGCCGGGGGAGAGGCCGCGCTCCTCGGGAAGAGCCGCCCGCGAGCGAGGCAGGGACGGGGCAGAGCAGTGCAGCACGATGTGGGGCCACGGAGGGCTCCCCTCGCCGAGCCCCAGTCTTGCCAGGAACATATGTTCCACACGTCGCATGTGCTGGTTGCCATGGGAACCGCCCTTCTTCTCCCAGGCAGAGCACAGAGATGTGCCTGCACCCCACCAACCCGCTCGGCAGTGCGAATCGAAGCTTCCTCCGGAGGCCGGTACCTGCCGGCCCTCCCCTTCATGAGGAGCTTCGAGTATTGATCAATCAACCTTCCATTTTGGGGAGCCGGGGTCAGTTATAGCTCTGCCAAAAAGATGGTACCCAGAGAGAAAAGGCGAGTGAAGGGCCAGGAGGGAGGGCGTGCTGGGGGGCAAAGGCCGTCAGGCACCCACCTTTCAGAGCTGCTGCATAGGCACCGCAACCGAGGGAAGAAGTGGGACAAGGGATGTCACTGCATCACAGAACATCAGGGGTTGGAAGGGACCTCGAGAGACCACCCAGTCCAATCCCCCTGCCGGAGCAGGATCACAGCATCACAGAACATCAGGGGTTGGAAGGCTCTTCCCGATGTCATCTAGTGATAGGACAAGGGGCGATGGGTGTCAGCTGGATCATAGGAGGTGCCATATAGATATCAGAAGGACCCTCTTCCCAATCAGGGTGATGGAGCCCTGGAATAGGCTGCCCAGGGGGGTTGTGGAGTCTCCTTCTCTGGAGACATTCCAAACCCACCTGGCCATGTTCCTGTGTGACTGGATCTAGGTGATCCTGCTGTGGCAGGGGGGTTGGACTGGATGATCTTTGGAGGTCCCTTCCAATCCCTGATGTTCTGTGATCCTGTGATGACCAAGCTGGTTTGTCCTGGAGAAGTGCTGAGTGGGCAGACCCCAAGCCTTCCTACCTGCCAGCCTCCAAACGTACCTAGGCTGAAGCAGAGAAGGGAGAACAGGGCAGGGCCAGCTGGGTTTGTCGTGGTGCAGTTATGAAACAACAACAAACGCTGCTTTCAAGTGAAAAGCAAACACTCCCCCAGCGCCGGCGCAGGCTGTGCACCCCTTCAGAACCAAACCCCCCCAGCACTAGAAAACCCTTTATGTGTAGAATTTAGCCCCAAAATCAGACGAAGCCGTCGCCGCTCTCTCGCAGCCAACTCCGCCGCCGCCTTAGTCACCTCTCCAGAGACAAAGAGGCCGTTAGTCAGCCCCGGCTCTTCCGCTCTGCCGAAGCCAAGGGGCGAGCACCGCCTCCCACGAAGACGCCAGACCCAAAGGGCGACGCGAAGCTGCCTGCGCGGAGCGTCTCCGGCTCCCCGCGTGCCGGCTGCAGCTTGCTCGTTCTTTTTTTAGACGATGAGGGGGAGCTGCCTGTGGTTTGCGGGCGACAAGACGGGATCTGCTGCCTGCCACGTTTTGTGTGGTCTAGCGCGCGGCGCCGGTGCGGGGCGCATCCATTTGCAACTGCTTTCCTGGGTAACAGCACCGGCGCGAGCGTTTCGTGGCTGAGGGGCCCAAAGGAGGCTTCCAGTCCTAATCCATAAATATTCACATCGCCCTGCGCCCGGGCAGGTAGGAAGCGCCGGAGGAAAAACAACTAACGAGAAATCATGTTTGGGGAAGCAGACAAGGAGAGTGAGGGAAGGTGCTGCTGCGGTTTTCTGATGCAGAGGGGTGGTTTGTGAGGAGCTTTATGTCCCTGGAAGGTGATCACGGAACCACAGAACATCAGGGGTTGGAAGGGACCTCGAAAGATCATCCAGCCCAAGCCCCCTGACACAGCAGCATCACCCAGACCAAGTCACCACAGGAACACGTCCAGGTGGGTTTGGAACCTCTCCAGGGAAGGAGACTCCACAACCCCCCTGAGCAGCCCCTTCCAGAGCTCCATCACCCTCACAGGGAAGAAAGTCCTTCTCATCACAGAAGCACGGACCATAGAATCATACAATCACAGAACATCAGGGACTGGAAGGGACCTCCAAAGACCATCCAGCCCGATCCCCCTGCCACAGCAGCATCACCCAGACCAAGCTGCACAGGAACCAGGCAGGGTTTATATGTTAAGTTATAACCCTGCTCCATCCATTGAAATCACTAACAAGGTTATTGAAGCTGCCTCCTGCCGAGGATTTGATCTGGGGGCAGGAACACGCCTGAAAAAGGGAAGGTGCTGGCTGCCTGCCGCATCTGGAAGTGCAGCTGAAGGCACGGTGGAGTCATCAGATAATTACGAACTTTCTTTTCCTTTCTATTTATGAGGAATATTTATTGAGTCGCACAGTGTGCTTTTACAATAAAGTGCTTTTCACGTCGGTTTCTTTGTTCACCCAAAATAAAACTGACAGTTATCCTTTTATAAGCTATTCTGAGAACATTTTCTCTTCTTTGAAACTGATTGATGCACTGCTCTAAGTGTTCCTGCAAATATCGCTGCGATTCAAGTTCCTGCATAATGTAATAAGAAGATAAAAGAATCCTATACTTCAACATGAGACATTACAAAGCAACCAGAGACATTATCAAGGGCATTAACAAGCTCCTAATAGCAATAAAACCTTTTAACTGTCTGATGTAGAACATGCTCCCACCAAACCACCACATATTATGGTAATTGGTTCCAATTTCTGAATCTTTCATTGTAAAGTTATGAAGAGTCAGGTGGAGCTGAAAAGTGAACCTGGAATCCACAGTTTAGGTCCTTATCCTTGTTTCATTCCTGTTGTTGTGGTGTTTTCTTCACAGTGCGCAGCATCAGCACCAGCCCCAGCGCAGAAACAGCATCTCATGTTCTGCTCTGAGGGTCACAGAGTCACAGAACACTGGGGGTTGGAAGGGACCTCGAAAGATCATCCAGTCCAAGCCCCCTGCCACAGCAGGATCCCCTAGATCCAGTCAGAGTCACAGAACATTAGGGGCTGGAAAGGACCTTGAGAGATGATCTAGTCCAACCCCCTGCCAAAGCAGGATCACCTAGACCAAGTTACAGAAACGTGTCCAGGTGGGTTTTAAATGTCTCCAGAGAAGGAGACTCCACAACCCCCTTGGGCAGCCCCTTCCAGTGCTCTGTCACCCTCACTGGGAAGAAGGTCCTTACAGAATCACAGACTCATTAGGGATTAGAAGGGACCTCGAAAGACCGTCCAGCCCAATCCCCCTGCCAGAGCAGGATCCCCTAGTCCAGGTCGCACAGGTGGGTTTGAAATGTCTCCAGAGCACCCTGGGCTAGTGGACAAGGTGCCCAGCAATAAAGCACTGCAGAAGACATTCCGAGGGGAACAAAACAACCAGCCACACAAACAAACAAACAAACAAAAGTCCTACAGTGTTTCCAGCCCAAAGCTCGATGTTCAAGCACCACAAAACCTGTCAGGCTTGATCTGTGTTAAAACGACCGGCCCTTGGGGCAGAGGTGTGAGCTTTGCAGAAGAAACGCTGAACCCTGGAAACACTGACCCGGGCAGCTGGACCACACGGGTCTCTCTCTCCCAGTAAAGGCAGGAGCTGCCTCACTGATGAAATTCTTGCTGAAGGAGACCTGCCTGGACTTCACCGAGATCACGGCCACGAACACGCTCCCCGCACGGCCACTAACAGCCCTCCTGAACCAGAACAGACTCCTTCTCCCCAAGACTCTCCAAGAGAGCTCTTCCCGCTGCAGCTGCTACCTCTGTTTGTGGGATAAATAAAAACTTGAGGAGCGATGGAAACAGAGGGGGGCTGTGAGGACACCAGGTCTGCCAGTGAAGCATCAAAACATTGAGGCTCCCGTGACTTCCTGGTCACAAAACGTGAAGTTGGGTTTTCGCTCGACATCAGATGCTCTTTGCAAACCCCACTGAAGTCTGCGCAGCCTCGCCGTTTGCCTCGTGCTGGCTACACACTCTGCCATCACCCACAGTCTCCTCTGGAGAGGTTTAAAACCCACCTGGACATGTTCCTGGGCAGCCTGGTGGTCCTGCTGTGGCAGGGGGATGGGACTGGATGATCTTACGTGGTCCCTTCCAATCCCTAATGATTCTATGATCACTCACACTCTGCTCTCACTCACACACTTTATCACAGGATCACAGAACATCAGGGATCAGAAGGGACCTTGAAAGACCATCCAGTCCCATCCCCCTGCCGGAGCAGGATCACCCAGACCCAGTCACACAGGAACACATCCAGGCGGGTTTTAAACGTCTCCAGAGAAGGAGACTCTTGCACATCCCTGCAGCAGCTGGGTTCTGCTGATGTTGGTCTCAGTCGCAGACAACCTCTTGAGCAGTGGCACTGCTGAGCACGTTTTTGGGGTGTTTCTGGAGGATGTCATCGTTCAGGCAGTACATTTTCAAGTCACTGTATTACAGGAAATAAGCAGAAAGACGCCAACCGTGCTAGAGTGTGGGAAGGGGAAGAACCAGGCACCACAACGCTGTCTCTACTACACAGTCAAGACTAAACTCTCCCTGACACCGCCTTCAGAAAGGGAGGCACGTTCGTTATCCCCAGTGAACCCGATCCCGGGGGTGGTGGCTCAGGCTGGGTGGGTTTGGCCCCAAAGTTCAGAACATCATCCCGAGCGGGATGGGGTTGTAACTACGACCTGCACGGCACCGGCTGGCGGCCGGGGTGATGCCGGGGTCGGAGGTAGCAGCCCCAGCCCCATCCTCGTCCCGATCCCCATCCCCACCCTCGTCGCCGTCCTCACCCCCATCCCCGTCCCGGCCGCCGCCGGCGCGGTGCAGCAGCAGCCCCTAGCGGAGCCGAGGCGGCTTCTCCTTGTGCTCTGACCCGATTTCCCTCCTCCCGGCACTCGGAGAGACAAACAACCCCGAGCAGGTGATGGTGAGAGATGGCGATTCGCCTGGCGAAACGTCGCTGTCTTTAGCCAGAGGTTCTGAGGCGCAAGCTGCTGGGCACGAAGGGGCGATCCTGTCAACAACGTCCTCAAACTGTGCCCCTCCCGTTGACGAGGGGATCGACGGTGTCTTGGGTCTAACACGGACCCCGCTTCTAGCCAGCGACCCTCCTCTTCAAGACAGACACCGAGAGAGCCCCAAGTCGCCAAGTCTCACACCAGGGGCCAAGCGGCACCCCTGCCCCCAGCCGCGGGAGCTGCTGCTGCCTGAGCCCTCGGGCTGCCCCCTCCCACAGCGGGCAGCGCCCACCCAGCGGGAGAGCTCCAGCCGCCCCCCGGGCTGGGCTCTGACACAGACCGCCGAGCTCTGCCAGCCTGAACTGCTCCTCCAGCACACGGGAGAATCCAAGTGGGGAGATCAGAGGGTTTCTGGCTACAAAAATCAGTTTGGTTATGATTTGGAGATCAGCGAAATCAAATAAACCTCTGACAGGGGGATAAAAAGCTCCTCTGGAAGTTTCTACTGAGTGTCACTGTATTTGAACAAGAAAGGGAGGGATGGATGCGGGGAAAGCAAACAGAGGAGAAGCTCAGCCCTGACTAATGGTTATAATTGCTCCTTCCCTGACATCAAAAGGCGCCGTGAGAGCGCTGGAGCACAGAGCCCTCACGGGCACCGGGCTGCTGCACAGAGCCTCAAGGGAGCCCTGCTGAACCACAGCCAGGGCTCGGCAGGCTCCTGCACACGGTGGCTCTGCACAGTGTCTCCCACCTCCTCGTACTCTCCAGCACACTGAGGTCTGGAGCAGGGAGCACTGAGCACAGCTGCCACTGCGCAAGCTGCCCGCTGTGGGCAGCTCAGGGGCTCAGGCCACCTCACAGCACCTAATGCACCACAGAACCACAGAACATCAGGGCTTGGAAGGGACCGTGAAAGATCATCCAGTCCAAGCCCCCTGACACAGCAGCATCACCTAAACCAAGTTGCACAGGCGGGTTTAAATGTGTCCAGAGAAGGAGACTCCACAACCCCCCTGGGCAGCCCCTTCCAGGGCGCCGTCACCCTCACTGGGAAGAAGGTCCTTCTCACATTCACATGGAACCTCCTATGTTCTAGCTGTCACCCACTGCCCCTTGTCTTATCATTAGATGCCACTGAGCAGAGCCTTGCTCCATCCTCCTGACACCCACCCCTCACATATTTATCAACATTGCTAACATCACCCCTCAGTCTCCTTCCTTCCAAGCTACAGAGACTCAGCTCCCTCAGCCTCTCAACAAACCAAACTCCTGCACAGCCTCACATCTCCCAGTCCTGCCTCCTTCCTGCAGCAGGAGCTGGATGCTGTTTGTAAGTGCTTAACCACGTCACCGGGTCAGGACAACACGACCAGCTCGTGCACTGCCAGGGAACCACAGGAACTGGCTGCGGGAGCTGCAGCACTGGCTGCAGACGTGAGGGAGAGCGCATCTGCCTGAAGCACGATCTCCAGCACAATGCGTGACTCATCCTTGCACCTAGAAAAGAAACTGCCTCTGCTCCTTCATGGAGCTCGGGTGGCACCAAAAGCTGGATTCTACAACCAGCTTCATTTGCTTCTTCCTGTGCAAAAGCTTTTCTTCTTCACAGAATCACAGAACACCAGGGACTGGAAGGGACCTTGAACGATCAGCCAGTGCGATCCCCCTGCCAGAGCAGGATCCCCTAGACCAAGTCGCACAGGAACACATCCAGCCGGGGTTTAAACATCTGCTGCACCACACTCATGGGGAAAGTCTCTCCTTGTATGAGCCTGAGACTTCCTTGTTCTGCACTCCCACCCTTGCCCTTCTGCCATGATCTGGTGTGAAAGGCCTGGCTCCATCTGCTCCACACCCTCCTCGCAGGCACCGGCAGGTGCCCTCAGAAGCCATCCCTTCCCAAAGCTGAGCAAGCCCCCTTACTTCAGCCTCTCCCCGTAGGGATACAACCCCAAGCATCCTGGTGACCCTTCCCTGAACTCACTCCACCTCAAGGACATCCTTCCTGCATGGAGATCCAAACCTGATGCAGTATCTAGATGTAGTCTAGCTAGTCCTGAGAAGGAGGGGCTAATCCCTCCAGCCAGCCTCCTGGCCAGCCCAGGATGCTGTCAGCCTTCATTCCTGCTGCTGACACACAGCTCAGGAGCCCTTCTCCAGACCCCAGGCACCTTTCTGCAGAGTGACCCGCAACGAGCCCGGAGCAAGGGGACCTCAGGTGCTCGTCCTTCCCCAGGAAAGGGCTTGACCCTTGCCCCCACTGCATTTCAAGATGACCCCAGCAGGACCCTCTTCCAGCCTGGCTAGGTTTCTTTACGGTCCCCTGCATCAAAGTCCCCACATCCCTCTGTCCCCAGGGTCCCTCCTGCAGTTTCCCTTCTCCCACCCCTGCAGCAGCCAAAGCCAGACGGGCCAAAAGGGACGTTTTTCGTGGTCACAGAGACCCCGGGGAGCCTCTCCTCACCGTCTCCTGTCTCCTGCTGGGGCTCTGCTGCAGGTCACCTCCCACACTTCACAAGCAACACTTCCCATTACATTTTTCATTTCCAGCTCTCAGCCTTTCTGTCGCATGATTCCGGGTTAAAACAGCAGGAATTCCATGCAGCTTATCAGGCTCAATACGACCTCTCCGTCGGCTGCTGGAAAAAGATTAGCCGACGTCAAAGCCAAAAGCCAAAATCCAGCTGTGATTCATCTCCAGCCTCACCCTGGAAACTTCACCCCATCCCAAATACCGGAGCTTTGTTAACCAGAACCGAGGGCTCGTGCTCATCACCCATCACCCGCAGCCTTAACCCTCTCCACGGCAGCTTTTCAGCTCTCACAACCCGATGTGCCCGGGCTGTGCATGTTTTCCAGTGATCAACGGGGTACAGCTGCCAAAGCAGGAAGCACCGTGTCACTTCAGCTGCTGAACCTGTATTTAACAGCTGCTCACTGCCCCGTGGGGCTGCCGAGGAGGCTTTGCTGCAGGCAGCTCAAAGACGACGGCGAGGAGGATCACATCGGCTCAGACCACCCGTGCGCCCAGGCGAGGGCTCTGAGCCAGAGCCACCGGGGGAAAGGAGCACGTACACCTGCAGGGACATCGCCTCTGGCTGTCTGTGGCCCCCAAGATAATCTCCTTGTATTTCATAAGCAAATGCATGAAGGAGAAGAAGATCTCGCTGGTGTTTCCCACCGCACTCCTAAGAAGAAGAAAGCTTCTGACCTCCCTGATGGGGAAAGACTGAGGGAGCTGGGGCTCTTGACCTTGGAGAAGAGGAGACTGAGGGGTGACCTCATGAATGTCTATAAATATGTGAAGGGTGGGTGTCAGGAGGATGGAGCCAGGCTCTGCTCAGTGGCATCTAGTGATAGGACAAGGGGCAGTGGGTGTCAGCTGGAACAGAAGAGGTTCCACATCAATATGAGAAGGACCTTCTTCCCAGTGAGGGTGACAGAGCCCTGGAAGGGGCTGCCCAGGGTGGTTGTGGAGCCTCCTTCTCTAGAGAGGTTTAAAACCCACCTGGATGTGTTCCTGTGCGCCTTGGTCTGGGTGATGCTGCTGTGGCAGGAGGTTGGACTGGATGATCTTCCGAGGTCCCTTCCACTCACAGTATCACACACTCCCTGATGTTCTGTGACTTTCCTTGCTCTGTCTGCCATCCTCTTTGGTAAGCACCAGTCCCTGGAGGCAATCTGGCCAGCAGGCTGGCCTCTGACCTCTTTGTTCCCATTTGTGCCATCTAGAACCCTGCCCCCAGCAGTATTTTCTGGTGGAGAACGTCCTGGGCTCGGTTTTGGGTTTGTCTGACCCACCGAATAGAGAGAGGAACGGCAGGGGATCTCAAAGCACTGCAAGGGTAGGATTAGGACCCTTGCCAGCAATATCTATTGCTGACAGCTGACTTTATTAAAGTTCATCAGCATTAATTGCCTCATTGTTGAATGACTTTTGCATGTAATTATCGCCCGTCTAAACACAGATTGCCTCAGGCACCGTAGCTAACGCGGTCGTGTGCTCCGAATCCTGCTAGAACAGCCGAGACGTACGAGACATTGTTCTCCCCCTGAACAGTAAGAAGTGACCCTGCTCTGGCAGGAGCACTGGACTAGATGGTCTTTCAAGGTGTCTTCAAGTCCCTAATGTTCTCTGACTCTGTGGATCTAGGTGATCCTGCTCTAGCAGGAGGACTGGACTGGATGATCTTTCAGGGTCCCTTCCAATCCCTGATGCTCTGTGGTTCTGTGAAAGGACCAGCAAAAACAGAGGAACATCATCTGGCCCAGCTTTAACAGCCTCAACCACTCTGTCTCACTGCAGCAGCGCTTTGGTGCCGCAGGTGCTGAAGCAGGGCTCAGAGAAGCCAAGTCCACGCCGGCGTCGCTCCTCTCAAGGACCAGCGACGATTCCTGGCCCCCCTAGAAGGAGAACACCTGAGACGTGACCACTGAATCGGGCTTTTTAGTGGACAGCCAGGAGGACACATCAGTGTCTACAACAATCATTGCCAGGTGACATCAGAACAAGGCAAGGCTGGAACATGAATCGCCAGAAGCCAGAGCTCCACTGTTGTGAGCCAACACCCAGGGAGAGAGGACACAGCCCTTTCTTTGAACTTCTGTGCTGGTTTAAGATGATTCCAAGATCTAAAGGCTCAGCATCAAAGACAAAACCTCATCCTTCTTCCCCGCCAAGCTGCAACCTTCACCCCCTACCGCTGTCCTGATCCCAAACCCCACTTCCTCGATAAAAATGAAACCAACAAGTCACTATCCCTCTCCTCGGCGCGCCGGCTCTTTCGAGACTGAGGAGACAACTCTCTGCTCTTCTAAACCATCGTGTGTGACGGAGGCGTGAGCGGTATTTTGACATCAACCCACACACAATTTTGCCCTTTGGCTAGTAGATTTACTTAAAGTCTTCACGAGGATCATCTTAACGCCCTTGGTGTGTTCTCAGGAGTAAGCTGCCCACCGCAGCAAATGTTGTCAGCGTCAAACACCCACCACTCTCACGTGTGGTCCCTCTTACCTCTGCACCCGCCTGTCGCCCGCCGAGTTCTTCTCAGCAAGACTGCGCTGCAGCCGTGGACCTTCCAGCAGAGGACTGGGAAAGGATGTGAACACAGTATTTAGACACCCAGCACGGAAACCTGCCTTGAACAAGGATGTTTAGCCGTGAAGAAGGATTCGACTGTGGAACACAGAGGGCTTGGGAATCCTACAGTGTTTAAACGCCACAAGCTCTGCTGGACTGGCTGCTGTGTGTCGTCAGGGGCTTCTGCAGCTCTCTTGTGAGGAAAGTACCTGCAGGCATAAGTGCTTGCATAAAGACAAGGCTCGTCACATGCTACCCCTCCTCACAGAATCACAGAGCATCAGGGATTGGAAGGGACCTCGAAAGATCATCCAGTCCAACCCCCTGACACAGCAGGATCACCCAGACCAAGTCGCACAGGAACACGTCCAGGCGGGTTTAAAACATCTCCAGAGAAGGAGACTCCACAACCCCATGGGCAGCCCCTTCCAGGGCTCTGTCACCCTCACTGGGAAGAAGGTCCTTCTCATCTTTATATGGAACCTCCTCTGTTCCAGCTCACACCCACTGTCCCTTGTCCTGTCACCAGACGACACTGAGCAGAGCCTGGCTCCATCCTCCTGACACCCACCCTTCACAAATTTATAGACATTAATGGGGTCACCCCTCAATCTCCTCTTCTCCAAGCTCAAGAGCCCCAGCTCCCTCAGCCTCTCCTCATAAGGAAGGTGTTCTACTCGCTTCATCATCCTCTTTGCTCTGCGCTGGACTCCCTCCAGCAGCTCCGTGTCCTTCTGGAACTGAGGGGCCTGAACTGAACACAACACTCCAGATGTGGTCTCACCAGGGCAGAGTAGAGGAGGACAACCTGTCTTGATCTGCTAACCACCTCCATTCTGATCCACCCCAGAGTGCTGTTGGCCCTCTTGGCCACAATAACGTGACACTGCTGGCTCCTGGCCATCCTGCTGGCCACCAGCACCCCCAGGTCCCTTCCTCCTGTGCTGGTCTCCAGCAGGTCAGTCCCCACCCTACCCTGCTCCCTGGGGTTGTTGCTTTTCCTCTCAAGTTTATTAGCATCAATAACTGGGAGCGCTGATGTAGCCTCTCAGGGCACCCGACCAAACCTGCAAATGAAGGCATCGGTTCATCACGACTCATTAATCAAGGCTGCGCTGGATTTAGCAGGCAGCAGACTATTAAAGACACCGGATTACACAGACCAAAAAGCCCAGCTCCCAGAGGGTCAGGCGCCACGAGTGGTTTTGCATAAAAACCATAAACCTGCTATTACATTAAAAACAGCCCCAAAATTATGTCCGCGGCTCACGGAAGTCGTTTTCTCTTTCAAAGGGTGTCTTGCTCACTTAGTCCTGAGCTGGCCCTGGTCACGCGGCAGAGGACTAAAGGTTAACTGCGATGGCTCCTCCAACGCTCGGTTAAGCAACTTGCACTAACGTGTCCTGACCGAGGTGAGGAAATTAGTGAAATTACTGCTGTAACTCATCACTAATGGGGAGTCGTCAGAGCTTCCAGCCAGCAGGACGCTCTCGGTCCCTGCGGGCACGGAGACCCAGCACGGCGACTCGTGCTCCTGGACCTGCTGCTCTTATCTCAAGTGCCAGCACCATCCATCACAGACAAATGTGACGGCGTGCTCTCCGGCAAAGCTCAGCAACCTCTGATCCCAACAGCTGAGGGCTTTCTACCTCCGTGACACGGGGGCACGAGGGAAGGGACAATAACATGCAATCTTCAGCGTCAGTCTAGGGAGCACGAAGGGCGACTGCACTGGATGATCTTTCCAGGTCCCTTCCCATCCCTACTGTTCTGTGACTCTGTGAGGAGAAAAGAGAGGTGGGCTTGTTGCCACCAGCATCCAAAGTGTAACGAACACAGGGACGACTCGAACTTGCCAGCAAGCGATGCCGGGAGCAAGGAGCGTAAACGACCGTGGAAGTCACACGTGGGCCATCATCCGGAACAGACGGTGAACACCAGCAGTCAGTAAACACAGCCTGAACAGGACTGATCTGTTGTGCTACACGGCCCTGGTTTTCCTTCAGGTCCTTCACTGAAGCTCTAAGACAACACCAAGCCAAGACAGGACTGTCCATCCCAAGAGAGAGATTCACCTATGACTACTGCAGTAGGTGCCATCTACAGGTAGTAAGAATCTGTCCTATTCACAGAATCACTGAACATCAGGGATTGGAAGATACCTTGAAAGAACATTAGGAGCATAGAGCCATTAGGGATTGGAAGGGACCTTGGAAGATCATTAGACTCATAGAATCATTAGGGATTGGAAAGGACCTCGAAAGATCATCCAGTCCAGTCCCCCTGCCACAGCAGGATCACCCAGACCAAGTCACACAGGAACACGTCCAGGTGGCTTTTAAATGTCTCCAGAGAAGGAGACTCCACAACCCCCTGGGCAGCCCCTTCCAGTGCTCTCTCACCCTCACTGGGAAGAAGGTCCTTCTCATATTGATGTGGAACCTCCTCTGTTCCAGCTGACACCCACTGCCCCTTGTCCTATCAGTAGATGCCCCTGAGCAGAGCCTGGCTCCATCCTCCTGGCACCCACCCCTCACGTATTTACAGACATTAATCCTCTGTGCCACAAGCAAGGGACAGTGGGCGAGTTCAACAGCCGCAGCGAAGTGCAGCTTCCCCTCCATCTTACTGTGGGTCTGCTCCTCCACTCTCCACAACCCTGCGAAGAAGAACCACGTGGTTCCCATTTATTATGCAAATGCTCTTAATTTATGACAGATTGCTACTTCAAACCCCAGCATTAAATCTCCATTAGCCCCGTCGAGGTAACGCGCTAATTCGCATCACTCAGGTCTTAAATTCCAGAGCAGCAGTGGTGTTTGTTAGATGCAATAAGGATTACTTTAATTAAAACACTATCCTCAGCATCTCAGAAGATTTAATCCAAATCTTTATATAGGGCACATTCATTATCCATCTCCGGTTAATAAAAATGTGACCTACTTGGGTTACATTTCAGAATTTAATGTTGATTACCATTTTGTTAATAGAAATAAGATACTAAAGACTTTAAAGACGAGCCAAAGGCAATTTTGCCAGCCTAATTAAAATGGTATTTACTGGCCTCCGCAGGAGCTTTATATTTATTCATAACTGTAAAGGTAGGCTTTTTCAGAAAGGTTTTTTAAATATTGAACTAGACAACAGGCTTCTAAAAATACACTCAAGGATAACAAGTGAGATTTATAACCGACGGGCTTGAAGCAGAGCCTGAGGAGATTCACAGAAGAACTTCTAAAGCCCACAGGGACACCTCCGAGCACGCGAGATGCTCTGATAAGCTCAACGAGAGCCCTCTCTTCTGTCGGAGGGGGCCCACACCATGTGTCTTTGCAGAAGCAAAGCTGAAATTAATCATGACACTCCAAATATAGCATCAAGTTACCGCTAAGTAGTAGTTTCCAAGGAGACATGATGCTGATCAAGATACACCGCAGCCTGCCAGGTTTAAGACGGTATCTGAGCGGGTTAGTGCCCTTCGTGGCAAAATTCAGCTTATTCTGGCTTCAGTCACAGAGTCACAGAACATCAGGGATTGGAAGGGACCTCAAAAGACCATCCAGACCAATCCCCCTGCCACAGCAGCATCACCTAGACCAAGTCACACAGGAACAGGTCCAGGTGGGTTTTAAATGTCTCCGGAGAAGGAGACTCCACAACCCCCCTGGGCAGCCCCTTCCAGGGCTCTGCCACCCTGAGACTGCCAGTCCTTTGCTCCGTAGCAGACTTCCATCATTTGGTCATCTTCTCAAGCTTTCCAGATGGCAAAAGCACACACAGAGGCTGTTTGGTAGCGCAGAGCTCTGGCATGAAGGTCTCCCCATCTGTCCAACAGCAAGGTGGCCCCTAGCATCAGGGCTGGAATTGCCCACGTGTGGAAACAACCTGAGCAGCAGCTTGGATGGTTAATGGGATAATCACCGAATCATAAGGTTGGGAGAGACCTACAAGAAGATCCAGTCCATCCACCTGACTCTACCATGCCCACTAAACCTCTCTGTGTGGCACATAACACGTGTGGGGTGGCAGTCTGGCGACCCCAGAGGTGCTGACTGCTCTCTAACAAACACTTAACTGCTTGTGTTTGTCTCAACCAAAGCTGGCCAGGGACAGAGGCTGCTGAGGAGTTTGCACCCCCCTCTGCATGACACCGACCACATCGCCTGCCCCTTCCTTCCAGCCCCAGGGCCAAAGCTGCTTTCTCAGCTCTGGGACCAGGCAGACTGAAGTGATGCCTGGCTGGGGGTCTCTCAGACAGTGCCCCATGACAGAAAGCAAGGAGACCACTGCTTTCAGCACAAAACCATTCCTTGAACACCCCTGGCTCTCCTCTCCGGCTCACTGCTGGCACATGGAGCAACTGGCACAACAGTCTGTCCCGACCACGAGCATCCTCCGTGGGCAGCGGTGGCTGTCCCGCTGCCAGCGGCTGTTTTCGAGGGAGATCAAAGCCTTCATAGGCCAGTCACTACCTGAACCCCTGCTCTCCTGCCCATTCAGCACAGAAGGGGTGGTGAACCAGAGCAAACCAGGAGCAGCCTGCTAGCCACCGCAGGCTTCTGGCTTCCACCGCGTTGCACAAAGCCTCCCCCTTCCACACAGCCGCAGTTTTCCGTTTGTCTGCCCTTTTCACTTCGTTTCCACAGGGAAATTACTACCTTCTGGAAGAACTCACAGCATTTCTGACCTTGAGTGATGACCTGAGGTTTACTGCAGCTTATTTGTTCACACACGGGCTGCAGTTCAATGGCTTGGGCATGTTTCAGCATCCCCTCCGGCTTTAATAGGAAAACAAACCCAAACAGAAGCCCAACCCTTACCTGTGCAGAAGTGGTGTCTCAGATATGTCTGGGCACAGCCTGTCATCTCAGACTGCTACAAGCTATGTGTTGTCATCAAAGTCAGCTCTTCCCAGGCCTCTGCTTTCTCTCTTGGTTGCTACTGGCTACTACAAAAATGAGTCTGTTACACGAGAAATAAAAAGTCAACATCTTTTGTTCAGGAGAAGGGACCTGAATCCTTTAGACCACCTGGTACTTCCTGGCTTTGTGCTTGGTTTTTACACTTGTGAATGAGACCTGCAGACTTGTTAGAAGCACCATCAGCCTCATGGTTTGCTTCCCTTTTCTTTCCGCTGTTGGAAAACAGGGTGAGAGACTCTCATGCTGCTGTCTCAGGGAAAAACAATAAATGACAGTAATGTCTTGTAAGAGCAGGGGGATTGGACCAGATGATCTTTTGAGGTCCCTTCCAATCCCCAATGTTCTGTGATTCCATGATCCTGCTGTGTCAGGGGGATTGGACCAGATGATCTTTTGAGGTCCCTTCCAATCCCCAATGTTCTGTGATTCCATGATCCTGCTGTGTCAGGGGGATTGGACCAGATGATCTTTTGAGGTCCCCTCCAATCCCCAATGTTCTGTAAATTAGTTCTATGCAGAAAAGCCCTAAAGCCACCTATGGGTTGTCCTAAGTGTCCACACAAAGCACTGAGTACCAGCAGCTACACAAACTCACACATTTCTCTGCAGTATCTTGTTCTGCAGCAGCTGGAACTGTGTTGTCGCTCTACTTTTAGAGACTTGCTGTTTTGCAACCCCTTCCTGCTTCAGATCCATAGGAAACCCAACAACTAAAATGTCTTTCAGGATGTTCAGCCTCACACTCTGCTGACAGCAGGGAAGCCTGCTTGGAGCTAAACAATTACCCGCAGAATCGCAGAACATCAGGGATTGGAAGGGACCTCCAAAGATCCATATCTCGCAGAGAAACTGCTCCTGGGAGATGCTGGTAACCTCTGCCGTGAATCTTTCCAGCCACCCAGAGGTAGGAGAGCCTCACGAGACTTCTGGAGGTTTTCACCTCAGCAAGGCCTGTGTCATTCCTGGGTTGTCCGAGGAAGACTTCTGAGAAGGGCCCTAATTCCCCTGCAGACAGCCTACAGGTCTTGAGTGGGGTTACTCAGCTCTCCACCCCTGAACCCTTCCCTGACTTGTTCCCAGTCCCACAGGCTGCTCCCTCCAAACAGAGAGCAGCACAGTGAAGCTTCGTACTTGTTTCAGGCATTTCTACTGGAAGCTTGGATACAGCAGCAGTTTCTTTGCTCACATCCCCAAACCTCTCTGTAGAGAGTCATCAATCCAAGCAGCTCTCTTCTGGCGCCTGCGCGGCCGTCTGTTCTTTTCCAGCGCCTCCGCTTGCACCAAACAGAAATCAGCCTCTGGCACAGCTCTGCCCATCAGCTCAGCTTCTGCTCAGCATCTCACGCGGACAGTGCTCTCGCCAGCACCTGGTTATCTCACTTTGAAGAAGAACTGCTTCTTGTACTCTCCTCACTGAGAGGGACTCAGGGCATCACCCCACAAAAACGAGCCCTGCTTCTGGACACTACTACAGGCCAGCGATCGACCAGAGACCAACAGAACCATTCATTTTGAGCTGACTTCTCTTCCAAGCACAGGTAAGGGCGTGTTGATTTTAGCACCTTCAGCCTTACCACGGTGGCACTGACGTTGCTCGGCCGCCTTGTCCGTGATGAGCACGGGGGCAAACGTCAGGCTATCAGCCCCGGTGGCACCCAGGTCAAAGGGGTTCCGAGGCTGCTCTCCGGATCGAGCAGCAGCCAACCGCTCGTTTTCCACACAGGTGAAATCAGGCTGCTCAGTTCTCCACATAAAGTTCCTGAACACCCAGCTAATTACTTCAGTAGAGCAGTCAGATGCTGCCAGAAGTGATCCCAAAAGGTCCTAGACAGCACCCAGCCTCCAGCCCACAGGCATCCACATCCCGTGTGACCACGCTCAGCTCGGCAAGGCTGTGAGCATTTGACTGCTTCCCATGGAAACCTGTCTTCCTGTCTTATCAGCAGTGATGGAGAAGGGGACGATAGGAGAAGCAGCTCAAAGTAGAGCTGCTGTTACAGAATCACAGGGCATTAGGGATTGGAAGGGACCTTGAGAGATCATCTAGTCCAATCCCCCTGCCACAGCAGGATCACCTAGACCAAGTCACACAGTCAGTCTGAGTTAGGAGGGACCACAGGATCATCAACCGTCAACTCACTTCAATTCAAAGGTGGGGCCAACAGCCTGAAAGAAACCAGGTTCCTACAACTTTGATGAAAACAGGTAGCAGCAAAGAAAACCGCTGCTGATACTTTAATGATTTATGCTGAGAGAACAAGCAGTAGCAGGCACTGGGCAACCCACCTGGAGAGCACCGCCACGACCAAGAAAGGCTTCGTGTGCGCAGCTGCTTAGAAACAAGAGAGCCCACAGGAAACCAGGCTCCACTAACCGTGCTCTTCAAAGAGCTACCTGAAGCACAATGTCCACCAGCCAGCTAGCTGCTTATCTTTAGACCGCTTTTCCTCCCTGCATTTCTTTTCCTTGCAACTGACTTGCCTGGCCGGGCGCTATGCAGCCTCCGCTGACTTTCCAGGTGCTGATACGCACTCCGCAACGATTCCTGGGGGCTCTGACTCTCCTTCCCCGTGTTTTGTTCTTGTGCGTCCTCCTGGTTCCCTTGGAGGGCAGAACACAGACCACAAAAGGCATTTCGATGACTACTGTGCCCCGGGGGCTCACAGGCTCGCCCATCTCTTTTGACAACAGAAGCAAACAAACCATCAGCCAGCAGACAGCCGCAGCATCCTTGCAAAGGAGCAACCTTTACAAATAGTGTTTACTTGTCTGAAGACAGGATATCCTCGTTCCTTTCAAACTAAGGGGCTGATTGATGGGTAGGCAAAAGCTTTTGCTTTGATGAGATCAGGCTGACATCAGTTTTCATGCTCTTGGCTGTCTGAACAGCACCAAGCTGATCAGATTTGCAGTCCTCCTGAAGCACCAAGCAAAAACCCGCAGCCGGCCCCTTTGCAGGGCTTCTCCAGTCAGGTGGTCCTGCTCTGGCAGGGGGATTGGACTGGATGATCTTTCGAGGTCCCTTCCACTCCCTGATGATTGGATGATTCTATGACTAGAGCTCTCCAGCTTAAGCTGGGGACTAATACAGGCAACCGTGATGAAAACCCGTTGTACAAGGTGCTTTGTACAACCACACAGGAATCGTTTGGCTTCTGACAACAGCTTCATTAGGCAAGAAAGCACCGACTGGCAACCAGCTGCAACTTACCCAGCAGTCATTTGTTCTTTCACTTTTTGTCCACTTCTTCAGATCACTTGTCGCAGAGCGTCGTTAGCCAAGAAGGCAAAGTCAACTAGGTTCACAGGAACACGTGATTTTTCACCCGAGTGCAACTGGCAGCCACTGACCCTGCAAATGGCTTTTCTCACGCAGCTAGTTACAGCAGCTGTTACAGTGGGGAGGAAGAAAGCTGGGGAGAAAGCTTGCATGTTATCAGGCACCAGAACACCCGTGCGCCTCAGCTGGTGCTGCTGTCACGTGCAACTTGAGGTCACGTCAGCAGGTACATTCCTGGAAGGGACCTCGAAAGTCCATCCAGCCCGACCCTGCCACAGCAGCATCACCTAGACTAGGTCACACAGGAGCATGTCCAGGTGGCTTTTAAATGTCTCCAGAGAAGGAGACTCCACAACCCCCCGGGCAGCCCCTTTCAATACTCCATCACCCTCACTGGGAAGAAGGTCCTTCTCACATTCATATGGAACCTCCTGTGTTCCAGCTGACACCCACTGCCCCTTGTCCTATCACCAGATGACACTGAGCAGAGCCTGGCTCCATCCTCCTGACACCCACCCCTCACATATTTATAGACATTCAAGAGGTCACCCCTCAGTCTCCTCTTCTCCAAGCTCAAGATACCCAGCTCCCTCAGCCTCTCCTCATCAGGGAGGTGCTGCACTCCCTTCATCATCCTTGTTGCTCTGCGCTGGACTCCCTCCAGCAGCTCCGTGTCCTTACTGAACCAAGGAGCACAGAACTGGACACAACACTCCAGATGTGGTCTCCCCAGGGCAGGGTACAGGGGCAGAAGAACCTCTCTCGATCTGCTGACCATTTAAATTCTTCACTTGGCTGTTTTTATACATTTTAGGACAAGAACTACCATTCAAAAAGACACTTCTAAGTTTTTCAGGCCCCAAGTGACAAAAGCTCTTTCTTTAAGCCCACAGTCTACCATTGATAGTCAAATAAACTATTTGAGGAGGCAAAGTCAGCAGAGGAACACCTGGGGGATCCTAAGCACACCCAAATCTGTGTTTGCTGTGCTTTGCAGAGAACTGCCCTCACCTGAGCCTTCAGAGCAAAACCTATCCCACTGTCCAGCAGGCCACCACAGGACACGTACCACGAAAGACAAAAGCCCAAACACTGAAAAACAGGGACTGCAAAACACAGCCTAAGCACACAACTAGTATTTGAACACAATTTACTCCCACTCTCTCGTGCCTGCCAAGCAATGATCACAATGAACGGACATTCCTTGTCCACATTCCTTGGACACCAACACACAAATGTCCAAGAATTGTCCATGCTCAATGTACGAGGTGCTGTCTTGTGCTTGCAAGAGGGTGGCTACTCCTGATGTTTTTTGAAGGAAAGCTTTAAAACGTTGTTTGCCAAATCAGTTGGCTTCTGCAGCCAACCACTGCTTTGCTCAAAGAGTCCCGTGTTCCTTTGAATCTTATTTTAAGAGAGGAGGCACAAACTCAGAGAAAAGAGTTGTAAGTCCTGCAGTTTCAAATTCCTTTTGTAGCTCATCCAGCGTTGAATATTCTTTGACTTCAAACGTCTGAAACCTGCATTGTGAAAGGGAGACTCATGAATATGCTTGGATTTGTCAGAGTGTAATTATCGATCCTGCTACTTCTCTACCCACCACAGGACTAAATTATACCTTTGATGCTGCGACTGCGCTTCTGTCTCACACAGCACACTCATCATTTTCTCTTTGCATTTCTTTCCACTTGAGTCCACATCTACCTTAGAAGTTTTCTGAAGAACCAGGTACTCCTACATGACAAAGAAGAACAAGATATGAAATGTCACCAAGCACCTTTGAAGTCTGGTAAAATGCAGAAGGCCACAGAGACACACAGAATTTTTCCTTCAGCGCACAGCAATCAATCTCTGAAAGTGCCCATCTCGAGAAGCATACGGCTCTCTCTACTCATCAGCCTGGAGTGCAGTCTCAAGTGATCTAGAGAACATGAGTCTGAAAAGCCAAAACCTTCTCCTCCACTATCACCACAAAAGCCTGCCTCACGCAGCGGGAGCCCCGAAGTGCAGACAAGTTCAAAGCCCAGGCGTGCACCAGGAGCACCGTGTGCTCCAAGCTGAAAAACAGAGTTGGTGATGAGCTAGAACTATGTCTGTTATTAATTACTCATCACAGATTTTCTGTGTTCTGGGGCACGTGGGAAATAGAGGAGACACAGGCACAGTGCAGTCAGGGAACACGAGGAACACAGGGATGTAAGTACAGTGGGAAGCAAAACAATACAGGCCACAGGTCTACAGGGATCATTGGTTTCTCTCTTGCTCTCAAATAAAGTTGTTGGGCCTTCCTGTTCTCCTAACGACCAAGCTGCTTCCCAAATTGTTAATCTTAGAAAAACACACACAAAATATTCAGACCCATAGGTTCCAGTGGTAAATCGATAGAGCTAGTCAACATTCATTGCTCCTGCACCTTAATGTTGCTCCTGTCACCCTGAAGAAGAATCAATATTATCTTGCCCATGAACATCAGTCTTCCAGTCAGCCTCAGCTCTGAAGCCCATTTTTCCACAGTTTTGATGTATTTTGCCTTTGCTCTCATGTGATCTAAATGCAAAAGGAGCATCCAGATACCATCCTCTGCACTCCTTCCTTTTGATAAAGTAGTTTTTCCACTGCAGACCGCTGCCGGTTGCCTGATGACACATTTCAGATCCTGCTGTACCCAGAGAAGCAGATCGTGTACCATGGGTTCAGGAAGATGCTTCTTTGCTTGGTCAAGTAATTTCTCTCTCACGTCCATACACTGGGCCCTTGTTAGCTGGTCTGAGCTGACAGAAATATCTGGTAGAGCTGACGGATAACTGACGGGTAAATGAAAGAGCAGCTTCAGAAGGACATCTGTGTCCAGCAGTTCCCTCACGCTGATTTGAATTCTGAACGTGATTCCGTGTGTCTCTGGAAAAACACCAAAAATAAACGTTAATAGCTTGCCTGAAGTTGAAATACATGTGTGTTATTAAGTCCTACCACCTTCTTCAGCAATCCAACACAACTGACTGCCACTCTGTACAAAATAAGGCGGATGGGGGGCTTCTCTTGCAGGGTTGGGGGTTGCAGCTCAAGCTATACCTGCAGGGAATCCATCTCACACTTGAAGGTAAGTTATTAACGCGTTCCAAAAAACATTTTCTCTCTTAGAAACACTGAAGTCAGCTTCTACAGCTCAGTAGCAGCAGCAAGGACAACTGAAAATAGAGACTCTTCTGGACAGACTCAGCACCGACCTATCATCACTCCTAGAGAACCACAGAACATCATCGGGGATTGGAAGGGACCTCCGAAGATCATCCAGTCCAATCCCCCTGCCACAGCAGCATCACCCAGACCAAGTGGCACAGGAACATGCCCAGGAAGGTCTTAAACATCTCCAGTGAAGGAGATTCCACAACCCCCCTGGGCAGCCCCTTCCAGTGCTCTGTCACCCTCACTGGGAACAAGTTCCTTCTCACATTCGTATGGAACCCCCTCTGTTCCAGGTGACATCCATTGGCCCTTGTCCTCTCACTAGATGACACCGAGAAGAGCCCGGGCTCCAGTCTAGAAGAAATCTTGAAGACTTCTAACACCAACACAAGGCAAACAGACTTGTACTGAGTATTTTTAAGACAACCACTTGAAAGCACTTGCACACTGAAGAGGCTCGGAAAGAAAAGGGTCAGATCCTTTGCCCCCTACAAGTTAATTCTCTTCTGCCAACTTACCTACAGCAGTTGGACCGATGCAATGCAGACCACACGTAAAGTATGTGTATATAGCTGCTCTTCTCTCCAAACCTGTTGTTGATCTACTTCAGAATTATTTTCAGAGTCAAAAGGATGTCCCCAGTATTTAGCAGAAAGGGCAAAAAACCCACATCTTCCTAGTAAATGGCAGAGTGAAAGACACTGAGCACCAAAATTACACACAGTAATTCCTGCAGTGAAACCTCCTTGGCGACAGCAGATTTCAAAGAAAACAAACAGAACTTCGTGAAGTGAAAAGCGGGGACAAAGCCTGAAGCTGCTTTTGCTTCGCTGCTATGAGCTAAGAGGGCAAAAGATAAAAGACAATCTTCTTCAGATGTTTAGAACCTTCAAAGGAGTGAAGCAGAGAACATTTCACCCCTTCTCTTTGAAAACATTGCTAAAATGTCAGGTGGATTCATTGTATGAGGGCAGAAGCAGCCAGATTTGAAAGGCCGATCAGAGCAGCGGCAAGTTTCAGAGAAGCTCTTTTGAAATGACCCACCTTCTTCTCCCTCTGCCTTACCTCACCCTTCTTTACATGAAAGTTAGCTGAATTACATGTAATCATTACTGCTGATGCTACTCACCAGCCTCAGTGCTCTCTATGGCTTTGTATTTGAACCCTGCTAAATCAGAGAAAGAACCTAAAGGTGACTTGGACAGCCAGAAACACTTAGGAGAGCTTAGGCCAAGGGCTTGCTTCCAAGCCTACAAGAACCCTCTACGTCAGAGCAGTCAGAAAAGAACATAAGCAAGCCCTCCTCCAAACCCAGGAACCAAACTCTAGCTTTACTGTAACAAGACTCCAAATATCTAACATCACTCCGTGACTGGTCAACTCCAGCGCTGAAAGCAGTGATTACAAATCCAGTCAGTTCAATCAGACCCAACCATGTCCGTACCTACTAGGCATTACATGTCAAAGCCTTGTTCTCCACCAAGAGCAGTCAGTCTTCAGCCTTCCAAGACCCCATGAAGCACTGTAACTACTTTAAAGCAAGGTGCACGCCAGCTATGGAAGAGACCCCAGTCTCAGCAGCCTCCACCCAGCAGCATCTGGCCCTCACTTTGAGATGGGAGCTACATATAACAGCACACACAAGAGAGAAAGCGTGCACTGCACCTCCTGGGACCCCCAGCACCCTTCCTGGCAGCCATGGAGGGACTCTGCACACAGCTGAGCACCTTCCAGCTGTCTTTCAGGCAGAGCAGCCCCAAGAGGTATGCGGACAGCTGAAAGCAAGCTGCACTCAGCTGATCAGTATCTGTGGTGCTATATCCCTGGCCGGGAGGCACTTCACAATTTCCTGGCAGCACACTCTGAAACAAAACACACAGCCCATAAACAAGCTGAAGGAGACTACTCTATTGCCAGCTTAATTGGAGTGACAGCAAAACACAGCACCTTTCTGATAATCCTCCCAGGACTTTGCTCCACTGGCTTGTCATAACACACCTCACCAGCCCAGAAGTAACGGAGGGATACACAGACAGGCCAGCCTTGCCCCTTTGGGCTTCCTGCCGTGGCGATCACGTTCCTCAGACTGCAACAATCTCACACCTTCCCCCGTGACGATGAACTAACAATCCGAAGGAAGCGGCACAGCTTTGCATCCCAAGGTGCACCACCCCGCGCCGCGGCGAGAAGCCCAGCCGTGCGCATTTACATCTCCTTCAGACTGACTCTTGGAACGGAGAACTGGTTCTACACACGGGCGGCCTTGCGGCCTGAGAAGTTCATTTGATCACTCCAGCATCCATTTTCTGCACCAACACTGCAGACGGCTGGCAGAACAAAGCCCAAACCACGGTCACCCTGTGCAACGAGGCTCTGAAGAAATACTCCCTTTGTCTGCACACGCTACAAGGTCCGAGCGGTCTTCGCAGCGAAGCGGTGCTGATTTCTGAAACAAAAGGCTGGGTGTGACCGCTCTGCTGGATGTAGGGTGCTAATAAGACTAAACCCAACAACTTTTAACTGCTCTTCCCCACAGCCGCGTGCTTATCAGTATATTTAGCGCTAGCGCACTTCAGATTTTCTCTCATGTTCCACTTCAACCAGACAGATATCTCCCTCCTCTCCTGCCCAAAGGCACTTTATGCAACACATGCAGCCTATTTTTAAATTCAGAAAGCGGCACCTACTGAGGCACAAGCTCAGAATATACAAACACGTTTTTACAGCACGCGTGGCGAGCAAACCCGGAAAGACGAGATTAACACGTAAATTATGGATTTCTGTCTGCACCACTAATCTATAATAGATACGTCAGGTTCAACAGATCGGCTGCAATCAACTTATTTCAATTCATCCACACCCTGGTGTTGATAAAAGCAGAGTCTGCACACCTCACTGTTACGTACCGGGATGCCAAAGTTTTGGGCGCACCAAAAGCACTTCTGTACCTGCTGCAAAACTGTCCCCCCGCCAGTGGCCCCCGGGTTGATCCTGCAGATCTACATGCAAATGACTAACGCGTTAGCCACAGCACGGCGCAACGGTCCGGCCGTCGGGCGCCATTTGCCACCGGCGGCTTACGCGGCTGGAAGAGACAAAGCAACCCCAAGCGAATGAACGCAGCAGGAGTTACTTCTGTACCAGCTACAGGATTTCCTAGCGCCGAGGTAGGAGAGACACGAACTCCCAAACTAAGCCAACCACCAACGAACGTTGTGGTAACGGATCTTGTCAGTTCCAACACAAAATGATGTGGACACCAACGGGATACACATCACCCTGACCACGGTGAACCCAGCCCTGCGAGTTCACGCAACACCGACGTAAAATAACAGCCATTACCCTATCGCGTTTGTGGCGCCTCACCTCGTGCTCCAGGAAGGTCTCTGAGCTTTCACAGAATCACAGAACATTCGGGATTGGAAGTGACCTTGAAAGATCATCTAGTGCAACCCGCCTTGCAGAGCAGGATGTTTTCATGTCCTGGTGGTTTATAAACGCACCGCGGTCCCTCTATACATGAAGCACAGCAACGGGTATGAACGCACTTCTCTAACAGATTTAAAGGAAGAGACAGGCACACACAACATTCAGGTAAGTTCACCGTCCGCTAAACCCGGAAACTGGACCCAAAATAACACTCCTGAACTCTTTAAAAAAATACAACTCACTCAAAACTTTTAATCAGTCATATTTTAAAAATAAACCGGCAGGATTAGCTGCCTGTGGTGGAGCAAGCGTTACATCGATCCAGATGCCCAACAACTCTACGTCCAGATTACCCCAGTTGTGCTCCATGCAAACACGACTCACAAAGTTCGCGTTTCAAACAGGCACTCGCTGTTCTTTGCAGAAGTGTTTCAACAAACGTTTTCAAATAAATAATTGGGGTCTATTAAATTATTAGTAACATTTTTGTGAGCAACTGAAAAGGAGCTATGCGCAACTGCACGCCAAAGCGGGAGGTTCCATATAAATATCAGAAGGACCTTCTTCCCAGTGAGGGGCTGCCTAGGGAGGTTGTGGAGTCTCCTTCTCTGGAGATGTTTAAACCCACCTGGATGTGTTCCTGTGCGACTTGGTCTTGGGTGATGCTGCTGTGTCAGGGGGATTGGACTAGATGATCTTTCGAGGTCCCTTCCAATCCCTAATCTGTGACTCTGTGAATGGTTAAGACTGGCAGGGACCTCTTGAGGTCTTTTCCAAGCCCCTGCTCAAGGAGGGCAACAGCAATCTCCAGGATTTTACTGCAGCCCAAAGAGCAGCAAGCTGCTTGGCGTCCACCCTTCTGCTGGGAAGCAAGGCAGCACACTGCAATAGATCTTAACACATAAGGGAATGTAAGTGATGCAGAATATTTGCACATTCTCTGTGTGTGTGTGTGTGTGTGTGTGTGTGTGTGTGCGTGCACGCACAGAACTCCAACAAACACATATGAGAGTTGTCACATCCACAGTAAGTGCCAAGCAAAATTTACTTAGAGCAGACATGCAACACTTACAAGATCCTACCTAACACCTTCTTCAAGCTTCGTAGTAACTGCTGTTGTACAGTGAAGCTCCTGAGTTGTGTTCTCCCTTGCTGAAGGGGCATCTTCACAGCACCGTGACACCACAGATTAGTAAAAACCATCTCCTAAATTATTTTTGGATGAGCAGCCACCATGGCTGGTGAAGAAAACTTGGAGCTGAGGTGTCTACACTTGGTACACTCCTCGCCCACAGCATCCAGCAGCCGATGGAGGAAGCACTGCAAACGTTCTCACCTTCCCATCCGCAACCAACGTGCGGACTCGCGAGCAGCCTGGCCAAGGCACAGCTGTACATGTGCTGCTGGAGCTGGAACACCCTCGGCACATCCCAACGGCCACGCTACTACCTTACCACCACAACAACAGAGCCCAGGCCAGGCTTCTCCTGCAGCCCCTACCACGGGATAACCCCCTGCTCTGGCTACACGCCTGACGCTTCCGTGTCCAAACAGCGGCCGGCCCAGCCCTGCTGTTGCCCTTCATCGGCCGCGACTCCCGGCCGGCCCTGCCAACAGCCAGAAGGCCGAATCGCCTCTGCCCGCTCCAAGGGGCCGGCAGCGGCCACAGGGCGCAATAGGGACAGGGGTGGAGCCGCTGGCGCTGCTGCTGACAGCGAGATGAACCGGGGGTAACCGCTCGCACCCCGTCCACGCATCTCCGGTACAAGAGATCCCCCGGCGCAGGCCGCGGCCCGCAGGCCCGAAGCGCCGCCCCTCGGGCAGCAGCGGGGCGGAGGCCGCGGCCGGCGCTGCCCTTCCGTCGGCGCCAAGGAAATGGCCGCCGTGGCAGCCGGTGCCGGGTGCACAGCGCGGCGCGACAGCCTCTGGCCCCCAGGGAGAAATAACCCCTCGGGGCGCGGACCCCCGGCCTCAGTGCAGCCACCCACGCGAAGCGAGCAAGGTTTACCCCGATACGCAGTTGTGCGGTAAGACCGAAACATAAATCTTGCTGTATCCAGCTGTCAGGGGCTCGTAACCCCGTTAACAGCAGCTGACTGAGGTCTGCTGCAGTCAATGGTACCATTAGCTCCCGGAACAATCACCTCAGCATAAATACTCGGTCTCTTCCACTCTTCAAAAATCACTGGGCAGTTTACTTTGTGAGGAAAAGCATATCACGTTATTTGTAATCCCCTAAATTCTGTTGAGATAACACAAAGCATGAGAGCGCAGAGCTGGGAGCTCAGCGACGGGAAGGAGCTGCCAGGTTCAGTCCGTGCATCTGTCACAAGGCTACGGTGGAAAATTGGCCTTAGAAGTGCCTCGCTCTATTATTAAGAACTCTCTCGCCCCTGGTCTTTCCCCGTTCTCCTCATCTGCTTTGCATATTCCGTTGTACATGTTTAAACAAAAAACATTCGATGTAAATGTCTTCTAAATTGACACTAGCGCAAGTCACCAAGGTCCCCATGAATAAGTTACCGCGCTCTGACATTTGGAAGTCATCAAATGAGACAGTATAATGTCAGCCTGGTATTTTTCACACCGTGAAAATATCAGCTTCATGTCAAAGAGCTAAATTCCATCTTAATGTAATAAATTTTCTTGTATTCGCGGGCTAGTGGAAATGCTAAATATTTAAATTTGAAATGAACTTCTACAGCTGCGGTCTGGCCTTCATATTCCATTATTATTTAACTGAAAGTCAAGATCTCATTTTCCCCATTCTTATGATTTCGTCAAACATCGCCGTGTTTGACAGGATAACACAAGCCATATTAATTTCTCTGTGTAGATTCCTTCCTACCCACATGTGGCAAAAGAAATATAAAAATCTCTCTTTTTAGAGCCGGCCTGTGTTAAACCAGCTCCAGCATCATGCCAGGAATCAACAGGCCACCGGCAATACTAGCATCCTTCTCTCTTGCTGTAATTATGGCCCAAACCAATTGGTGTTTCTGTATAAAGCTGTGCATTTGGACTGTTCATCCCCTAAAGCAGGTAATTAGAGGAGGAGCAGACAAACTGTCAATTTGGAACATCCATCTATGTCTTCTGACCCTCATTTTCATTGCAGTGGCCACCCAGGTCCTGCAGTGGCAAACAGTCTAAAAGCATGGACACCAGCAGACATTGAAGGACCACCAGAGCAAGTCAAAAATCACCACAGTGGCCCATTTGGAGGTCATGAGACAAACTCTAACGAGGACCCCACAATCACACAGCTAAGTGTGATGGCTGACCTGTGTGACACAAATCACAGAATCATTAGGGATTGGAAGGGACCTCAGAAGATCATCCAGTCCAATCCCCCTGCCACAGCAGGACCACCCAGACCAAGTCACACAGGAACACATCCAAGCGGGTTTTAAACCTCTCCAGAGAAGGAGACTCCACAACCCCCCTGGCAGCCTGTTCCAGTGCTCTGTCACCCTCACTGGGAAGAAGTTCCTTCTGATATTCACATGGAACCTCCTCTGTTCCAGCTGACACCCACTGCCCCTTGTCCTATCACTGGATGCCCCTGAGCAGAGCCTGGCTCCATCCTCCTGACACCCACCTTCACATATTTATAGACATTAACGAGGTCACCCCTCAGTCTGCATTCACATCCATCTCTCAGCCCTGCTGCAGGACAGTGGCTGTTCCTGTTTTCTGCCTCAATACTGACAGCCCGAAGGCAGACAGAAGGGTGCTCTCACCAGCGAGCCCTGCCCTGAACCCGACAGTTTTCAGACACCCAAGACATAAGCTATTCTTTCTGTAGCAAGAGTAATGTTCCTGTAACAGCAGTTTTCCCAAAGGTGGCTGGTACAAAAGCAGCAGAGAAATCAACACAAAAACCTGCAACATCACTCCAAATTAGCCGAGAGGCAAAACTTTACACAGAAGCAGCAGCCCGAGTTGTGAAAAACTGCCATAAAACGTGCAGACATTTGGCCTCAGCAGCCTCAAACACCACCAAGTAGAAAAGTCATCAAATGTTCTGGCCCACAACATGTGTTTTGTTGAAGTCAGAAGAAATTCATTCAACAGAACACGTGTGTTGCAAATTAAAGCCTGAGGCTGCTACAGAACTCCCTGAAAGGGCCTGACCAAGACACTTCTGGATGAACTCTTCCTACCTCTCTCTACTTACAGTGAAAGGACATAAATGTATGCACGTACACACACATTCCCTTTAACCTAAGCAGCAGCCTTACAGTTAAAACATCCTCCCGAAGTGCAAAGAAGTCACTGTAGATCAGTGTTGTCTGTTCACGTAAGAATTCCAATCACTGACCTCCATCCTCTGAGAAACAGCGAAACGCCAACACCAAGCAGCCAGTAACCACAGAGAAAACTTCACGGCTACTTCCTTAAGTCCTCCTGCCTGTCAGAACAAATTCTTTTCATCTGGACTTGAAAGATTATTAAAAAAAACAGAAACAAACCAGTTCCTGCCCTCCTCTCTTCAGAGCTTCTCCAGCCGCAGAGGGCGAGTGTTGTCGCAGGCTGCTGTTCGGAGTGCTGCTGGTTTGACTGGCACACGCTTGGATTTCACCCTTGGTTTTGGGTCTGTCTGTACCTGAACAAATGAGTAGCTGTGATTAGATGTCACAGATTATAATCCCACATGACACATGCAAGAGCTGACTGCACAGCTGAAAACACGATCACCAAACACAAAGGTTAAGAAGAGTGTATTTATTTGGTTCTCCTTTTGGATGCCAAAGTAGCACACTTCACTGGCAGCACAGAAAAGAACCTCTCTGAATCCACGCGAGACGGAACCCAACAGAAGGTCACAACGCATGAAGTGGCTTCAACAGGTTTAGCAGCAACTACAACATCCACAATGCTCTCGACATCAGACTTCCAAAATCAACAAAGCAAACTCATGCTGTTGAAGCCTCTGAAGCACTGGTGAATTGTCTCCATGTTTAGCTGTGAGAAACACGCAGCTCTGCGCGGGTTGTGGCCAGAGAATGCAGAAAGCAGCAAAACCCACCACGAACAGCAGCAAGCCTCAGGTGTTACTGCTGCAACAGAGGAGCAGCTCACTCAGTATCAGATACAGAATCACAGAACCATTAGGGATCGGAAGGGACCTTGAAAGGTCATCTAGTCCAATCCCCCTGCCACAGCTGGATCCCCTTCACAACCTCGCATCCATCTCATGGCTACAGTGCCTGTTCAGATGGGGATTGGTTTTGGCCCCTATTTTTCATGTGTATATGCACACACACTACAGGTATGAACCGCAAAAAGGTGAAGAAGTGAGGACAGAGTAAGGCTGTCACTGTCTCTTAGGGTTTGGGACTTCTGGCTAATACTTGTTCCCCATGCAGGACAGTTGCCTCTGAAGAGGGAACCATTCATCTCCACTATTGCTTAACGTATCGAAGCTTCTCCGAACACGTTTCTTCCTAAATGGGAAGTTACTTGAGTGAAACACTGAGGAGCATTTCCCTTATGGAGACAAAAAATAAAAGGCAACAACCCTCCTATTTTAGTTAAAAATAACCACTTTCAGAAAACGAAATGTACAGCTGGCTCCCGGTTAAGGTTGTGCAGTTTGATGAAGGAAGAGGATCCTCCCATTTGAAAAGCTGTAACGTGATCGCCTCTTACTCCTTCCACTCACAGTGATTTTCCAGGGAGACCTCATTCTCAACAACAATGTATGCTGAGAGGGAGGAATAATTTAAACTTAGGGGTACGTGGCATCTGATGTCCATCAAGCCATTAGAGTGGAAGACCTAAAACAAATAAGATGCTCCCTTCCCTTATGAAGCCCAAGCATTAATAAACCTTTAGGCTGCAGAGCACTGACCCACTCCAGTCTCACAAAACACTCAGACTAACCTTCTTTCTTGGCCCTTCGGATACCCTTTTGGCCAAGTGAGGTGCACGTCTGTTATCGGCCTCACTCTGACCGCTACACAGAAACGCACGGCCGCACACCCTTCTGCCAGTCCGTAGGAGTCAAAAAGCCCAGGGGTGTGCTGATGAGGGCAGGATGCAACACACAGACGCACTGTGTGACAGCTCCTTTAAGCAGGTTCAGCTCTGTCCTGACTGCATTAAACGAGACATGCGTTCAAGACTTGAAAATTCTGAAAGAATACAGCTTCTTCCATCGTAAAGCAAACCCCCAAAACATTCAAATAAATAGCCATGAAAGATCAGTTTCAGATATATTGTTTTAAAATTAGAAAGAGTGGTTTAAAATTACCTGACACTGATTTCCTGCTTCTAACACATGTTGCTCTGTTCAAAGATAAACTGCACGATGAGGCCTGAGGACATTTTCAACATAACACATCATTAAAAACATTCCTACTATGATGCTTCCCTTAAGAGAATAAACTGTGGTCAAGTTTTCTGAGGAATCACGGATCAGAGCACCCATAGTGTTTTATTAACTTTACACTAATAGAATTATTAATAAAATTAACTCTATGAACATAGTTAAAAAACATGCAGTTTGAAACGGTCTCTTTTACCCTGTCTTCCTAATCTCAGCATCTAAACAGCGTAAGGATGTGCAACCATTTATGACATTTCCATTTCCAGTATATGATCAACAGAACTCCAGTCAGAACCAGAAACCCGTATTTGACAAAGATAGATAAGATTTCCCAGCTCTTAAGACAACTAAGATGCATAGCTTTGCTACTATAGCTTTATTATTCCATCCAAAACACCATAAAGCATCTGTGTAATGACCAACAGCCTTCCCCATGCTCCCTTCCCACTTCCCACGAACAGCAGTGGTGATGAGGAACATGACAGCTGCAGTGAACCTTTAAGTCCAAGTACCCACGTGTCCTCAGCCCAGGAGGAAGGTGGTTTTCTTTCTGCCTACACAGGAGCAGTTATGAAGTCCACCGCCACCAAGCTACCTTCATTCTGTCCCACACGGCCGAGAGGGAGTCAAACGCAGGGCGAACATCCAGGATAGTGAACTGGTAGTTCTTGTCCACTGCTCCGCCGTCGTAGTAATCGATGACGTACCGCACTTCCTTTCCGCATCGATCGACAATCCAGTCGTGCCTGTCAAAGGGAAGTTCATACCTGCCAAGACAGGAAAGAGACAGAGCAGCTATTTTAATGAATATTACGAACCTGGGAGAGGAAGTGGAAGTCTTATTTGAACATATTTATTCCTCCAGACACTTGATAGAAGCATAAGTGGGGATCTTCAGCTTCTGGTAGATACAACCTGCAGTTCCAGCTCTGAAGCATCTTCATTCCACACGGTGTTTTCAGACCCATGTCCCCACCCTCCCCACGTCGCTGGAAGACCTCGTTCTGTGCCCACATACCCCATCCACGAACGTATCCTGGCTCTCGGCGAATACTCCTTTGCTTTGCCTCCAAACCGCATCAGTGACGGCCCACACGGACACTCCCTGTGCACACAAAGATTTCCTTTTCAGAACCGGCTTCAAAGTGCTTAAAACACTGGAGCAACTTGTTTTGGTGACATTCAAAACAAACAGGACAAAGAACAACAGCAGAACACTAAAAAAAACAGTTGCTTTAGATCGCTTGTAAAGGTTTGAAACAGTCTCCCAGTTCCCGACAGCACTTGCTGGTGGTACAATCCAGTAGCTTTGATAAGCTCCACAGCATTGTTCTAACTTACAACAGAGGTTCTCACCAAGTCTAATCCACAGATTTAACAGATTAAAGAATGGAAAACCACTGTGTCACAACGGTCACAGAACTTCAGAGAACAATCTCTACAGAGAGGATGCTTAACTAGTCTGTCTCTTCTTAGAAGAGGGTCAACACTGACCTGAAAAGTGACAGTTTGTTTTACAGAAGTCACTTTTAATCGTGTTGTCTTTTTCGTAACACGGACTTCAATTACATAAATCTCAGAGTTAGTTGAGAGTTAGTTTCTCCAAATCCTCACTACACAAACCTACCACCAAAATGCTCATCAGTTTGACCAAAACAATAGTTCTAGTTAAGCTCTTCTGGATAATCTTCTTCCACACTCATAAAAGTGCAGGTGCCTACAGATCCAGAACTTTAGAGATGTATCAGCACTGGCATATTTCTGCAAAACCTAAAGAGATGTTCTACTGTCTAAAAAGTGAGAGTTTGCTTTTCATGTCCCACATACGTACACAGCATGAAGAGCTTCCCACTTCAAAATCTCCTTCCACGCTTGCTCATTATTTTGGTTGTGAATCTTAATGATGTTGCTCATGTCTTCACTTGTTATGTCATCGTCTTTCCACCTCCACCTAAGAAACAAGCTTCAGTAAGAAAACAGCTTACAGGCTTTGCAGCATGACCACTCCACCTTCCTCAGCTTAGCTGATGGGCTTCTGAATCGAGAGACTTAAGGTTTTATGCAAAGAAGTGAGCACCACAACACAATCAATCAGCAACAACCGTGTCACTTGATGAATTTAATGTTCACAGCTTCTGGTAATTCACGGTGTACTTACCCTTTCCTCAGCATAGCGTTCCAGAACATTTGCTCTGAAGGGTAAACCCATTTCTTGTCAGAATGTGCTCTAGGAATGGAAGACTCTTCTCTAACAGTTGACAATGGAAACGGCTGATCTGGGGATGGCTGCTGATTGGGAGGAGGCATCTAGAAAACAAGGAGAAATCAACAACAAACTAAACATGATGGTTTGAGGGGCTTTTTATGGCACAGTGTTTGAAAAAGACAAAGCTTAATCAATCAGCTGATGCAAAGGTCAAGAAGTTCAGCTTTTACTTAAGCCCACCAAACTCATTCTTCTCTTTTGCAAGAGTTTGTCACGTGAAGACTGAAGGAGCCCTGTTCCTTGAACTCCAGCTTTCAAAAGAGTGGGACTTTTCGTAAATCAGGGGAAATTTCGCAGAGGTCTCAGATCTCACCCACACTGCTACTACACGGAACATAAAGCCCACTAACAGAACCCACAACCCACTAACACAGCATTTAACTACCAAACAGAAGGCAAAAGGTATTCACAAACTGGAAAAGCACTTTTCATCAGAAAGATGCCAACGTGAAGAGGAAAACCTTAAACAGGATGGAGCTTCTCTTCGTGGAAACATTCACACACAAAATGAGAAAGAGCAACGTTAGAAGTTCACAACCAATGTTGCTTGCCAGAACTTCCACCTTCGGCAGCACCGCTATTTACCTTCTGGGGACAGTGGTTCAGAGAAAACAAGACTGCAAACAACATCAGAAACAAGCAGAACTTACCATATTGCTAGGATCTATGTCATCTCTCGCTTGAGACGCGCCCGACTTCACCGGACACGCGACAAACTCATACGCTCGTTCTTGGTGTGCAGGAACGTCGCACGCGTTCTCACTTCTGTGATCAGGAGTCTTCATGTGCATTGGGCAGCCTGAAATACAGCAAAACAAATCAGTACCTCTTTTGCTGCAAAATGAACTTTCAAGACGTGACCAAAAAATTGGGGACAGTTCACTGAATGCTCATAGAAATGCAAACTCGTTCACTTCACTTTTTCTTCTGAGCTTCTCAGCAGCTTCTACTGTTCTACTTCCTGCACTTTAGGACGCAGCAGATGGTAAGATCTAAGCTTATGTCGTGCTTGAACGTCCATCCTCCTCCTCAAACTGCTTGCTCTGAAGAGTTCCACAGCAACTTTAATCTAACATGTACGGACTGTTTCATTGGGAGAGCTAATGTCCCCTTCAAGACATTCATCTCATTCCACCATTCTGCTGCCCTTCTCCAGATGCATCTCCAGATGGAGAGGACTAGGGATTGGAAGAGACCTCAAAAGACCATCCAGTCCAATCCCCTGCCACAGCAGCATCACCCAGACCAAGTCACACAAGAACACACCCAGGCGGGTTTGAAACATCTCCAGAGAAGGAGACTCCACAACACAACTGGGCAGCCCCTTCCAGTGCTCTGAAGTTCTCTAGTCACACCACCCTGCCCCCAGTTACCATCTTCAAAAGGGCCCCTGCACCTCTCTGACCCTTTGCGGGTGTCCCCACTCACAGGAACAGATCTGCAGGGCCTCTGTGAAATGGGACTATCTGGAGCAACCCAGAGGTTCTACTGCCTCCATAGACAGAGAACCTTGTGAGCTGTTAGGCTCTTCTGCTGAACTGACTCCTCTTAGTTACATCAAATCTACTTTCACTAAAAGACAAATTCAAGTTTTTATTTCACAGAATCAACAGAATGGTTTGGCTTGGAAGGGGAACTTCAAAGGTCACCCAGTTCCAATGTCCCTGCCATGAGCAGGGTCACCTCCCATCACACCAGGTTGCCCAGAGCCCCATCCACCCTGGCCCTGAGCACTTCCAGATTTGTGGAATCTCATTTTCCCCCAAATATCTTCCAATCTGTTTTCCATGGAATAAGCTTGTCTCAGTCACGTTTCAGGAATAATTACCACTCATTTTTTCCTGATGCATGGGACATTCTGAAGGTGTGGATGCCGCCTGATGATGGGTAGCTGCACCGGGTGGGTGCCCCGCAGCGGCCGGGGACGACGCAGACAATCCCATGGCTCTGCACACCAGATCCCTCTACATCAGGTGTCTGAGGAAGAAACACAATCAGACCTCCACAGCACAAGACCGCGCTGGTCATCAAGGTGAGCCCAAGAACACGTGCGTGGCTGCAGCACCCATTACAGAAGTAAACACTCGTTCCGGCCTAACCACCACCGNCCGGCCGGCCCCGAGCGTAGCTCCGCTCCACGCGACAGCGCGTCACCACCGCCCCGCTCCGCGCCTGCGCGCGCCGCCAGGCCCCGCCCCGCGCCGGCAGCAGGGGAGGGGCCAGGGCTGCGGCTGCGGGCTCCGCCTCGGGCCGCGGCGTGACCCGGGCGGAGTGGCTGCGG
>VXBP01005923.1:619666-645568 GCA_013400115.1 Rhinopomastus cyanomelas | reverse complement strand
TCAAGGGCTGAGGGCGGACGGGCTCGCAGAGCTACAGCCGCCGACAGCCGCGACTACGGTCGCCCCCGGCCCGGCCCGGCCCGGCCCGCAAGCGAAACGCGTCGCGGCCCCGGGCCCGCGCAGGACAGAGACACCCTCACACGCACAGAGCCACCGACGCCTACGCACCGCCCGGCTGCCCCCGAGGCCGGAAAGCGCCTCAGAGGCCGCCGCACCGCTACACGCACCGTGACCGATGGCCAGAGGCCCTGGCCAAGGTCAGTCCCGCCCCCTGCGCCCTCCCTTCCTCAGCGCCNGACCCGGTCGGAGTGGCTGCGGTTTGCCGGGGCACGCGCGAGCGCGTTCCAGTAGCCGCCAGCAACCGCGAGGGCAACGAAGCCCCGCGGCCGAGGAACTGAGCGACAGCCGGTCCATGGCCACCTGCTCCGACAGGACCGCTTGCAGCGCGCAGCCTACTCTCAGGTCTGTCGCACTGAACCCCACGGAAGCTGAGCAGAACGAAGAAGCAGCAGTAACCCACCGCTCTAAACAAAGGAGACCCCAAAAACAGGACAGACACCCACTGCGGAGATTAAATAAAACCCGCTAACGCAGAACTATCACAACGACAGCAGCACAAAAACCAGAAGGGTGGTTAAAATCTGGTGGGTGCCCCTGACCCGACATCCCCTCCCCACCACCACTTAAACTACAAGGACACTCCGCAAAGTCTCAAGATGCTGCATAAGCCCTTTGTTTCAGAACTGACCCAAAGAGAACTGCTCCTCCACGACGCATTCCGTGCAGGCACACGAGCTGTCACTACCTTCAGAAAGAAAAAGTCACAGGGACAAACGGGGCTGCTTTCCTTTATTACAGAGTACCGGTACCTTGCATACAACATGCACTTTATTGCTGATTGACATTATTGCATATGTGGAGGGGGAAAGAAACAACCAGCCGCGAGCGTTTTATGCGAGGAGTTCAAACGAAACACAGAAATGCTCTGCGGTGTCAAATGCAAATCATTCAGAGCTTGTCAATGAGAAACTGGATCTGAACGCACAACGCTTCACCGTTTCCACCCTGCGGCTGGTCACGCTGCTCAGAAGTTGCTGTGCCACGTCGGTGTGTCCTCGTGCCGCGGGGCCGGCTGCTACTGCCGCCATCAGGCCACGTTACTGCTTGAATTCAGCACCGGGATCCTGGCGGTTGGTGACCGACTGCAAACCAGCTGGTCAGGATTTACCAGAAACCAGTAGCATGGAACCACAGAGCATCAGGGATTGGAAAGGACCTTGAAAGATCTAGTCCAATCCCCCTGCCAGAGCGGCATCAGCTAGACCAAGTCGCACAAGAACATGTCACAGAACATCAGGGATTGGAAGGGACCTCGCAAGATCATCCAGTCCAATCCCCCTGCCAGAGCAGCATCACCAAGTCGCACAAGAACATGTCACAGAACCACAGAACATCAAGGACAGGAGGGGACCTTGAAAGATCATCCAGTCCAATCCCCCTGCCAGAGCAGCATCTCCTAGACCCAGTCGCACAAGAACATGTCACAGAACATCAGGGATTGGAAGGGACCTCGCAAGATCATCCAGTCCCATCCCCTGCCAGAGCAGGATCACCCAGACCAAGCCGCACAGGAGCACAGGCTTTGTCCATGCTCTGCACAGGAGTTGAGTAACTATCAAGTATCTTCTTAGAAGACGTTGTGAATGTTTCTGAATCACAGGCTGCATCGCGAACGCTCCGAGTTGTAACCCGCCTGTTCCCAACAGCTTTTGTGATTTGGTTTGATGCCAGGTGAGATGTGCTGACGTGCTAGGTTAGTGTACAGAGCAGTCGGTACCAGAGCAAACACCGTTTGGTGTCTGCCTTCCAGAAGCAAACCCGGGGACCTGCCGTGTGCATATCCACTGTGCAAATTACAGAGCAGAGCTGGCCACCAGCCCTTTTCCTCCTCTGCCCCAGTCACAGAATAGATTTCTCTTCCTGAAACTGGAACAGGGTTACGACAAAGAAAACCCGATGCATCCCACACCGCGTTCAAAACATCACGCTGTGTATTACAGGTCAGAGTCAATAGGAAAACTGTTAATTAATATTAACATCGTGATTCCAAACCTAGCAAACTTTAAAAAACAGATTTCAGAAACTTAGAAGAGAGTTCACATGCAACACGTTCCGCTTGGGCGCAGATTCTCATACGCTCCAATATTGATAGGCTCATAGAAGCACGTCCTGCCCACGGGACAGGTACAAGGGTTGACATTCCACACAGAGATTAAAAATGAAGACAGGCTACAGAACATTCCAGTGGCTTTTGTAGGTCTGGTTTGGGTAAGTAGGGAGTTAGCGCACATAGTCATTACACGGCTGATGCCAAGCCATGCTCAGCTCTCTTAAAGACACTTCCCTTACATTGAAACTGGGCTACAACTGTAGGGACATCAGCTGCCCTCTCTGGGCAGGACATCACACAGTGAGAGTGATCAGAGAAGAAAATTTTCCAAGAATCTTTCCTTCACCAAACAATAGACTTGATACTTCATAGAATCATGGAACCATTAGGGACTGAAAGTGACTGCGAAAGATCAGCCAGTCTAATCTCCCTGCCACAGCAGCATCACCTAGACCCAGTCACACAGGAACGCATCCAGGAGGGTTCTAAATGCCTCCAGAGAAACAGTCCACAACCCCCCTGGGCAGCCCCTTCCAGTGCTCTGTCACCCTCACTGGGAAGGATTTCCTTCCAATACTTATATGGAACCTCCTCTGTCCCAGTTCACACCCACTGCCCCTTGTCCTATCACTAGATTGCACTGAGAAGAGCCTGGCTGACACCCTCCTGACACCCACCCTTCACACATTTATAGACATTAATGAGGTCACCCCTCAGTGTCCTCTTCTCCAAGCTAAAAAGACTCAGCACCCTCAGCCTTTCCTCCCTTCCTCATCCTCGTAGCTCTGCGCTGGACTCCCTCCAGCAGCTCCCTGTCCTTCTTGAGCTGAGGGGCCCAGAACTGGACACAACACTCCAGCTGTGGTCTCACCAGCGCAGAGCAGAGGGGCAGAAGAACCTCTCTCCATCTGCGGACCACCCCCGTTCCGATCCACCCCAGGGTGCTGTTTGCCCTCTTAGCCACCAGAGGGCGACCCTGCCGGCTCCCGGCCATCCCGCTGGCCACCAGGACCCCCGGGTCCCCTCTCCTGCGCTGCTCCCCAGCAGCTCAGTCCCCAGCCTGTCCTGGTCCCTGGGGTTGTTCTTGCCCAGATGCCAGACTCTGCACTTACCCCTGTTATACTTCATTAAATTTCTCCCTGTCCAGCCCTCCAGCCTGTCCAAGTCTGGCTGAACGGCAGCAGAGCCTGCAGGGGTGTCGGTGACACCACCCAGCTTTGTGTCCACAGCCACCTCTCATTCATGACTGAGCTATAAAGTGCTTTGCTGTCATAAGCAGAGCAAGAACAGCGAAGGAGGTAGCTAGTACAGATTTGTAATGGGCAAGAAACCTTCCACCACCTAAAAGTGTGACTTGATGCTGAACCCTGGACCTCTAAGCATTGCGAGCAGCACATCCTTCTTCTCTACCATAAGAACACCTTCCAAGCTGCTTTCAGAAATCCTAAGACCTTCACCCATCCAGCAGAGAGATCCTTCCCGGGGTCTGGATGGACGCTAACGCTGGGCAAGTCTGCTTCTGTTTGCTATCAGTACCTCAGCAGTGATCTACTGTTCTTTTTGAAACATAAAGTTTTTTAACTGAAGTCTTTGAAACTAAAGTTTAAGTTTAGCTCTGCAGTGTAAGTAACCTTCTCATGTGAAGATGGAAGCCGGTCTCTTCCAGACTCTCTAATTAATTCAGTTCTGGAATTGTTATGAATTTAGACAAGAATCCAGCCCTTCTCATCCTCCTCAGCTGGGAGTATTTTTCAGCGCGCAGTGGGTTATATTTAAGCAAGTAAGATACTCACTGGAGGCAGCAGATGTCTACGGAGGCAGGGCAGGCTGCACAGGTGTAGCTCTTGCCACTGCAGAGCATGAGGGCACCTCTGCCGCGTGCAAGGCTCTCAGCCACACTGGAACGCTCAAGACAATGATTATCTGAAGTAGGTTTCCTCCCTGCAAGTCCTGTATCCACAAGCCAGAGATAAAAGCAAGGGCCTATGGTTCCCCTACAGCAGTTCTGAAGGGGGTAGATGCTCTTCTCCTCTGGCAGTAACTACAACACGTTAAAAACAAAATTAGAACATCGAAGCCTAACGAATGGCAAAATTTAATTCTAACGACTCTAGTTCTGTGCAACCACCCCCAACACTGCATTTCAGAACAACAGTCCCACTGCCCTTTGTTCTGGGTTGTTGCTCAAAGTATATTTTTAATCTAGTTTTAACAATTTCAGTCCGGCTTGGCTTACCTCCCTCCCCTCTCACCGTGAAGGGAACAGCCCAATTCCATGGCTATTCCCCACTGGAAACGAACCAAATACGGAAATATTAAAGGTTAATGCTAAGAAGGGATTGATTTAAGAAGGTTTACACGAATCACAACGTTATGGGCTGGAAGTGACCTCGGAAGGTCATCCGAGTCCAAGCCCTGCTGCTGGAGCAGGGGCAGCCTACAGCACCTGGTGCACCCAGACCGTCTCCCATCCAAGGGCTGACCCTGCTTAGCTAATCCAATGCTCCATCTCTGTGCCTCTTCACTCACTCCTCAGGGCTACACGAGTTATCACCTTGAGAGCTGCTCCAAATCATCTTCCCTGACCTACTGGCTTTAGAAAGCTATGGAAGAAGTCTTTCCTGCAGACCTTTGAACCACAAAGGTGACAGAAGTGAAGCCTTTGAACATGACCTAGATTTTGCATTAGGTACCACAAAGAAATCACTGTTTGGAAAGACACCAGAAGATCTGCAAACTGGTACAAAAGGGAGCCTGTGCCTTGGGGCAAAGCAGGTCACAGGAGCAGCTCTGAATGGCTCTGGGTTTACTGGTGCCCAGATCATGTCCTGCACCCACCCAGACCACAGAGCTCAGCCCAGCAGTGGCTCGAGTTCCCCAGGCATAAATAGATCTATTGTCTGCGGACTTGGTAGGCGTTAACGAGCACCGAATCCCGGAAGTATTAATCAGCCTTGGTAATTAATATCCTTGATAATTAACAACCTTGATAATTAACATCCTTCACACAGCAAGATTGGGAAATTCTTTTTGGGGGAAAAAAAACCTGCCCAGTTAAACAGTGGGACTTGGCTTGTAAGAGTGCACTATACACTAGCCCACACCATCCTCCCCAACATCATCTTCACTGGACAGCTAAACTCACTGCAGCCATCTTGGCTACAAGACCTTTCACCCTGCAGGGTCTCCTCCTCCCAGAGGAGGCACGGACCTCCGGGAAGGGAGCGCTGCACCGCTGGCCCAAGAGCGCGGCGGCGTGGCTCCCGCACCTCCAGCCACGGGGGGGACTTCACGTCACTTGGCTTCATTAGAGGGAACAGGACGAGAGGAAGATGAATCACACTCGGGGTACAATGCTTTTTCTGTAAAAATAATTGCTCAGGCGGCCTGCGGCAGCAACTGGGGAGACATCCAAGGACTGAATGAGCCTGGGTACCTTCAGCAGCCCTCACCAGAGGGGCAGAGCAAGCCACAGCGGGGAAAAACCCAGCCCAAACCCAAACCAAGCAACAGAGAAAAAACAGGAAACAAAAAGAAAGCCCCCCAAAAACACCCCAAAAAAACGACCAACAGAAAAAAAACAAAAGAGAACCCCCCAAAAAAAGCCAACATAAAAAAAAACAGAAAAAGAAACCCCCAGAACACCCCAAAAAAACAACCAACAGTAAAACCACAGAAAACAAAAAGACCTCCCTCCAAAAACACCCGAAAGCCACACCCAAGGGAGAAGACACAGGATGCCCAGTCTGAGCTGAGATGGGCTAAAGCAGGCAAAGCGGAGTCAAGTCTCACACAGACACCTCTTGAAATCATTTGGGCACAGAAGAGGAACCAGAGCTTCCCCAAACGCTGTTACAACACAGGTCAGGTTCTAGCCTACTGCTAGAACCTGGTTCCTCCTCAGAATCTCCTGTCTCTGATACTGCCCAAACCTTGAAGTCTGCGGGGAGAACAAAGACCCCAGTGGCAAACATGATTTAACAACGTTGTGCCTCCAGGAGTGGCCCCAGGAGTCACCCCGCAGGGCTACCAGGCAGCTTCACACACCTGCGGCACAGTTAATGCAGGAACATTGTCAGTCAGCACCTGGGACCTCGGATGGAATTTAGAGAAGGAAATGTGGCCACACACCTGGACACTTAATGCCAAAGGGGTCACTTTTGTGATGGAAGAAAAGAAGGTTCCTGTGAGTTATCCATCTCATAGAGTCATAGAATCACCAGGGACTGGAAGGGACGTTGAAAGATCATCCAGTCCAATCCCCCCAACACAGCAGGATCACCCAGACCAAGTCACACAGGACATTAGGGATTGGAAGGGACCTGGAAAGATCATCCAGTCCAGTCCCCCTGCCAGAGCAGCATCACCCAGACCAAGTCACAGAACCACACAGAATCACAGACTCACTAGGGATTGGAAGGGACCTCCAAAGATCATCCAGCCCAATGCCCCTGTACCAAAGGATTGTCTCTTCACAAGTCAACTCCACATCCAAACAGAGTCCCAGAACCATGGAACCACTAGCCAACAGCCAGCAACACTCCGAGTCGCAGCACTTGTCAAAGGCAGCAGCAGCAGAGGAACAAGCTCTCCAGAAGAATCATGCTGTCGAAGCGCACTCGCCACACTAGAAAACTCGGGGGCAAGTCAGAAGTGCTGTCGCACGCAGCCTCCCACAGTGAAAGCGAGCCCTTCCCACCCAACTGGGAGAACTGGAATTGTTTGTAAGACACTCTGTAGGCTCCCAGCACAGCACTGCAGACAAAACCATCGCAGCCGGGTCCCGAAGCCGCTCGTGTAAGGCAGAAAACCGAGCGGCAAGAGGCCCCTCAGAGCCCGGGTGCTTAGCTTCTCGTGCAAAGGCTAGAAAGGAGTCAGGGGTGAGACCTCGGCGGCGACTCCTAGAAGAAAGGGCAGGAACGTGCCAGGAGAACCGCACCGGGAGCTGGGGGAGCTCTGCTGTCGTCTACAAAAAGAGTTGTCGCCACTGGCGGGGTGTAGAAAAGGTGGATCTGAGAAACCTGAGTGAAACACGCGGGACACGGCGGGTCACAAGCGGCAGGCGGCCGGGCTGCTCCTTCCCGAGGGCAGCGGCAGGGCTCGGCTGCGCGAGTGCGCTTGTTCCCCGCCCGACGGGCGCCGCGGGCAGTGTGGCTGGGAAGGGGGGAGGTCGGTGCAGCGGGGACGCCCCGTCCCCCCGAGGGGAGCGCTCCGCGGCCAAGGCGCGCACTGTCCCGGCGAGCACGAACCGCTCCCACGGCGGGAACGCCGTCGCGTGCGGTCGCTCCCTAGTCGGACTTCCCGTTTCTGTGGGTTTTGGCTTCCTCCTTCCCAATTAGGCAAACGACCTTGTAGCATCCTTTTGCAATCTTGACCATCCACATCACGTTCATGACGTCCAGGACGACACTGGAGATGATCCAGGCGCTCTGGGCTGCGAAGCCGAGTCTCTGGAAAGCCTCTGTCCCGAAGGAAGAGGCGACGTGGCCGTAGTACACGGGCATGACGGCGATCCTCACTGCGAAGAACACCGCGGTCATCAGCACCCCGTTGATGATGTTGGCCTTGGAGGACTTGGGATACCCCAGTATTTCAAAAAACCACCTGCAAGAGAAGTGTTCACAGACACCAGCAGACGTGAAGCCAACTCATTAGAAACAAATGGACTCTACCTAGCGGAGCGTTTTAATTAATCAATTACTGGCTGCTCCTGTGCTCTCATCACTTCTAAATTGTCACAGCATGTTTAGGCTTAGATGGCAAGCCTTCTGCTCAGCTGCATTTCCCCCCAGCCCTGGCCCTGAGCAGCGTGTGATGGGCAACACATGGTGGAATAACACCTGGAAAACCCCAATTTGAGTTGTAAGCCAGCAAAGCATTTTGGTGGCCACATTATAGAGCAAATTCCTTGGCAAACGTACAAACACAGATTGATCGCTTTTCACAACAGTCTGCAGCGATAGGCAAGGAAAACCAGCTTCTCACAGAGCCACTTGTGATGGGAAAGAGCCCTGGGATCAGCGAGCCCAACCATCAGCTCCCCTCTACAAGGTCACCCCTAAACCACATCCCTCAACACCTCGTCCAAATGATCTTTCAACACATCCAGGGATGATGACTCGACCACCTCCCAGGGCAGCCCATTCCAGTGCCTGACCACCCTTTATGAAGTCTTCCTCGGATCAAGTTTAAACCTCCCCTGTTGCAGCTTGAACCCCTTCCCTCTTGTTCTGTCAGTAGTTGCTTGTGAGAAGAGACCAGCACCAACCTCTCCACAACATCTTTCAGGTAGCTGTAGAGAGTGATGAGGTCTCCTCTCAGCCTCCTCTTCTTCAAACTGAAGACCCCCAGCTCTCTCAGTCTCCCCTCATGAGAGAAGGGCTCTCCAGGCCCTTCACCAGCTCAGCTGCCCTCCTCTGCTCCTGCTCCAGCACCAACCCATCTCTCTTGTATTGAAGTGCCCAGAACTGGACACGACACTCAAGCTGTGGCCTCACCAGTGCCAAGTACAGGGGGGCAATAACCCTTAAAAAAGCTGCCTGAAGAAGACGTAGTGAACAGGCACGGCTTCTCCGTTGGCTAGCACTCGAGCCTGGTGGGCTGAATTCCTAGAGGAAGGGAAAAGGAGCTCATCTAATCCGTGCAAGTCACACTCAGACCAGAACGAGCCCATGGCAAATCTGGGCAGCAGCAGCCAGCTCAGGAACGGGACAGGGGGGAAATCAGATCACTGCAGCACCACGGGGAACGAGGAGGGCACGTGGAGTAACCAGTGAAGATACGAGGGTACAGCTACTTAACGAAGAAACCGTTATATTTAAACATAATTTAATGGTTTAATTATCTAGAGGGCACAACCTAGGTAATTACAGACGTAGCAGGAAGATCTGCCAGACATCCCAGACACCCCAGGAATTGACGAGGAGCGTAACTGAGACAATTAAATGAGGCGCTGGGGATGGCAGCCTGGCCTGGGGCAGAGCGTCTCACCGCAGAAACGCCGGCACGGCAAAGAGAGAGAGCTGGTGTGTTTGGCCAGGCTGGCGATCAGAGCCTTCCCCTTCACTGGTGTTTATACAGAAAATTCCAGAAGCAGTGTCAAAAAGGTTTCAGAAATATAACTGCTCTGCACTGAAAGACACAGCTGGACGCAGCTGGCTCTCCCAGCACGTTCAGAGAATCATGGAATCATCAGGGACCTCCAAAGATCATCCAGTCCAACCCCCTGCCACAGCAGCATCACCCACACCAAGTCACACAGGACACATCCAGGTGGGTTTGAAACATCTCCAGAGAAGGAGACTCCACAACCCCCCTGGGCAGCCTGTCCCAGTGCTCCATCACCCTCACTGGGAAGAAGGTCCTTCTCACACTGATGTGGAAGTCAGTAAATCACAGTTATCGTTACAATTTTGGCCACCACAGTTCCTAAGCAATTAGACCAACGCTGATACCAGCATCAGAAGACCCAAATGCCTGGCGTGCAGTCAGCCTCCAATTAGACACCGCTAATAACACAGACAGGAAACACCAGGCAGCCCTGAGATTAGACTGTCACTCCCTGCTCTGATAACGGCTCTTTTGGCTCACGCTGGGAAAGCAAAACAGAACGCGAGACGTTATCGTCATCCACGACCTACAGCCTTATGGGTCTGGTTCTCTTCAAAAACAACCCCCAGAACTACCCGTACACTGACTCCCTCTCAGCTCTGACAGCCCCACTAGAACCAGAGCTGTGGCAGGTTCCATCTCTCAGCTCTGACAGCACCAGTAGAACCAGAGCTGTGGCAGGTTCCGACTCCCTCTCAGCTCTGCCAGCCCCACTAGAACCAGAGCTGTAGGAGACAGGAGCAATGAAGCAGATGAAGGCTGGCGAGAGCCACACGAGGGTGCCCCGGCCACTTACCGCTGATTGACGAAGGGCGTGGAGAACTCGGCGATCAGGCGGAAGTTGCCGAAGTAAGCCAGCAGACCTTCGCCCTGGTGGACAAAGCAGGACAGACACAAAGTCAACAGTGCACGCGTGGAGTGCTGGGTGAAGCCTTCAAGTAGGCGCGGAACAAGACACCTCAGCTCCTCCACCGAAGCTGACGGTGAGCCAGTCCCTTATGGCTTCAAAGGGAGACTCTTGCTACAGAAGCAGCAGGTGTCCTCCAGTTACCACAGAGCCACAGAACATCAGGGACTGGAAAGGACCTCGACAGATCCTCTAGTTTTCTCAAATTAGTTGTTTTTACTTTAAATAGATCTTTAGAAAACTTACGACTAAGTGTCCATGGAAGTAGCTGGAGAAGAATCATAGAATCATTAGGGATTGGGAGGGACCTGGAAAGACCATCCAGTCCAATCCCCCTGCCAGAGCAGGATCACAGAACATCAGGGATTGGAAAGGACCTCGAAAGACCATCCCGTCCAACCCCCCCAGCCACAGCAGGATCCCCCAGACCCAGTTGCACAGGAACATGACCCCCATCCGTGTGCAGGACGCCTACTGACCTTGCAACCACCAGCACAATACAACCACTTGGAACCGTTCTAACAGCCCAACTAAAAATCCAGACCTGCTGTTTTATTTCAGTCCCTTTCCAATGACCCTCCCCAGTGACACCAGGTTTTCACTGCAGCAGCTCAGCAAGCCCCACGTGCCTCTTGCAGGACTGTGGCAGCGTGGAGCCCTGCACTTTGGCACCAGTGACGGATCAAACCTCTCAAAGAACAGGTGAGTGACAGTGTTAGCCTTGCACAAGGCTAACACCAAGCAGGAGAGGTCTTGGCTGTCTGTCACATCAGCGGCAGACACAGCACTCACCAGGACAAAGTAGTAAGCGTACAGAGCAGCCAAGTGATGCAGGACAAAGAACTTGTCACCGATCGCCTTCCAGTAGTAAATGATGAGCAACAGGTCTGCAAGACAAAACAAATAACAGCAAATGACTATTGTAGCCCTGACGACCTCAGAACAGCGCTGCTTGACGTTTCAGAGGTGTAGAAGCCAGCACATGGCATCAGTAGAAGATGTCTGAATTAATTATCACAGAACCACAGGACATTAGGGGTTGGAAGGGACCTTGAAAGACCATCCAGTCCAATCCCCCTGCCAGAGCAGGATCATCTAGATCCACAGAATCACAGAACATTAGGGATTGGAAGGGACCTGGAAAGGTCATCCAGTCCAATCCCTTGCCAGAGCAGGATCACAGCACATCAGGGACTGGAAGGGACCTCAAAAGATCATCCAGTCCAATCCCCCCGCTGCAGCAGGAGCAGCAGCTCTAGCTGAAATATTTTGGAAGGGGAAAGCAGATCCTAAACCTTACACTTACAAACCCAAACAGGCAATACATGCAGGGATCTATTGTGTGGACCTTCTGTTACACAATTCTGTTAGTAAGCAGGGCACCCTTTACCAAACCTGTTTTGCAAGGGGCACTTGGAATGAGAGGCATGTCTGCTTTACTTAATCAGAATTGTGTGGCAACTCCAACAGTGATGGAGTAGATCAAGTTCATGTTGCCAGGAAAGCTGTGATACAGAAGTTCCTTCTTCTGCTGTGATGGTCTGAGACTTCAGGCTTGTTTTCTGTGCTGGGACAAGGAAATTCTGTCCCTACTTTTTCCAAATGAACATCCTGGACTGGAGAAGGTTCCAAATCAAAGGCTTCACCACGGTGCCTCTTCTACCGGCAGTGAGTGCCCTGCTCTCTTTTATATCAGCTGCCCTCAGGCAGGACCCTTATCACCTACATCATCTGCCACAGCCGCTCCACTTCCTATCAAGAATTAACCATTAACTGCATGAGGAAGTGAGAGAGAGAACGAGTCACCAGGTCTCCACCCATCAGTTGGTACTGAAAGCCTGATGCATGATCCTTCAAGAGAGAGGAGACACCAAGGAGTCTCAGCATGGAAGCTGAAGTTCTTGGGGAAAGAGAGGCTTCAACTACTCCTCAGTTGGAGTGTGGCCATAACCAGGCTGGGCTGAAAAAGCCAACCTGTGATCATCAAGTCCACAGCCCAGTCTCTGACTACAGACTCCCCCTAACAGGAGAAGTGTCCTCCCAAAATAACCCAAGTCAAGGGTTTTGCTGTGGCGAGCCAGTCTTATTCCCACAGACCACAAAAACAGCTCCAGAGCGTGCTGGAGCAAAATCCCCCCGCCGGTTTGAGTTGGCAGTAAACAAACACGAAGCACACGTAGGGGCAAATGCCACACCAAGAAAAGTCAGAATTCTGTGCTTTACACGTGTCTAGGGGTAACCAAGTCCTGGCCTAAAGTGAGACCAACGGGTGGGTGAGCAGGATCCCACAGCATCACTTGCCTCGGCTCGCGCCGGGCGTTACTGAACTCCCGGTGAATTCCTGAGGCCATGGGAAGAAGGGTGGCTAGAAGAGCTACGACTTGTAGAAACCCCCAAGGAGGTGGAGGGCTGTGCTTGTGCACCCTCCAGTTGGCTGAAGGACAAAGCAGAGCTGGAGTTGGTGGCTGAGCGTTGAGCCGTTGTACAGCCACACAGCGGCACCTCCTCAGCACTGGGGAAGGCGCCTCTCACGTCCGCGGTTTCAACACAGCCCAGAGCTGCACTAGCAGTTCTGAAGCCCCCAGCAGCCGTGTGCTGCTCACACACCACCGCTCCACGCAGAGGCTCACTGCAAACACCTAGGCACAGGGACAAGTGCACAAGTGGTGGGCGAGCTGCATAGTTACCAGAAATGAGGTAGCCTGTGGTAATCGCGATGTTCAGCTTCACGACCGAAGGGTCACCCCTGCAAACAGACCAAGAACACACAGTTAGAGCCTTTACGACGAGGTAACTCGCGAGGAACTCGTGTCGAACATGTAACACCCCTCACGTCACGTCGCTCTCGGCCCGTCAGTCAGACCTGTTGAGAGTTGGCTAAGAAGTCCCAGTCATGGCAATGGATTCTCTTTCCATCCACATGGCCGCTGCTCTCTGGCTTCTATCCTGCAGCCAGTTCATGACCCACCTCAGTAGCCAACCCGCCTCAGTTTGGCCACGAGGATGCTGTGGGAGACCATGTCAAATGCTTAGGTGAAGTCAAGAGAGACCACATCCACTGCTTTGCCCCCACTTAGCCCCACGGCTGTGCCCCCATCTACCCACCCGGCTGTGCCCTCATAAAAGGCCACCAGGTTGGTCAAGCATGAGCTCCCTTTGGTGAAGCCAAGCTGACTGTCCCTAAGGACCCTCCTGTCCTTGCTGTGCCTGGAGACAGCATCCAGGACAAATTGCTCCATCGCCCTTCCTGGGATGGAGGGGAGGCTGACCAGTCTATAAACCAGGTACCCCCTGCCATGTCATGGACTGTCCCAAGAGCACTGCTAGAGAGGAGGACTGAAACTCAGCAAGTGCCCCGAGCTGCCTCCCAGAGCAACTCCCTACCTTCTTCCCCTTCGGCGCCAAACACTGAGCAAGCACAGCCCTCAGGAGCACAAACACAGCTCCTCCAGGATTTCCAATAAATCTGAGCTCGTGAACCCACCTCAACAAAAAGCAGCAGCTGCACGACAGCAATTAACACTCGTTCTGTCCTCCGCTGGCCTCTGTGCATTCCTGGTTTGAGTTTGGAGAGCAAGTCTCTTTTAACACAGAACAGCAGGGACTGGAAGGGACCTCGAAAGATAAAACCAGCCTGGAGATGTTCCTGTGCGGCTTGGTCTAGGGGATCCTGCTGGGGCAGGGGGATTGGACTGGGTGATCTTTGAGGTCCCTTCCAATCCCTGATGCTCTGTGATGCCGTCCAATTGATCTAGTCCAGTCCTCCGGCCAGAGCAGCATCACCCAGACCAAGTCACACAGGAACACATCCAGGCAGGTTTTAACCATCTCCAGAGAAGGAAACTCCACAACCCGCCTGGGCAGCCCCTGCCAGGGCTCTGTCATGACAGAGGTCACTAACTTCTTTCTCAACTAAGCAGTGCCCAAGTTTTCCCTAAGTCCAAGCAGCTGCAAGAGGTCTACAGGTTTCTACATCACGGGGTGCTCAAGACAAGCTCTCAAAGCATCCTTTGTTGCAAACCTTTGGAGGGAAAACAGGAGCACAACCGCGTTCGCAGCCACCTCCAGCACCAAGTCGACCCCTGCCAGCAAGCAGCAAAGTGCCACCACTGAGCTGTTGTACTGCAAATCCTATTGGAAAGGAGCAGTGAGAGAGATTTCCTGGATTAGTACAATCTGTTCCCTCCACTTTAAGGTTTTCTCAGCATTGAAAACTGTTTTCCTGAGTGAAAGGGCAGCTGACAAGAACACTTGAAATAAACCCAACAATTCCACCATGAGGTGAGGAAAGCCATTACCAGGGAAGCACAGAGCTCACTCCATCTCTGAAGACAGGCCACAGAGACAGGAGCACTTGTTCCATGGCTGAAAAAACTGGTTTCATGAGCTGCACAGGCTGTGGGCTGAGAGCTTCCTTAGATGAAGCCCCTCTAGCCAGGCAGAGCTCAGGCAGATGTGCTCTAACAAACCCAGCAGAAACCCTTCAGACAGTCACAGCAGTTCTGCCAGAGCACAGCTGCAGCAGCGACGACATCACAGACAAACTTCTGAGCTGCCCCAACGTCCTCCAGCCTGTTGTCACAGAACATGAGAGACTGGAAGGGACCTCAAGAGATCATCCAGTCCCATCCCCCTGCCACAGCAGGACCACCTAGACCCAGTCACACAGGAACGCATCCAGGCAGGTTTTAAACATCTCCAGAGAAGGAGACTCCACAACCCCCCTGGGCAGCCCCTTCCAGTGCTCTGTCACCCTCACTGGGAAGAAGGTCCTTCTGATATCTATATGGAACCTCCTCTGTTCCAGCTCACACCCACTGCCCCTTGTCCTATCACTAGATGCCACTGAGCAGAGCCTGGCTCCATCCTCCTGACACCCACCCCTCACATATTTATAGACATTCGTGAGGTCACCTCTCAGTCTCCTCCAAGCTCAAAAGACCCAGGTCCCTCAGCTTCTCCTCATCAGGGAGATGTTCCACTCCTTTCATAATCTCTGTGGCTCTGCACTGGACTCGCTCCAGCAGCTCTGTGTCCTTCTTGAACTGTGGAGCCCAGAACTGGACACAACACTCCAGCTGTGGTCTCACCAGTGCGAAGTAGAGGAGGAGAATTTTTTATTAACTCTTCAGTCTTACTGAACTACAATCAAGAATGTGTGGATCCCACTACAAATCAAGGCTTCAAGAGCTTATAACTAAAATTATAAGTGTCTTTAAACTTAATGTGTAGCTAAGTCCTGACACAGACCAGGGCCTAAATGGTTAAACCTCTACTGCCTAGCTAAGGCTTGAATTCCTGTTTAGGGGGAAGCAACGTAACCTGAGGGGGAATGAATGGACTCTTTGGGTGTTCTGACTGTGTTTGGTGTCAGATGAGGATGCAATAAAACCATCCAAACCAGCCAGCAAGTTGATCACATCCCCATCTCTACAGAAGAGGCCAACAGTGCCAACTTTGTCATGAACTAGTTGCATTAATTACAGTCACAAAACAAGGCCCCCATGTTCACCCTCGTACTTGAATGGGAAAGGACCAGCTGAGGAGTTCACACTGCAGGACTTCCACTGCCCTTCTCAGTAGTGTTACTGCACTGAGGAGACACCAGACGTAGGCAACGTGCCTTACCAGAGATGGTCCGCGTTCACAGCGTCATCGTACAGCAAAATGTAGAGGCAGAAGCCACCAACCACCAAGGCGTGGAACGTGGACACTGTCCTGAAAGAGAGATCACAGTCACAAGGAGGCTCTGCCGTTCACGGCTTCCCGGACTCTGCTTAAGGCAGGATGTCTCCAAGGACACTCACAACTCACAGAACATCAGGGATTGGAAGGGACCTCAGAAGATCACCCAGTCCAATCCCCCTGCCAGAGCAGGATCACCTAGACCACGTCACACAGGAACACATCCAGGTGGGTTTGAAATGTCTCCAGACCCTACAACACCCCTGGGCAGCCCCTTCCATCCAGAAACCTCTGTGGAAGATGACAACCTCTCCTTTACGCTGCATCAAACCACTTATATGAGGTGGGAAAGAGAGAAACAGAAGGAATCTCTCAGATTGGAGTGGGGGTGGGAGCATTAAATACAGAGCCAGATCTTAAAGTAACTGAGATCTAGCTTGTCCTCCAATTAACCCACATACTAACGAACCCTGAACGATACCATACCCAGCTCTCAGGCAGTAGCGATGTGCTCTCCCATTTGCTGGAGAAGCTGTAAGTGTTTGAGATTCAGATGGAACGCAGCGTGAGTCCTGCAGCAGCAGGTTCCTCCCTTCGGGCACCAAGTTAATAGGTGGCCCACAGCCAACCTGCCAAGTCCAGGCTTCTGAGAGAGGAGCATCATGTGGAAAAAAACTTACAATGGAAAAGTTTCAGAAAGGATTTCTAGTGCATTTGAAAGAAATTCTGATAATCAGGGAGAAAGTAGGTGTCCAAGGTCACCTGTGATCTGTGCAACTTGGTCTAGGGGATCCTGCTCTGGCAGGGGGACTGGACTGGATGATCTTTTGAGGTCCCTTCCAATCCCTAATGTTCTGTGATTCTGTGACTTGGTCCAGATGATCCTGCTCTGGCAGTGGGGGGATTGGACTAGATGATCTTTCCAGGTCTCTTCCAATCCCTAATGTTCTGTGTTCCTGTGCAACTTGGTCCAGGTGATGCTGCTCTGGCAGGGGGTTGGATTGGACGATCTTTCAAGGTCCCTTCCAATCCCTGATGTTCTCTGATCCTGTGACTTGGTCTAGGTGATTCTGCTCTGGCAGCGGGGGGATTGGACTGGATGATCTTTCCAGGTCCCTTCCAACCCCTAATGATTCTATGAGCTGGCAGCTCAGAGCTTTACGTCGCCCTCCTGTTACCCCTCATGAAGCCACCGTAATCGCAGCTGCCCCGTCTGTGCCTGGGCACTAAACCCTTTTCCCTTCCCAAAGACACCAGCTCAAGAGCACGGGCTGCGTGCACACTTGCAGATAATCCCTGAATGTTAACAAGCCCTGGGAGACAATCACCTATTTACAGAGGCCCCAGCAGGGTTTCTGCTGGCACAGGGGCCAGGGCCATTCCTGCGCTTCCGAGTTCACACACATTCTGAGAAGGCGGAACAAGGCAAGGGGCACAGGTCCCAAGCGTGCACCGTGTTCCCCTAGCCACGGGCTTAACGCTGCTACAAGCTGCTCCTAACGCCGCGTAGCCGCTGCCTGCTCCCCCACTTCTCAAGCGTGACTACCAAGGAAAAGGAACTGCGTGCCAAAAGAGCTTCACTGAGTCACGGGCACCGTCTGAAGCGGGCCAAGTTGAATGCCACGCAGCCAGCAACACCCTGGTACCACAAGCCCAGCACTAACAAGACGCTCGCAAACGCTCACCTTGCCTTTGCACACAGCAAACACACCCCGAAGTTACTACCTCTTGCAGATGTCACCCTCAGGAGTCTAAACTCTACCACGCAAGACCTCGACCCTGCCCACAGCAGGGAGGTTGCAACTAGGTGATCCCAGTCCTCTTCCAACCTAAAATGTTCTGTAGACCTCTACAGAGAGCATGACTACCTGTGGAAGACTTTGCAGAGAACAAGTAGGTCAAGACCCCCTAATTTCTTTCCAGAAATCGCAGAATCACAGAATCATCAGATGAAAGATCATCTAGTCCAATCCCCCTAACACAGCAGGCTCCATCCTCCTGACACCCACCCTTCACATATTTATAGACATTAATGAGGTCACCCCTCAGTCCCCTCCAAGCTCAAGAGACCCAGCTCCCTGAGCCTCATCAGGGAGGTGCTCCATTCCCTTCATCATCCTTGTTGCTCTGCAGTGGACTCCCTCCTGCAGCTGTATGTCCTTCTTGAACTGAGGGGCCCAGAACTGGACACAACACTCCAGCCGTGGTCTCACCAGGGCAGAGCAGAGGGGCAGAAGAACTTCTCTGGCTCTGCTAACTACCCCCATTCTGATCCACCCCAGGGTGCTGTTGGCCCTCTTGGCCACAAGAGAGCGACACTGCTGGCTCCCAGCCATCCTGCTGGCCATCCTGCTGGCCATCCTGCTGGCCACCAGGACCCGCAAGTCCCTTTCTCCTGCACTGCTCTCCAGCAGGTCGGTCATAGAATCACAGAATCATCAGGGGTTGGAAGGGACCTCGAGAGATCATCCAGTCCAATCCCCCTCCCACAGCAGAGGCACCCAGACCAAGTCCCCAACAAACCACACACCAGCACAGCACCTGAAGGCAGAAGAAGAAAACAAACTACAAGCAATAAAAACGAGGCTATTTCCTCCTCAGCTCTGGACTCTCCGTTTGGATACGAAATCTAGGTCAAGCTGTCAGCTCCACACTCTGCCTGGAAGTGCCTGTCAAAGCCTGCATCCTGTAACTCCTCAGCGAACTGCAGAGACAGCAGCTGCGCTGGCGACTTGCACGCTCGTCCCTTCATGACGGAAGCTGAGTATTCTCGAGGCTGCTCCACGGCAGCACAAACGTCTGCTACAGGTGACAGGGTTTATCCAGACCAGTTAGGGGTTACAGCCCCTCTGTCTCTAACACAACCAGTCTGCTTCTCTGACTCGGTCTGAGCACCTGCACACTTCAGATTCCAGAAGCCATCACTGTGTTGGTTCAGAACCCTTGTGGGGTCAGAGCGAACAAAGCGACAGCACGGCAAGCTCCATGGGGAGCCCCGGCCCCAGCGCCCCATTGCCAAACCCTCCAAGCTGCAGCAGTACATTTCACAGAGTCACTGAACGCCAGGGACTGGAAGGGACCTGGAAAGACCATCCAGTCCAGTCACAGACCCACAGAACATCAGGGGTTGGAAGGGACCTGGAAAGACCATCCAGTCCAGTCACAGACTCACAGAACATCAGGGATTGGAAGGGACCTGGAAAGACCATCCAGTCCAGTCACAGAATATTAGACATTGGAAGGGACCTCAACAGATCATCTAGTCCAACCACACACTCACGGAACATTAGGGGCTGGAAGGGACCTCAAGAGATCATCCAGTCCCATCCCCCTGCCACAGCAGGACCCCCCAGACCAAGTGGCACAGGAACACCTCCAGGAGGGTTTTGAACACCTCCCATGCTACAGCTCACTCCCAGCAGATGCCCTCTTCCAGACCCGGCTGAGCTGATCAGAATGCACAGCCATCTCCTGTGCCAGTTTCCCTCAGGACTGCCAACAGAACGATCTGTGTGAGCCCTCCCTCAGCCAGTTCAGCACAGGACAAAATAACAACCACCTACTTTTAAATAATTTAAACTTAGCCCAATTCACTTTGCTGTGAGACAGAGGCCGCCTGCACCTGCAGGGCTGCGTGCAGAGCACACGCGGGTCTGCGTTACACGCTCTGAGCACACACAGTGCTGCTCGGGGCAGGGGGTCTCTTCATTTCTGATGAACTATGGAATCATGGAGTCACTGAACACTGGACTGATGAGGGAGTTTGACTAAACAGAGTGTGATCAGCAGAGGGAACAGTAAACACTCTTGTCACAGGATCACAGAACATCAGGGATTGGAAAGGACCTCAAAAGATCATCCAGTCCAACCTTCCTGCCAGAGCAGGGTCACCTAGACCCAGTCATACAGGAACAGGTCCATTAGGGATTGGAAGGGACCCTGAAAGCTCATCCAGTTCAACCCCACTGCCAGAGCAGGGTCACCTAGACCCAGTCACACAGGAACATGTCCATCAGGGATTGGAAGGGACCCTGAAAGCTCATCCAGTCCAACCCCCCCTGCCAGAGCAGGGTCACCTAGACCCAGTCACACAGGAGCACATCTATTAGGGATTGGAAGGGACCCTGAAAGCTCATCCAGTCCAATTTTTGTAGCAATACAAGGCTCTGTGAGCCTCTCTTCCATCACACCCCCTCTCAGGTGTAACGAGCTGCTCCTGAATCATGCTTTGTGCCTGTTAACTCCAGAACTGGATGCAGCACTGGACCACAACCCATCTGAATTCCAACATCCACATCCCACTATCAACCCCAAGGAAAAATATGTGTGAAGAACCCAAAAACAGGACAAAGCTGGGGGTGCCACCTGAGTAGTCAAACACTTGAGTACAAAGCAGCCCCAAAATTACAGAGCAGCTCACTCCACCCGGCTTGCGATGTGTGGAACGACTCACACGTTGCTCTGCAAAGTGCGGCCACTCCAAGCAGGGTAAGTTCTCAGAAAGCCCATTGTGCAACCCAGGGCCAGTGGCTGCCAGATAAAGGTTCCAAGGTGATAACGGCTGACTGCAGCCTCCCTGTCCCAGCTGTCAGCTCTGAGACACAGCTAACGCACTGGGGTCGTGCATCAGCAGCCTGCGAGGCCGCTCTGGCAGACAGGTGGCTGCTCAAAGGCTGAACCGCAGCGAAAGCCATGCCCTCGAGAACCCTGCAGGGGGACACTAGCCAAACGGAGAAGCGGGATTATCCGGGCTGCTAATGCAGCCCAGAACAATGGGAACAGCTCTGAAAGGACCCACTTGTGCATAAAGAGCACTGAGGAGGAACAGCGACGGGACGGTGCGTTCTGAGGGCAGCCACACGACCCATTGCTTTAGCTCCAAGTTCCAGAAACACCTGGAAACCAGTCTGAAGTCACAGCAGGCTGTCACAGCATAAAGCTGTGCTGGATCAACAAGGCACCCAGGCAAGAGCCACAGGGTTGAGCAAGTTGCTAACAGCGCTCTGAGGAGACGCGCGTGAGCCACCAGCAAGTGGGGCCATCCCAGTGACTGAAATGAATCACAGAGCATCAGGGATTGGAAGGGACCTCCAAAGATGATCCAGTCCAATCCCCCTGCCACAGCAGCATCACCTAGACCAAGTCACAGAGCATCAGGGATTGGGAGGGACCTGGAAAGATCATCCAGTCCAGTCCCCCTGCCACAGCAGCATCACCTAGACCAAGTCATCTAGAGTGTTGTGTCCAGTTCTGGGCCCTTCAGTTCCAGAAGGACATGAAGCTGCTGGAGGGAGTCCAGTGCAGAGCCACAGAGATGATGAAGGAAGTAGGACACCTCCCTGATGAGGAAAGGCTGAGGGAGCTGGGTCTCTCAACCCCTTTCTGGCGGCTCAGGGGTTGACAGTTTCAGGTCGGTCATTAGCTGTAGTCTGTTTTGAACACTCTACCTTGAATTCCATTCGATCTTCCTTTTTTGGCTGAGATTGTTAAAACCAGGCGTCAGACGCGTCGACACCCACGAACTTACAACGTGGAACAGGAGCTGAAACACAGCGAAACTGACAACAGCGATGCCAACGGTCAGGCTGCTGAAGGAAGCCATCACTCTTCAGCCTGTGAAGAGAAGCAGAAAGTCACTTCAGTCCAACTCCACCTCACTTTAACAAGCCACAGAAAGCACTTTGGACACATCACGGCGAGAGAAATACTACTCACTAGCTCAATTGACTCATCCTGGTCAACACCTCTACTTACTGGTTTGAAAGTATCTCCCACCTTTCACACGTAAAGGCTGCATTTTGGTTCTGGGGTAGGGTTGAGCTCCTTCACCAGGTCTCAGCAAAGAGCCAACCAAGCCCAAACACAAACGTCAGCTTCCAAACACTTCGGTCATCTCTCTGGAGCCACCAGGATGTTGCAAGAGAGGATCTCAGAGCATTAGGGATTGGAAGGGACCTCAAAAGACCATCCAGTCCCATGATGCTTTCCTAGAAGCCACAGACTTCTGACACACATCTGTGGTTTGGTGGCATTGTGCAGTGCTTAATGCTCCAAGTCTGGCAGAGGTTACACGCTCGTAAAAAGTCCATTTCTATTAAACTGAACATAAAAAAGGGGGGAGAGCCAAATGGCCTCATTTAGTGTTTCTCAATAATCATTTGAGTGGCCACTTCAATAATGCTGCCGTTTATTTTAGTTTTACTGGAAACAAGTGTCTTTAAACAATAATGAAGGCTCAGAGGCCGGCAGCACCGCTTGTTGTTCCAACAGCCTAACGCTCAGCACAACCAGACACCCCTATGGACACAGCCACAGCCGCCTGTGGGACAGGGGAGTGTGTCCTGGACTTCTGAAACTGGAGCTGCAGCGCAGATGGAAAGAAACCTGAGCTTAAAAGAGAGTCCACCAGAGAGCTTTGTAAAGTCATTAAGCACAATGTCCTCGCCTGGTGGAGTAAAGGAGTGAGAGATGGAACACAGGAGGTTCCACATCACCATGAGAAGGAACTTCTTCACTCTGTGACAGTGACGGAGCTCTGGAACAGGCTGCCCAGGGGGGTTGGGGAGTCTCCTTCTCTGGAGATGTGTAAGGCCCACCTGGATGTGCTCCTGTGTGACTTGATCTAAGTGATGCTGCTATGGCAGGGGGACTGGACTAGATGATCATTAAGGATCAGAAGGGACCTTGAAAGATTTCCACGGCTCTGTCACCCTCACTGGGACGAAGTCCTTCATATGGAACCTCCTGTGTTCCAGCTCACACCCACTGCCCCTTGTCTTATCACTAGATGACACTGAGCAGAGCCTGGCTCCATCCTCCTGACACCCACCCTTCACATATTTATAGACATTAATGAGGTCACCCCTCAGCCTCCTCTTCTCCAAGCTCAAGAGACCCAGCCCCCTCAGCCTTCCAGTTTAAACTTCCCTGGTAACTCCTACGTGGCATCCCCTCTCAGATTCCACTCCCAGAACCAAAACTTGCCGTTACATCATCTCTTTCACAGCAGGCAAGTCCTCTCAGCTGGTTTAATTCCTAAGTGAAAGCAGCCAAAATACACTCTGAAGACAATTCTCTTCAGAAAACCAGTACAGTCACTGCATATCAATCACACCTACTTGGTTCTGCAGGGGGATTGGACTAGATGATCTTTGGAGGTCCCTTCCAGTCCCTGATGTTTGGTGACTCTTTTCACTAAAACACAGCAGTGTGTGTGATGCTACCAATGGTACCGACCTGCAGTGACCACAGTGGTGCCTCCGAGCTTCAAAGACACTGACACAACCTCTCTGACAAAAGAAACGCTTGGGTTTTGTTGTTTCCTTGGAACCAGAAGGTTCTCTTGGATAACCAACGTTTCACCACGTGGCAGGCGTTCATTGCAGCACAGGAGATTGTGGAGTTAAACAAAAAAGCCTCCCGACCACCCCTTGGAAGATGAGCACCAGCAGAGCTGTTCCCTCTCCTCAGGGCCCTGCCCAGGGAATGAGTGTTAAGAGGAAGTACTGGCGCAGACAGTGCATGACCTGACTGTCAATCTGCACCCACACGTCTCGGGTGTTCTAGCAGCAAGTGCAGAGCCACGATGCCCACGGAAAATCCAGGTCACTTCCACTCCCTAAAGTTCTGTGACTCTGTAACAGAAGAAACCAGCCAGCCAGCCTCCCTCCACGGCTGGTCTCACAGATACTCCTGAGAGTTCTGCGAGAGATCTCCAAGTCAATTTCATTTACGCTTACCAAGGTGCTATTGAAGTACCAACTCCGTGAAGACTTTCATTATTTACTTAGGCAAAAGTAGCATGTTTTAGTTCAATCAGGTGTAAACACAGCATTTCCTACGAGATCATAATTAGGTGGTCCTGCTGTGGCAGGGGGGATTGGACTGGATGATCTTTCCAGGTCCCTTCCAATTCCTGATATCCTGTGATTCTGTGACTTTGTCCAGGTGATGCTGCTCTGGCAGGGGGATTGGACTGGATGATCTTTCCAGATCCCTTCCAATTCCTGATATCCTGTGATTCTGTGACTTTGTCCAGGTGATGCTGCTGTGGCAGGGGGATTGGACTGGATGATCTTTCCAGGTCCCTTCCAATTCCTGATGTTCTGTGATTACTTCAGCTATATATGCTGCACCAAGTTGTTTCCAGCTACAAGCCGTTCTACATGAAAATTCACTGTTGTTTAACAGACCCTTTTGACTCCAAGGAAAATTCCTTCCTGAGCAAAGTTTACCACTCAAAAGGAACAGAACACCCTTCTGATCAGACAGGGTTTCGTTCTCCCCAAAGACAACGGGCAGAGCGGGTAAGTCAACGGCAGCTTCACCCACACTGCGCTTCCCTAACACGCTGTCTCCATACAGCTGCCCAGCAAAGCTGACAGAGCTCCAGAACTTCATGGATTATACATGAGCAGACACTATCTCTCAAACTGCACAGTCATTGATTATCACTCAGCCAGCCGGCACCCTTTTCAAGTTAGTGGAAGCCTGAGTGGGGAGGGAGAGGGAGGGAGGTTTAGGGTGACTACTTTGCCATTCAGGAGAGCAAGCTCCCCAGCGGCAGGTTTCTTGCAGGGATCTTTCCCTGGCTCACCCCAAACTGCCACCTTGACCACTCAGTTAGATGCCGATTACAAACGGTCAGAACTTGACTCTTGCCTGGCGACTACGCTGAGAAGCTGCAAATAAAAGTCTGCAAACACCTGAATATAAAGGTTTTCAGTAAGGTACCGCGTGTCCACCTCTAGGGGAGTATCAGGCTGCTCTAAGTGATCCCCGTAATTTCGACAGCGCTAATTAAACAGCTTTCCAACCATAATGAGGGAGAGCTGAAAATACACTCTTTCCATCTGCTGTTAACACGCTGTGGTCCCCCTTCAACTCTGGTTTTGAAATGTAGAGCCCGGAATCACAGAACATCAGGGAGTGGAAGGGACCTCGAAAGATCATCCAGTCCAACCCCCCTGCTGGAGCAGGATCTTATGTTCTGGTGCCGCTGCTTCCACACCAGTTGTTCACATCCGAGGGACAAAGCACATAACTGTGCAGCCACAAGACACAGCAAGGAGGTGCAGAGGAAGCTGGGTGGCCCGCAGCCCTCACTTCCTCCACGGCTGGATTTCGAGATGAGATGGATCAACAAGATTACACGCCCTAAAGCTGCCAGTGATACCAGCACATCCCTCTCCCGATCTGTCAGAAACCCAAAGCCAATTGTTGTCAGCCTTGCCAGGCTGATTTGCAGAGGGCACGTTTTATAACGAGCTCGGCAACACGGCATCTGCAGTGCCGGAGTTTTGCTGCGCTGGTGGTTCTCGAGCAGAGTTTCTATTGCTCCCACGAGATAAGCGCCGCTGCGTTTGCCCCGGCCCAGGGCACCGGCACGGAACACCAAGCTGCCCGCGGCTCAACCCATCCCTTTCCTACGTAAGGGCCGCTCGTAGTCCGCTCCCTGCTTCTGCTCTCGTTCCGCCACAGCAAGCGCCCGCCGAGGCTCAGGGCGCTGAGCGCTGCGGTACCACCTCCCCGCTCCATCCCCTCGCACCTGCGAGAAGTTCGGAGCCGGAAAGCAACAGGGAGGGGGGCAACACCCCCAACCGGAGGGCAGGTGGCGAAGGGATCCCCACGGGCGCTGCCCCGAGACGGGCATTACCTGGTTGTCCCCGCCGCTCGCACCGATAGCCCCTCACGGCCGGGCTGGCAGCCACCGCACAGAGCCGCCACGACTACCCGCTGCTGAGGGAGGGGGCTGCCGCCGCGCTTGGCGCTGCCACAGCGACCAGAGCCGGCGGCTGCGGTCCCGGGGGGCGGCGCGGCGCTGCGCTGCGGGAGGGAGGGAAGGGGAGAAGGAGAGACGGAAGGGGCCGCTCGGCGCAGCCCCGCACGGCCGGCAGAAGGGGCTGCACCGCTCCCGCCCCTCGAGCCCCGGCCTCTCAGCGCCCCGCCAGACCCACACCCTCCACCCCCGTCCCCACCCGCACCCTCCCCTCCTTCTCCACCCACCGCATCTGGCAGCGGGGCTACCGCA